>OX463241.1:141757286-142344786 GCA_949820135.1 Sylvilagus floridanus
ACTATTATGTTGATTGAAAGCAATGAGTATGTAGTGATTCTACCAAAGGCAAAATCAATATGGTAGAAAAAATTTAAAAAAGAAAGAAAGGAGAGAGACAGAAAGATCTTTCATCCACTGGTTCACCCTCCAGATGGCTGCAACGGCGAGGGCTGATCCAGATTGAAGTCAGGAGCTTCATCCAGGTCTTCCAAGTAAGTGATAGGGGTCCAAATTCTTGGACCATTTCCCCCTGTTTCTCCCATGCCATTAGCAGCGAGCTGGATAGGAAGTAGAGCAGCAAGACACAAACTGGTGCCAACAATCCCAGGCTCTGGCATTACCTGCTACTCCATAGTGCGAGCACTAATGTTATACATCTTGCTGTAGGTTTGGATTACACAGTGTTGATGTTTGCATCCTTAAAAATCTCTGTCTCTCTCTGTCTCTCTTTCTCTCATCTCCACTTTTATAAAATAACCAGAATTAAAACCCAAAATCAAATACAAACTACATAATCTATTAGGATGCATGCTGAAGAATACAGAGAATGAAGAATACAGAGCTGATGTTTGCAATTTACTTTTCAAATAAGGTACCTTGGTAAGTGGAGCAAAGGATGGAGAGATGGATTTGTAAAACAACTATAGTAAAAATTTATTTGTATAAAGTATATATAAATCATGGGCTACTCATTGCTAAGTTATTTCAACATGCTATATGTTTATAGGTCTCTAACTAAAATATTTAAAATAAGGAACTGATAAGTTGGTAAACTAGAATAGAATTGTTAATGAATACGGTTAACTATAGTTTTTGAGGTTTTGCTGCTTACCAAACAGCAGCAACTCTTTTTGTCTTACCTTAACTAATCATTGTCACAACAATGTTCGGGGGGAGTGATGGTGACGGGGAGAAAGAGAGAGAGTGTGTGTGTGTGCCTGTATGCGCGTGTGCATGTGTGTGTGTGTGTGTGTGTGTGTGTGTGTGTGTGGACTCATGCATGCTAAGAGGATGAGGTAACTGAGACTTAAATCTAGTCACATAATTAATAAAAGAAGTATTTAGATGGGAATACATGTCCTTTGGATCCCACACCATGTATTCTCGTATACAACCGCTACATCACACATTAATGGAGGAAAGAAGTGTTTTGTGAAGGACGGTGGCATGGTACTGGATAACATTATTTTGGCAATGGACTTTACATTTCACTAATCTATTATATTTTTAACTTATTGGATAATAATTCCAAAAGTAAATTTTTTAAAGAAATCAGTTTGTTAGGCTTATTTGGGTGGATTTAGGCAGGAGAGGAAATTACAAATTCAGTGAAGAAGATACTGAGTAAATAAGGTAAGTGGTATTCAAGCAAGGATGTGCCTATCAGTAACATGAAAGCTTCAAGATGGAACTAATGAATATTCTGAGTTAAAAACTTGTACTATGAATTGCTGACATGGAAGAGACTTTTGAATACTTCAAGCCCGTGAGATTATTAGAGGAAATTATTTCAATGTGAAAAATGAAAGAATAAAAAAGAAAAACAGAGAATAAAATATAAAGCAAAGCCTGGAAAGGAAGGAAGTGAACAGAAAGAAGAGGAGCTCAGGTGGGTCACTCTTGCTCACTCAATAAGACATATAACTACAGAAATGGGGTTTAGTGAAAGGATCAACCAGTATTATGCAGAATTATAATATTTCCATGGGTTCTGAAGTGTTCACACCAGCGAATCCTCAAAACAAGAGCAAATGGTTAAAAAGGGTAAAGTATGCCTCTTTTATATCAAGTACTATTCCAGGAACTGAGAGCAAAGAGGTGAATATCAATTTATTCCTGCAGTATTATACTCAGGGAAGAGGGTGAGTAATTAAATATCAACAATACTTTGTGTCAGTGCTTAGTGATATCTACGGGAGTTAGTAAGCATATTCCTATATGAACAAAAATCGGAAGCTTTCCAATCTCCAGAACAGTCTTTCTGCATATGGTTGTTGAATTTGATCAGATTAATGTGATTTAGAGTGTGGCAAATTGTATCATTTATGCCTCTCACTAAACTCCAGGAAGTAAGGTGGCATTTGTGTTATGGCTGCTTGGTCCATCCTGAAATGTGAGATCTTATTGTTGTCACAATATCTACTACTTAGCCATAAAGTACTGTGTTTACCCTGTGTTTGTCTCCTTGCTCTTTGTAGACCACTTGGCAGGATGCAGCCCTGGGAGCAGTGTTCTATAAATACTTTCAATTCAATTTCATGTTTTCAGGTCTCAAGGCAGAGCTCTGTACTGTATCGTCTAACAAATGACCTCAATTCTGTTCAAGTGTATTGCCAACTTGTAACAACTGACTCAGCATAACTATTCATCACCCTTTCTTAAGATGAGTGAATTTTCTGAATGCAGTTGTTGGTATAGGGCATACTTGATATGACTGCTTCAAGGACTTTTGTAGAGGCTTGCATACGATTGAGAATTCATGAGCAGCTCCACACTTGCATCTCTTCTCGGAAAGCATACGTCTCGCAAATGATTCAGTGAGCTTTTAGAGCCTGGTTGGAATCACTTATGGCTCTAGGTTTCATTTTGCCAGAATCTTGAATGTCCAAAGGACTGTTCTCCATGTAATCATATTTCATTAAGGTGAAACATTTTCTGATGGTTAGCATATTTAATTTTCCTGCAGAACACAGATTCTTCCTAATTACAACTGGAAAATTACTAACTAGAAAATATATACTTGTTATTTCTTTAGTTTCTATGAACTTCACAGATTATACGTTTTCAGGGACATTGCTTTCTTGATTTGAAATTCTATGGCCAACTTCCCAGAATTCTTTCCTTTTATTTAAAGTTACAAAGACAGAAGTGCTAATTTAAAAAGTTAAATTAAAAGCAACTGAAAACAACTACAAGCAACTAAGGCAGAATGCTCATCTTGAGAGACAAATATTCTATTAGCAAAGTTAACTGCAGTAGTTATTTAAGCATTTTTAAAATACATTTTGCAGGTGGTACACAAATGTTCTATAACATCAGAATCATAATCGTACTCTGAATCATTTCATGTCTTTAATGGAAATTTAAACTTCATGGTAAACTTTTATACTGCCATTATATTAAAAGCCAATTTTAATCAGACACACAAATATGTATATAATATTCAAATATATGTATATATCAAACGTAAAATTAGTTTCACATATCTATATCTTAAAATTAAATTTATTCCCAGAATTATATTTATACTTTTTACCCTTTTGCAATGCAGGAAGAATATGGAAATGAATTTGGAAATAAATTTCTAGCCAAAGGTTATAAATGCTTCATTTCAGTTCACAATTAGTCCAAATTACCTAGAATTTAATGTGCACAAGAAATTCAGTGAACTGCAAGACAGCTAGATCTGAGCTTCCTGGGACTTGATAGGAAAGTGGGAGCTAAAGAGATTGTGCAAGTTTCAGGCCTTCTGTTTCGATCAGGGCGTACACTTTTCACACCCTCTGTGAAAGTTGACTACGTCTCTACCTAACGAGCTTCTGTAGGTTTGACCTCCAAACATGGAAGTAATATAGGATATTCACTGGGTTATGACTATCTTTGCAGCTAGACTTGAAATCAAGTTACCAACATCTAGTGTTTTCATTATAATTTTTGTTTTCAAAAGTTGGCAAACAACTCTACCATAAATTCAATTTTTGAAATTTTGCATCATTCTATAGAGAATTGTTTTTAATGAATAAAGTCAAATGTTTACAAGTTATATATACTAAATTACATATATACACATACATGTTTTTAGACCTGTGAAATATATCAAGGGAATATGGAGAAATGTTTAGAAATATTTAAATTTTACTATTTACTCTCATCCAAGTTTCAAATCATGTTCAATTCGCATTTTAAGAAAAGTTTTAAAAAGTTTTACTGTAAATTTTTTTCTATGCTTTTACCCTGGTCAGTCCCAATACACACTTTGTTTAAAAAAGGAATCTGTTGCAAATTTTTCTATTTAGATTTGATCAGCATGCTTTGTTCCATTTTTAATTCTCTTGACACTTTAATTATGTCAAACTGAACAACCTAATATACAAAGTATCTTAGTTTTGTAGAGGAATGTGCATGTGAAAAGCTCAAAGAATTTTCACAATAATAACCCCATATTCCTTATGATAGCTTAGCTTCTTTACGGAATGAACCATGTTAAGAACTATAAACAGTTTAAAAATCTGGAAAAAGCTTAAAATTTGAACTTTACACATTGCTAAGGAAAGCCATTCTAGATAAAAAGAAATGACATAAGAAGAAATTTTAGATCTACAGAAAACACAGACTTCAGAAATTATTAATATATGAATAAATGTAAATAAAATGTTTAAATTTTGTTCAAGACTGTTGAAAGCAGAACTTGTATCACAGTATGTTGACATTTATTATGAAAATACATGTAGCATGTGAGGCAAAAAAAGAATAAAGAATGAATGCAAATGGAATAGTTTTGTTGCTATTTTTTTTTAATTTGATAGAGTTAGACAGTGAGAGAGAGAGACAGAGAGAAAGGTCTTCCTTCCGTTGGTTCACCCCCCAAATGGCTGCTATGGCCGGAGCTACACCAATCCGAAGCCAGGAGCCAGGTGCTTCCTCCTGGTTTCGCATTTGGGTGCAGGGGCCCAAGCATTTGGGCCATACTCCACTGTCTTCCCAGACCACAGTAGAGAGCTGGATCGTAAGAGGAGCAGCCGGGACCAGAACCTGGTGCCCATATGGGATGCCGGTGCTGCAGGTGGAGGACTAACCAAGTGAGCCATGGCGCCAGCCCTGCTAATTCTCAACATTTATATGAAGTCATCCAGTTTGAATTCTAAATAAAGTGTAAAAAATTTAACATCAATATTATTGTCATCATGGTACCTACTAATATAATAATACAAAAGGCAAAAACTGGATATGAAAGTTAGACCCAGTGCTGTCCAATGCAGACAAGCTTCATATATAAAGCACAGATCTATTGAAAGGCAAAGGGTGGAAAAATACATGTGCAATAAGTTAGCATGTGGTCACAGGAGGGCCCGTCTGCCTCCATTTTTGTCAGCCTTCCAACTTCCTTCTTGCTTTTCTCCCTTCTTGTCCTCCATTTTTCATGGCATTTTGACTTCCTTCCTGAATAACTTAGAGCAAAGGAGGCATAAGATGAGCCTAAGTGTTGAGGTTGAGGTTGTGGGCCACAGAGAACAGAAATGCAACATGGATTTTCAAAGCTCTCACCAAATGCGGAATCTCAACAGATGTGAGCAGGCCTTACTGGACACTTAGGTGCAGTAGTAGAAGTCTCATAGCAAACTTGTGATGTCAAGCAATGGAATGATACTTCGTAATTATTGATGGTGGATCACAGGAAAAAAAGGCAATTTTCTCAAGTATTATCAAAAACTCAAGCAAATTGAGACTTGTGTCAATATGCAGTAGGTTAAATTGCTACCTGCAACACCAGCTTCCTGTATCAGAGGGCCTGTTCAACTCTTGGCTGCTCCACTTGGCATGCAGCTTCCTGCTAAAGCACCTAGAATAGCAGGACATGATGTTCCAAGTCCTTGTTCCCCTGACTCCCACATGGGAGACCTGAATATCTAAACTGACTTCAGCCTAGCCTACTGCTTTCAGGGAGTGAATCAACAGATGGAAGATGTCTTTCTCTCTCTGTCATTCCGCCTTTCAAATAAATTAAATAAATACATTTTTAAAGACCTATGTATTTATTTGAAAGGCAGAGTAACAGCGAGAGAATCTTCCTTCCATTGGCTCACTCCCCAAATGACCTTAACAGCCAAGGCTGTGCCAGGTTTAAGCCAGGAGTCAGTAACTCCATCAGGGTCTCCTACATGGGTATAGGGGCCCAAGGACTTGAGCCATCCTCCATTGCTTTTCCAGGGAGCTGGAGCAGAAGATGAGCAGCTAGGACTTAATCTGGTGCCCATATGAGATAACAGCATTGCAGGAAGCAGTTTAACCTGCTGTACCACACAAACAGCTTGAAATCAAGCATTTAAAAAAAAAAAAATTTGAAGAAAAAATCCCCATATGAATGAGACGTAGAAAACATAAGCATATATCTCTTGCTGTTAGAAACATGAGAGATTTATTTTCTATAACTACAGGGTTATAGAAAAGCATAAAATATTACTGATTGGGTGGGGAAGGGTTCTAATGAAATTTTTTTCTAAATTTAGGTTTTCAGTAGCTTAGGAATCTCTTTGGAAATGAATTTTTATGTTATTCAGGTTTTTAAACATTTTAAAGAAAAATTGTTTATCTTTTTCCTAAAACCCAACATTTCCAGTATTTAAGATAAATTATTTTTTTTTCTTTATATAGCTCTTAGAAACACTTGAAAATTTTGTGTAGCAGCTGGGAAAACACTTTCTCATAAACATGTTTATAATTTTTCCTTTTTTTTGCTTAAAAGTCTTTTTTTTACTTTTTAAAATTTATATAAAGGGAACAAATCTTATCTATTTCATATATACAGTTTTAAGGGAGTGATGATTTACTTTTTAATCATCTGCACATCCACCCCTCATCATCCACACAGTCAGTTTACATTTATGAAACACATACTAGAAATAAGTCATCATGATGAGTCACAGAGAATATATGCCTGATATTTATTTCCCTTCATATAACATCTTTGAGAACATCCAGGGTGTCAATAATAAATATAATCTTGCTTGGCACTGAATATGTTTAGGGCTGCCTGATAACCTTTTAGATTCAAAAGTAAAAGTCATTGTGGGGACTATAATTTGGTTTTCCACAGCTTCTGTAGTTTCCTTCCTAGGTTCCTTTACAACCAACGGTTTCCTGCAATTGGCATCAGCTTCATTCCTTCCATTCTCTCACTGAAATCAAACCCTAGTCATGTGTTGAAACATCTTTATCAAATTCTCCAATAGACTACCATGCCTTTATATCCTGGGGTCAGCATAGATGAGCATTACATATCATAGGGAGAAGATTTAACTTTGTTTATAGGTGATAAATAAATGAAAACTTCTAAAACAATGAAAAAGCATAGCTAGAATTATGATAGAGAGCATTCCTACTACAGCAGTGAGGCAGGTTTACCTGGGAGACAGAGAATCTCCAATGGTGCTGGGCCAGTTAGAACATCAATATGCTAGTTCAAAGATGGAATTAAGATAAATATTGAGGGACTTGCGCTGTGGCACCATCTGCAGCACCAGCCTCCCAAATGGGCTCTGGTTCCAATCCCGGCTGCTCCACTACTGATCCAGTGTCCTGCTAATGTGCTTGGGGGAAGCACTGGAGGATGGCCCAAGTCTGAGTTTCTGCACCCATGTGGGAGACCTGGGAGAAGCTCCTGGCTCTGGCTTCAGGCTGGCACAGTTTCAGCTGATGTAACTATTTGGAGAGTGAACCACTGGATGAAAGATCTCTATATCTCTATCTTTCTCTTTGTAACTTTGCCTTGCAAATAAATAAATAAATCTTTTTTAAAAAATATAAGAAAAAAAAAAGTACAGAAACAGAATTGTGAGTTTTTGAGATATTTTTAGTGAAGTTTCATAATTATTAGAACTAATTTACAAATGCCATGCTGAATTTTTACTGGTAAGTAAAATCTATAATAGTAGATTTTATCATAATATCATAATAATGAATTTATCATGTCATTTGTTAGGTATAGCCTATTTCAAGCACCAATATATGAAACTTACAAAGTAAACACATACTCAAATAATAAGGTTATGTCAGATTTTGAGTTATGTTTCCACCATGTATGGCCACATTGGTCAAATAATTTGGTTAGAATCTGTTTTCTCACCTATAAAGTGGACAAGCCAATAACTAACGTGAGGCCATTGAGAGGAGTAAAAAAAATATATATTAAAAAAAACAGTATATGTAACACAGAATGGGTATTCCTTAGATAAAATTTATTGTTCACATAATAAAAGAAATCTTAAAATTTTTAAACTTTTCTTACTCGTGTTTCTGGGAACATAGCTAAATCATGGGAGAGTGAATTTGTCTGTACTGCAGGTACCTCACAAGTCTGTTATTGGTAAGTGAGCTTCATTATAACCCCAGATTACTATCTTCCCTATCACCAATCAAAAGCTGTTTCAATTGACACTCAATTTATCACTACTCTGTTTCTTTAAAATGTGAGTTCCAACTTTTAGTCTTTTCTTACTCCCTAATTGTGTCCATAGTATTATTTTGCACACATGTATGTCTCATCATTTCTATTACCCCTCAGACCTTTCACCCCCTAAGATCATGATTCCTTGTTCTACTCTGCACCTGCCCTTCTCTTCTATGAAACTCTGTGAACCTTTGAGGCTGTAGCCTAGCCACACTTCCTTCCCCACAATCCTTGCCGATGGCTCCAAAAGTGTTCTGCTTTGACACATTCAGAGACCAGGGTTTTCTGTGTCTCGATATTTCGAAATCTCTTTGTGCAAATAGATCTCAAGCTGTAGGAATTCCTTGTCAAGAATATAGTCTCATACCTAAGTGGAATTCCTAAAACTCAAGAAAAAATCAGTCATTATTGGAGAAAGATAGGGATTATATAAAGTGAATCTGTTTCTTGGGGAAAAAACACATTATTTTTATTTAAATATAATTTGCTTCCTTGCTGAAGACAGCCCCTGGAGTCTATGCCAGAGTTCGTAACATTGCCTAATAACATTGCCTAACTGGCAATATCTTGTTAAAAACATATACTTATACATATACATACATATTACATATTTATATCTTAACTCTACCTCTTCTGAAATGAAATTATGAGATAATACAGTTTATTCATTTATATAACTTTAAAGACAATAATGACATAATCTGATACATAATGTAGAAAACAGGAATGTTTGTTGTAATTAAGTTTATGAAATTTAATATATAAACACTCAGACATCTTCACCCTGGAAGACAAAATAAAGTGGCCACATACTTTTTCATGCCTAGGTTTCATGTAATATCAGAAGTAATTACAGTAAAAAACAAAACAAAAAAAAAGTTGCCATTACAATAAAAAGTATTTCAATAAGCTTAATAATGTACCATATTTTCTTGAATATAGTAAGAAATAAAATAGTTTCAATTTTTGTAGAATTAAAATGGTAGAGTAACACACCCTAGGAGGCAGTAGGTGAACGGCACAAGTACTTGTGTCTCTCACCCATATCAGAGACGGGGAGGGTTTCCTGGCTCCTGGCTTTCCCGTGGCCTGGCCCTGGAAGTTGTAGGCATTTCGAGAGTGAACCGGCATGCTGAAAATCTTTTGTGTCTGTCTGCCTATTTTTGTCTCTCTCTGTCTCTCTGCCTTTCAAATGAAGATATAGATATATATAAAATTTTTTAAAGGAGATGAATTGGAAAGAAAAGTTGAATAAGTTAGAGGAAATGAACTCTTTTGGAGATATTACTAGAAGATTAAAATTTTTGCAACCTCAAATTAATAAGTGTTTTAATAGGTAATGTTCAGGCACATTTGAAGAATTATTGCTACAAATTTTAATTATATAGATTATGATAATGAATGTTTTACTGATTACTATAATTCCTTATGTCTCTTCATTTCAATGCTTGTTATTGTGACCTTACTTAAAACAAGACAACCGCAAAGAATGAGAGGCAAATCAATTTTAAGGTTTCTGTTCAATTTCTGTCATTTTCTAAGTGTGTCTCCTGAAGCAATTATTAACATCTCTAACTATAAGAGCATTTTTGTTGCTATAATTCTTATATGTCTAGAATTCATGAGATGGTCTCACCAAATGAAGAATTCTTCCAATATTAATGTGACTTTTTGATGTCTTGTGTTTTCTGTGTGACTGATCCTATCAATGTAAGTAAATTTGCTATATTATAGACTAGATGCTATTAGTTTTTGAATTCAAGTGGGCAACATAATAACTATTACTCATATATAATCAAAGTGTAAAATACATATAGTTTATACATCAGAAGATGAATATATAGTTTAATATAATGGAAAGTGAAATTTAATTTCAAATCTAAAATCTAGATTTACATTTTACTAAGTATTGAGTTTTTCAACACCTTGCTAATAATAAAATCAACACAACAACAACAATAATGGCAAGTAACAATTAATGAATATCATTGTGTGTATTAGAAACTGTCCTTAATGTGCTGTACAATGTGACTCAATGCTAAAACGAGAACTCAAAGAGTATATTTCACTTTGTGTTACTATATGAGGGCAAATGGACGAATTCTTTACTTAACACATGCTAAATTGATCTCATGTATACAAAGAGAATTGAAAATGAATCTGGATGTGAACGAAAGGGTGGAGGGAGCGGGCAAGGGGGGAGGGTTGCAGGGGGAGAGGGAAAATGTGGGGGGAAAGCCATTGTAATCCATAAGTCGTACCTTGGAAATTTATATCCTAAATAAAAGTTAAAAAAAAAAGAAACTTTGCTAAAGTTTGGACTATTTTATTCTACTTTAATAATCATATTTTTACATATTTAAAATGGAGTTAGCAATGTTAATAATTGCATGCATTGAAATAAAGATTAAACTTATAGTATAATACCTAAGTGTTCAACTTATACATTATGCTAAATTATATAATTACATTAGTTGTCACGTCCTTACATATTTCTTGTCTGACGTACTCGAAAGGGGAGAAAGCAGGAAATTGGTACAGAACTCTTATGGGCTAAGAGAGAATTCAACGGTTCTTAGACAATATCACATACCAATTAAATTCACACATCTTTGTTTACATTCTACCAGCACTAGGGCCTGTGACAGTCAGTTGTATGTGTTTAATTTATTTAAGTTTAATCCGAAGATACACCAAAATGAAGAGGAAAATGAGACAGGGAAAAGAAGTAACCAATAAAGAATGATTACTGGGTGCCAGCACCATGGCTCACTTGGTTAATCTTCCGCCTGTGGCGCTGGCATCCCACATGGGCACAAGGTTCTAGTCCTGGTTGCTCCTCTTCCAGTCCAGCTCTCTGCTGTGGCCAGGGAAGACAGTGGAGGATGGCCCAAATGCTTCGGCCCCTGCACCCGCTTGGGAGACCAGGAAGAAGCACCTGGCTCCTGGCTTCGGATCGGCCAGTGCAGGCTGTAGTGGCCATTTAGGGGGTGAACCAACAGAAGGAAGACCTTTCTCTCTGTCTCTCTCTCACTATCTATAGCTCTACCTGTCAAATAAAAAAAAAAATTTAAAAAAAAGAATGATTACTAAACCCATTATCATGTTGTCATGCTGGGAATTCAAGGAATCAATGCAGAATATGTGCCTTAGAGTTATCCAGCCAAAGGGTAAAGGAGCTGGAGTCTTTATACATCAACTACCAGCAGACGTTAGCAACAGGTAGCTACTCCCAGGGGGCATTTATTCTCCAGTAATTCCAGAGCAGGTTTCAGCCACCAGAGAGAGCCCTCAGACAGTTGAAAATAGGTCAGAATGAACTAAAAGGTTCAACCCATAGAGATATGGCCAGGTAACAGCAGTGTCTGCCACACTGTAGTAGCATACTTATCTTCCCTGAATATGATTTACATTTTGACATATTTAACTCCACTACATCGTCTACTTTGCCAGATATAGTAAGCGTTTTAATCATTCATGTTCTTTCAAAAGTTGCACAGTCTTCATTGAACCCTTCATTTCTTTTCTTGAGGAACTCATTTTCTGAAAGGCTATTTTATATACATTCTTGTCTACCCTTCCCTCTGGTTCCTGAGAACAATTATTTACCTTCTCATTTATATTCTCTTAGAATATTATCCACATTTTTCTATTTTATTAAAAAATAGCATTCATCTATATTTTTAAATCACCCAGAAACTTACTGCTAAATCTTACCTATTTAAGAGATCCCAAAGTATCATTTTTATTCATTTTTCATTTCTAGTTACCAGTCATGCTACCCAGTAACATGATGTGCTTACAGTCGTTTTATAATAGAGCATAATCATCTGAAATCTTTCAAATAACAAATCTTGCCCAACTAGAAAGAATAGTAATATAGTATGCTAACATGTTTCCATAGTTTGCAAATATTTACATGAGAATAAGTCCAGAGCAATTACTCTTATTGTTAATACTATACAGAAAATCCTTCACATAATCTATCTAGAATTTAATTCTCAAGTCAATTTTTTCAGGCAGAGAAAATGGCTAGCACCAAGGATTTGAGTCAGGATCATAGTTGAGGCATCAGAGCAAAATCAATGAGAAAGCCTAGAATGAGCCAGGAAGACAGCAGCAGAGGATGAGAGCAAGTTGGTCATGAGGATTTAATCATGGAGGGAATGCTTTGCTACTTTTGGCTACATCCTGAGTAAAATGGGTAGCTGTTAAGCAGAGTTGGACACATCAGTTACATGAAGAGGATCATTGTGTCTGTTATGTGGAGAGGAGACTGTAAGAAAGCAATTTGGCACACTGTACCTTATATCCCATGACAGAAGATGACTTACCTAATGAGAGGTAGTCACTACAACCAAATGCTTGATACAATTCATGCAGAATAACTATAGGTGCTCATATATAATATCATTTAATATTTGGAGAGTGAACTGGCATGCTGAAAATCTTTTGTGTGATTGCCTTATGTAAGATTTAATACTCTCCCAGAGTATTACATGAAGCAATCATGTCATGAATTCATATTTAGCCCTTTATTTAATTATAAATTTTAATGCTAAAGGATCTTTGGGGATAACTTCTTAATTTTGAGTTCTGACTTGTTTTTCCATGTGTTCAGAATAATTTTGAGCTTTTATTATATGCCATTTACTGTGGGAAGCACTAGGATAAATAGGGAGCATGACAGACACAAATCCTTCCTTAGGAGAGTGTTAGAACTGGTTGGAAAAGAAGTAAGAACAATCACAAGACATGAAATTAAACTGAAAGACTCAAGTAACCTGAAAGGCTCTGAATCGGCATGGAAAGAGTTTAAGAGGAAGAAACTCCTGAAGATGGAAGAACATCTAAGGATTAGTGAGCTAAAGCTGAGAAACAGGCAGTTTCGGTATGTGTTAGAGTCTAGGATAAGAGAGTCCACTAATCAGGTAGTTAGCAACCTGAGTGTATTTCAATAAAGAGAGATCCTAATTCTAAAGCAGACCTTAGTTGTAAAGGGAAATCTAATCCAAACTAAGAAGTCTGGGCTCTCTTATGAAGAGAACAGCTCAACAGCAGTATTTTATCTTTTCTGGGAGTTTAATGAACTTTATTGGCCTTGCATCTGTTCTCATGTAAACATCTTTAATAATACGCATTTTATTGCCATAGCCACAAATGATTCAAATTTGTCATTGTGAAGTATTTTCAGGTGACTTTTTTTCTATCACAGGTATAAATAAGAAACAAGCGTTTTTGTAGTATAAACCGTGATCAAGCAGCAGATTGTGAAAAATTATCAGTGATTAGATTCTTGAAAAACAAGACAGACTGGTCATGATTACATTAATATTTTTGTAAATTGGGTGACTGAGGTGACATTAACTTAATAGAAAACACACGAGAAAATTTAGCTTGGAGAGAATAGATGATTAATTTCATTTGGTTACATTGATCTTGATGGGCATCTAATTTGGGAGACAAATTGATTTATACTCCAATGCCCAGGAAGAAATGTGAATTGGGTATTTTTTAAAACTTGGACTTGTCATCACAGTTTGTTTTATTAATAAAGCAAGTAGAACAGATAAAATGATCCTGGTCTATATCTATCTATCCATCTACTCACCTGTTTCTACAGTGAGCTTATATACTTAATATAATCAGAATAAACATCTGAAAAAAAATAAACATCCGATTAGGTTGGGGCCAACATGTGGTTCAGTGAGTTAAGCCATAACTAGCAATGTCAGCATTCCGCATCTAAATGCTGTTTGTAATCCTAGTTTCCTCCCTTTCAATACAGCTTCCTGCTAACGCACCAGGGAAAGCAGTAAAAGATGGCTCAGGAGATTGGGCCCCTTTCACCCATGTGGGAGACCTGGAAGGAGTTCCTGGCTCCTAGCTTCAGCCTAGCCCAGCCCTTACTGTTGCAGTCATTCAGAAACTGACTTAGCAGATGGAAGAGTCCCTCTTTCTCTTTCTCCACCCTCCACCCCGTCTTTCAAATAAGTAAATAAATCTTTTAAAAAATACAGTTTGGGTGCTGC
This sequence comes from Sylvilagus floridanus, assembly GCA_949820135.1. Lineage (NCBI taxonomy): Eukaryota > Metazoa > Chordata > Mammalia > Lagomorpha > Leporidae > Sylvilagus > Sylvilagus floridanus. The sequence goes on from OX463241.1 coordinate 141,771,468, forward strand.
ATTATCTTTGTTTGCCAAAGTCCTCAGGAAGGACCATCTTCCACTGCTTTCCCAGATCGTGACAGAGAGATGGATCGGAAGTGGAGCAGCCAGGACTCGAACCAGTTCCCATATGGGAGGCCAGCACTGCAAGTGACAGCTTTACCTGCTACACCACAGTGCTAGCCCCTATGTAGCATTTGATATTCTGATCATTCCTGCTGATACTTGAAATCCTGATCTCCCAAAGAACTGATCCTATAATCCCGATGTCACCTGATGGTAACTTTATAATTTTGATTGTTCAGATTATAATCCTTGGGGTCATCTCAGAAAGTTGTTTGTTTACATCTTAATTCTAAGCTATCAGGAAATCCCATTGGTTCCATATTTAGAGTTCATTATTCTTTCTCTTACTATCCTGGTTTATGCCACAGCATCTCTTATTTATTACAAGGACCTCTAATATGGTTCTTTTCTTCTTTCTATTGATTTTGTTACTGAGCCCTCCACATGATTCTTTGAAACCATAAATCAGGTCATTCCACCCTTCTCTCAAATCTACATTGGCTCCCAAATCCATTCTGTTAGCCAAGTTGTATGCAATGGACCAGAATGCTCTGCAACATCTGATCCCTGCTCCTACTATATCTTTAACCTTACTTCCAAAACACCATTACACCTTTACAGTGGGCCAACAATCTTACTTGCTACTAATCACACATTGTTTTATATTAGTATATTGAAAAAATTATTTTGATTGCCCACAGAGAAGGGAAATTTACTGACCAAACCACAAGATGGCTTCCAAAACAAACAGAACAGATCTTCAATGCTACCAGTATTCCCTCCTCAACATTGTTTCTTTTCCCTTGCTAGCTCCATTTTCTCACTCAAACTTTCTCCACTAGGTTGGAAAAATAAACTCTGGCAGTTCCTAGACTGGTTCTTCCCAAGTTGACCCTTCAAGTGAAAAATGCAAGGAAGACCTTTGAATAGCCTGGCTTGGGGCAGAGTAAAAGAGTGAACTCAAGGTTGGCACCACGGTTCACTAGGCTAATCCTCTGCCTGTGGCGCCAGCACCCCAGGTTCTACTCCCGGTTGGGGTGCTGGATTCTGTCCTGGTAGCTCCTCTTCCAGTCGAGCTCTCTGCTGTGGCCCGGGAAGGCAGTGGAGGATGGTCCAAGTGCTTGGGCCCTGCACCGGCATGGGAGACCAGGAGGAAGCACCCAGCTCCTGGCTTTGGATCGGCACAGCGCTCCAGCCGCAACACGCCTGCTGTAGCAGCCATTTCGGGGGTGAACTGACAGAAAAGGAAGACCTTTCTCTCTGTCTCTCTCTCTCTCACTGTCTAACTCTGCCTGTCCAAAAAGTAAATAAATAAATAAATAAATAAAAAAGAGTGAACTCAAGAAACAGACTCTGTTCAAATCCCAAATATGGCACTTATTGACCATGTGACTTTAGAAAGTTCCTTAATTCTTCTGGGCCGCCTTATTATTCTCAGCCATAAAGTGAGGATAATAGGAGTGCCTGCCCAAAATGATTGTCACAGAAATAAGCAAGTTAGTGTGTGTAAAATTCTTATAAACTTTATAATTATCTGTACTCAGGAGAAGCATGATTTTCCACACCTATCTGAACTGTGTTTAGAGTAAGAAATGGGAAATTTCACATTAAGAAGATTTCCATGCCATCAAATTGGAAGGAGTTCAAGTTATAAAATTACAGTGACCACTGTTATGAGAAAAATAGGAAATATAATATCAGCACAAAAATGAATATTGATATTGATATCCTTAGATCTCACATAACCATGGTCTAACATTAATCAACTATTGTGATTTTTAAAAGATTTTAAAGGCCTGTAGCAGACAATACTTGTTTGTCATATTGATGGTAAGAATAATTGCAAAATCATGACTTTATGAGCATCTTTTTATGGGAACCATTTGAAAACACTATAGGCTAAATACAGATCTTTGCAAAGGAAAATATTACTCATGTGAACACATTAGGGAATATCAAGACACTGTCTTGGAAAACCTGAGTCCATGGAGAAAGATAACTTAAAAATATCTGCTCAAATACTTAGTATGTCAGTGTAGCACAGAGGAAGAAGGGAACTGATGATTCTTCAGTTGTCAGAATTTATAGTTAGCTGATTGAAAACAATTCAGGAGCTCTTGTTTTTCCAGCAGTAAAAGTATGTTATACTTCGCCGAAATAAGGTGTGATACTAAGAATAATGTTTGGACTCACGAAGCACTGCCATTTGCCAACAATATATCTTACGAGCTTTAAGCTTCAACTATTTATTGCTAGTCTGCAGTGTCTATTATGTAATAGTGTGCTGAAGTATGTAATCATATGTTTAAATAGAAGATTGGTGAATTTGATTCTCATTGTGGTTCAAACAAAAAAGGCCTAGCACCAAGGGACCCTACACAGTTAGAATCTGAAGTAGCTAGATACCACCAAGATATTTTATCTAAATATTGTACTTGGAATTGTGGTTTTGTAACATATCAGAACATGTGACTTAATATTATTTCAAAAGAATGTATGGATTTCAAATTGCATTAAGTTCATAAAGAAGTTCATTATGGCTTTACTAGACTCTTAAGTTGAATATAGAAAATAAACACAGGAAAAGTAGAGTTATGAGTTGCTTCAAAATACGCACCGGCTAAAAGGAAAGTTATTTTTGACATGACAAAAAGTATTTTTTGAATTTTCAGTAATATTAACATGTGTATGTGTGGTGCACATGTTTGATTGTGTTTTGTATCTGTTTAAACATGTATTTAATACCTCGGAGGTGCTAATGATTTTCACCGAGTTAGACATAAATGTCAATGTATCAACTCCTTGTGACTCACTGCACACATTGCAGGATGGTTGCAATTAGATATTCACTCAGGAGGAGAACAAGTATTAGTGAGAAGGTGAAAGCTTGATATTAACAGCAACCCTGTATTGATTATTTCTCTGGGTTTTCTAAATAAGTCTAATTTAAATAACAGTGAAAAACATTAGACAGATTATTTCTGTTAGTTAAGAAATTTGACTCCTATGTATTTTCTCTACTGGTCTGTGAAATCCACAAGGATGAAGGCTCATTATTGATTTTGTTTCCTGTTGTAATCTAGATCCAGAGCACAGTTTCTGACTCAATAATTATTTGGGAATTGAATGATCTTCTAATATATATATCATGATAGATTATATATTATAAATTATATATTGTTATATACTATATTATAATATATTATTGTATTACATTGTATTTATGTTATATATAATGATATATATAATTAATTTATAATTTAAAAAGATAAGAAGCTTGCATATGGACCCATGATAACGGGGTGATAAATCTGAAATTCAAATTCAGACAAATCCAAATCAAAAATCAGTGCTCTGCCTTCCTCTCCCCTAGATAAGCTTCTAAAAATGGTTACAGTGATACCCTTATAATTTTATCATTAAAATAGGCAATTAAATGATATTCAGTCATTCACATGTTGTGCAATTTTCAGCACTACCTAGTTTCAGAATATTTTCATTACCTGAAAAGGAAACCCCAGTCCCATTAAGCAATCATTCAAATTTCTGCCTCCTCCAACTCTAGCAACCACTAATTTGCTTTTTATTTCCATGAATTTTTCCATTCTGACTTCTTTCACAGTGTAACACAATGTTCATCCATCTTGCAAATGTCATATTTTCCCTATATTTTCTTCTGCTTTTAAAAATCTATTACATAAATTTCTTTGACAAATTGTGAATTAATTTTTACAAATAGTGTGAGAAAAGGACTCAGCTTCATTAATCTACAACTATGGAAGTTTCCCAACACCATTGCTTAAGAGGCTATTTTTTTCAATCATTGACTAGTCTTGGTGCCTGTAACAAAATCAACTGATGTATGGGTTTGAAATTCTCAAGTCTATTTCTTTAATCTTTGTGTCTATTCTTATAATGATACCATACTCATAAAAAGAATTGTAGTAGGTTTTAAAAAAGGAAATATGAACACTCCAAATTTATTCTTCTATTTCAACACTGTTCTGACATTTTTGAAATTCCACAAGAAAGTTAAAATCAGCTTTTCCATTCATTTTTTTCAAAAATATATCGGTATGTTGATAGGCAATGCACTGAATCTGTGGATTACTTTGGAGAATATTTTCATCTTAAAAATATTAAATTTTCTATTCCTTGAACATGAGATATCTTTCCGTTTACTCAAGTCATTCACAATACTTGGTAATTATCAGTGTGCAAGTCTTGTCCCTCCTGGGGTACCTCATTCAATTGGATGCTAGGTAGAAAGAAACATTTTCTTCATTTTTCTTTCTATTATTTATTGCTAGTATACAGAAATATAATTGTTTTTGTTTGCTGATCTTGTATCCTGCAACTCTTCTGTATTTATTGGGAAGAGATACGTATAGAATACACCATAGAAATTATCTTTAGACAATAGAAACAGAACACTATATGTATAAAAGTGGAAAAGTAATGATAGGTAAGATTTTAGTAACTTTATAATTTTGTAGTAGCACTAAGATGACAATTACCTTGATTTTCTCTGGGTAGTCAAAGAAATTATTATTTACAAGCTGTTTAAATAAATTAAGAATTGAGAGGAAGAAGAGATTCCAAGATATGTCCTAGTGTTAGGAAATCTCTGGATGTTGGTAAGGCAAGATTGAGTCCATATAATCTGACACAAGGAAATCACATTGATAAATCTGTATATATGAAATACATGAAACTTGCATAACTTAAATAAAATTTTAAAAATAAAATATAAAAAGGAATTGCATTTATACGAGATTTTCCTAGTCAGAAACTATTGCAGATGTTATATACATAATTCCAACCTATGAGTTAATTTAGAACTCTCCATATGGTCTGTTCTTCTCTTCATGGCTAAATACCTTAGACGAATTCTTATTTTCATGAAATACAAATTTCTAAAATGTGGAGAGCATTAAAAAATGGGTGTTTCTCCTGAACATTATTCCTTTTCCTCTTTGATTGGGAATGCGTTCTGCTGGCTTCTTTGTCTCAGAGCATTCTAAATGACTCTGCCATCTCCATTTCTAGGAATCTACATATAAGAAAGAGAAGATAAGAGGTGGGCATAATGGAACAGTGGTTAAGTTGTTTTTTGAGATTCTCTGAGTCCATACAAGAGTGCTTAGTTACAGCCCTGGCTCCTCTGGTTTCCACCCAGCTTCTGCCAACGTACGGTCTGGGGAGTAGTAGATGGAGCTTCAAGTGCTTGAGTCCCTGCAACCCACATGGGAGACCCAGACTGTGCACCAGTCTCCTGGCTTTGGACTGGCCACCCTTGGTGTTGTAGGCATTTGCTGAGGGAACAAACAGATGGAAGATAGTTCTCTCTTTCTCTGCCTTTGTTTCCTCATCTTTAGATCCTACTATTTTTAAAAGACTTATTTATTTGAAAGGCAGAGTTAAAGAGAGGAAGGGAGAGATGGGTGGAGGGAAAGAGAAATCTTGCAGATACAGTTCATTCCCCAAATGGCCACAACAGCTAGAGTTGGGTCAGGTCAAGAGCAGGATCCAGGAATTCCATCTGGGTCTCCCTCTTTGTACTTGGAACATCTACAGCTTTCCCATGCACATTATCAAGAAGCTGGATGAGGGCACTGCCATGATTCAAATCCACCCTCCAATATGGGATGCTGATATTGTAAGCAGTGGCTTAACCCATGGTGCCACAACACTGGCCCATTCTTTCAAGTATTATTTGAGTATTAATTTATATTAATTTAGTATTATTCTTGTTTAACTTAACAGTGATACTGTCTATTATAATTGTTATATTTATTTCTCAAGATTTTGTTTGTTTGTTTTTTTGTAATGGAAACCCTTCCATGTTTTAAAAGATAGAAAGGATTGGGTTGGTGGGATGGTGGGATATCTGGAATAAGTGACACCGAAAAGGAGATTTAACCAGTTTCAAAGCAAATCACATCTGTTTGTCTTCATATTTATTCTGAATGTGCATCTATTTTTCCTGGTATTGGCCTTCATATTTCAAATAAATCAGAATTTTTTAGGTTAATAATAACTAAACATAGTTTTCTTCAGAGTAAATTTTCATGTTACCTCACAGTTTGATATAATCTTCCTTTTTCAAGGAAAATAGATAAATTTATCCAAATATGTTTAAAACATAAATATGCATTAATGGTATTTTTAGTATTTATATTTTGATAAGTTCAGAATTATATTTGTGGCAAGTTCCCCTTAATAATAGAATAACATGGCAATAAATTATATCTAGTATCTAAATGTTGAGGCCTTCATTCCTAAAATTATCTAGGATGATATATTTATTGTTTTTGATATATTTATTGTTTTGTATATTTATTCTTCTCTAGTCTAAAAAAATTGCAAAAAGATAATCCAAATATATGCAATTAAGACTTTGGTCAGTAAGGTAATATTTCGCATCTATGATTATCAGAAAATTCTGGTAATTTAATCTCAGGCTCATAGACTACCTTCCACAGCAAGTCATTAGGTGTAAAAGTTTCTCCTTTCTCCTCCAGAAATTGATCTACTCCATCATCAATTGATTCAATTTACATGGCAACTTTTCACAATGTACTACATGGTGTGTTGAACACTGTACAGAGTGAATGCAGACACAATCCTTGTCTATAAATTATCACCATCTAAAAATTATGCCCATTTTTATGGATGTATTGCCCTTTGTGTCATGAATTTGGGAGAATGATCTCAAAACAACTAGAATTTCCTTCTAATGACTTAGTTGCCCTAAAGTTACCCAGGACTTACATTCTTCATCAAAGTGGTCATTTCCACCATCACTATTTCCCATTAGAAATTAGAAAAAATTGAGTATATTATTGAGCACAATAATATACCTTCTAATACAAATCAAACACAGAGAGCACAGGATGGTTTGTGGTTTCAATCTCCTATTCCACTTCCCTTAGGAACTTGCAACAACCATTAAGCAGTGTATTTTATGAGAAAGTTTTGAGGCAATTCCAACTTTTTCATGTTTCTTTTTTAAAATATTGACTGATTGTTTATTTGAAATGCAGAGATACAGACAGAAATATTCAGTTGTGGGGTGCAGGGCTCCCAGCTAGGCTTATTATAGGTTCTTACTTCCAGGTGTGAAAGCATTCAAAGTTGGAGGCATAAAGGTGCACGAGAAAAGCAAAGTTGCAAATGGAAGAACTAAGTTAGACCAGCTAGAGAGACAAAGTAAATGAATAAGTAGCTGAAATATAAATGTTCCTCCCACCCAAAAACAAAAACAAAACTGTCTCCAAGAAAAAAACTTCCAACATAGAAAAAAAAAAAGATGATAAATACATATGTATTGCTATTATGAAGAAAAATAAAAATATCACTCACAAAAAAAAAACAAAAAACCCTCAACAAAGGAAAGCCACCTTCAACAAGGTTGGGTCTTTCCTTTATAGCCTCCAGAAGCTTAGAGGTGATGTCCAGGATGGAGTTCAGTTGAATATTCAAAAGGGGATGGAGTTTGGAGTGGGATTGAGCACAGCCCATTTCTGTGCCCTATATATAAATGCCACAAGTCAGTGCATAATGTGAGTGGAGTCCCCTCCCCCAACAATAATTTTCTTATAATCACCGAAAGGTTGGGTTGCATCCTGCAGCTTTATTGGATATTTATGGCTAGCTCTAGTTCTATGTTCTCAAGGGTTGTAGAACTTGGGGTTTCTGCTACATGGAAAGGTTCAGGAGTGGATGGGGATCGCCTAGTGATGCATGAGATGCAGGCCTGAACACTGCAAAGGAGACATGTCATTGGGCTAGGCTGTCATCGGGGCCAGCCAAAGCTGTTCCTCTGGAGTTTGCTCTGAAACTGTGGATCACCTATAGCTGGTAGTCAGTAGCCCTCTAGATTTGGCTCTGTCAATCAGCTACTAGCACCCCAGAAGGGTGGCAGGGAACTGTCCAACAGCAGTCTTCGGATGACTCACTCCCCACATGCCTGCCATAACCTGGAACAGGATAGGCCAAAACCAGTAGCTAGGAAATCAAGCCTGGCTTTCCTCATGGATGTCAGGTAGTTATGAACCATCACTGGCTGCATCCCAGGGTGCACATTAACAGGAAATTGGTATCAGAAGTAGTCAAGAGTCTAACCTAAGAACTATGATATGGAATTTGGCTATCCTAAGTATCATTATTGCTACTGTTCCAAACCCTCACCACATTTTAGAGTACTATTTTCTTGCTACAAATCAAATCTTACTGTATTTAAATTTATTTTCCTTACATTTGTTTCTGAAAGTACAAATCCCACCTGCTTGCTTAATGCCTACTTTCCTTTTCTTCACTATTTTATGAGCTGATTTCAACAAGCTCGTATACTCTCCCATACCTTTCTCTAATCTCAGATAATCATGTATTTGTCTACACCTGTGCTTGCATGTGTTTTTAAAAAAATGTTTTACAGCTGGTGGTGTGGCATAGCGAATTAAGCCACCACCTGCAGTGCCAGCATCCCATACGGGCATCGGTTCAGGACCCATTTGCTCCACTTCCGATCCAGCTCTCTGCTATGGCCTGGGAAAACAGTAGAAGATGGCCCAAGTCCTTGGGCCCCTGCATCCATGTGGGAAGACCCAGAGAAAGCTCCTGGCTCCTGGCTTTAGGGCTTGGGGAGTGAACCAGCAAATGGAAGACCTCTCTCTCTCTCTCTGCCCCTCCTTCTCTCCGTGTGTAATTCTGACTTTCAAATAAATAAATAAATCTTTTTAAAAATTTTTACATACTCTATAGAGACTAGAGACTGAATATTTCTTATTGAATTGAATATCATTGAAAGTCAATAATTAAGCATGGTTTATATGTGATAGAATGGTGACAATACATGGGAGAAGTATGATTATTCTCTTGGAAAATGGGAATCAATGTCATATTTCTCTTATTTGTGGTAGCTAACATGTAGAGTACAAAAGTAATTGAATATGTAAAAGTGGAAATAGACATTCTAAGGTTTGATTATTGTCTATAATCTTTGGCTATATTCCTGTGGAGCAGCAGTCTTTCTAATTTTTACCTGTTGAACACTATATTTAGTGGCATATTAAGCCTTGTGATTATAAAGTATATTGAAAGCATGTTATTGCAAAAGTTAAAAGAAAAGGAAAGAAAGAGGAGGGAGGAAGGGAAGTAGCCTTATGTTCTTAGAATTGTATTTTTGAAATACATGAAATTTGTTTTCTTCATATTAAAAAAGTATTTCAAAAATACATCTCTTTTGGTGAGAAATCTGTTGATATTTATTAAAATGATAAACATAAATGTTATAACCTATAAGAATAAAACCAATTTATATAGAATAATAGATGGAAGGATCAACAGATAAATACAAAGGCTTTAAAATATAATATAACTTATGATTAAAGATACTGTAAATAGATAAAAAATTTTGAAGTTATTTATTTATTTTAATTTCATTTGAAAGGAGAGAGAGAAAAAAAAAACTAGAAACAGAGAAACAGAAAGAGATCGTCCATCTATTCGTTCACTCTCAAATGCCTGCAACATCCAGGACCAGACTGAGCTGGTCCAAGGAGCCAAGAATCCATTCTGGATCTCTTATATGGGTAGCAGTAACTCAAGTACTTGAGCCATGATCTGCTACCAACCAGTGTTTGCATTATCAGGAAAATGGATTGGATATAGAGCTGGAATTTGACCAGGTAATCCAAAACGGGATGACAGCATCCCAAACTTCGTGTTTTTTTGGTTTTTTGGTTTTTTTTTTTTTTTTTTTTTTGGACAAGCAGAGTTAGACAGTGAGAGAGAGAGAGAGAGAGAGAGAGAGAAAGTTCTTCCTTTTCCGTTGATTCACCCACCAAATAGCCACTATGGCCTATACACTGCGCTGATCCAAAGCTAGGAGCCAGGCGCCCCCTCCTGGTCTCCCATGCGGGTGCAGGGCCCAAGGACGGGCCATCCTCCATTGCCTTCCTGGGCCACAGCAGAGAGCTGGACTGGAAGAGGAGCAATCCGGACAGAATCTGTTACCCCAACCGGGACCAGAACCTGCGGTGCTGGCGCTGCAGGCAGAGGATTAGCCAAGTGGGCCGTGGCACCGGCCGCCAAGCTTCATCTTAACCATTGTCAAACTGCTTGTCTCTATAAATAAATAAAATACATATCAGCATTGTTAAGTGTGAATAAAATGATAGTGTAGTATTTTAATTTGATGCTTTTGTGTTGCTTTCATCTTTTTCTCTAATCAATATTCAACATATATTTCCTTTCCAATTTTCCATATAAACTGATAGAAAAGCATTATGTCAAGTCACAGATTGTAAGTCTATAATTCAGAAGTGAGGCTAATGTTGAATATTCAAACTTAGAAGATATCACTCAAATCCAGGTAACATTCACTTCTTCACTTGAGTGCTAATTAACTAGATATGTTCATTTTGAAAGTTTTAACCTGCATATTTATGAGTTATGTACTATTTTCTCTGTATTTTTACCTCAATAAAGTTTACATTTAAAACAGAAAGTCTTGTAAAATTTGACTTGCCATAAATTGTCAGATATGAATAGAATGTTTAGTATCTCATCTTCTTGTAATTTTTTTATTACAAACATGATCCTAATTATCACCTGTTTTGAAAGAATTAGGAAATTCAGGTTAGATCCAAGTTTCTCAATTTTGGCACTATTGGCTATTATGTTCTGGATAGTTGTTCTTGGTGGTAGTAGAGGGGGGAGAGTTGTCGCATGCATCATAAAATATTTAACAGCATCCCTGGCCTCCATCCACTAGATGCCAGTAACACTCTTCCAGTTGAAGCAACCAAAACCATATCCAGACATTACCAAATGCCCCCAGGAAAGGAAAATTATCTGTGGTTGGAAATAACCAGGCTAGATGACCAAATATGACAAAGAATAAAGCTTAGGTGGAATCTAGAGAAATGAAACTGAATCATTTCCAGTATTAAAAATTCAGATGGGGGTGAATACTTGGTATAGGTGACTAAGATCCTACTCGGAACTCCCACATCTCACATCAGAGCCAGGATTCAAGTCTGCTTCAAGTTTCCTTCCAATGTGAAGCCTGGAAGGTAGCAGGTGATGGTGCAACTGCTCGAGTCCCCAGCACCCACATGGAAGACCAGGATGGAGTTCTGGGCTCCTGGTTTTAGCTTAGGGCTCTCTCTCTCTCTTTTGCTCGCATGCTCGCTCGCTTGCTCTCTCTCTCTCTGTCTCTCTCTCATAAATAAGACAATAAAACTGAAAGCATGGAACATGCTAGAAATTAATGGAGTTAACAGAGAATTATATCAACCTAATTAAGTTAATACAGAGAATAAGATAAATTTTTAACAAGCACAAGAAAAATCCCAGGAGAATATTTGCCAGGCTTTGAAATATCTCTACTAAGTATTAGTGGCCTCAGTTACAAAGCTAACATTTGAAATTCAAGAGAAAACTGAGTATTAATACAGAATTGATTCGACAAAAAGAAGGACCCATAAATCTACCCTATGGTCACAGATTATGTATATTTCTGATATCTAACAGTGCTTATTCTCAATCTCAATTATTGGGTGATATTTGCTTTCCTAACTTCGTCTATATTTGATCAGTTTTAGCCTTTTTTGATCATGTAAAGTGCACCCATTTTTTGTAAGGAACAAAATTTTGTGTCCAAAAGAAACATATCCATAAAATAGGCAAGTTAATGGAGATAAACAGTTCTTGGTCAGCTTGTACTAATATTTCATACCAGCTGCTGTGGTGAATGGGTAGCACCTAATTACTTATTTCCTATAGTGCCTTTAATGGAGAGTTTCATCCATCAGCCAGGGCACAATGTTTTTATCTAAGTGGTTTTGTTAACCTGAATGACCCTGGAAAGTAGGGAAATGTGAGTGCATCAGTGAGGGTGCAACTGCTGGCAGTTTGTGAAGATTCTTCTAGCTTCTATAGTTTAATTTCCCGTATTTTTATGAGTTGTTGTGCTTTAAAGGATAAGGTATTTTCATGGGAGATGGCTTCTGTTTGTGTGAAATACCTCAAGGGACAGAACATGCATAATGCAAAACCCTGTGAATGAAGTATTCACACTTACAGATGAGCAGCAAACTGCCTCTTAGATTCCAGAATATCTGCAGAGCAACACACCTGCAGATTCAGACAGCATTACAGTTATCATGCTCCTTCAGGGCTGAGAGACACATTTAGTACATTTAATATGTAATATGACTTAATATGTGCTTTTTACTAATCTAGCTTTCAGAAAACCTGAGAGAACATCTAATCCTTAAGACATTTGGGCAGAGACAAAGAATTTTTAAACAAAATATAGTGTCAAAACAATACTAGCATGTATTCATCGAATTTTATTACATTTTATCTCAATTAAACCTTTTATTGTATGGATATTAAAAAGCTAAGAGTTATTTTCCAAACTGCACTGAGAATTATCATATTGAAAACATGGATTTGGAAGCCAAATTATATTTAGGCTTAGCATAGGTTCCCCATTCTCTATTTTCTTTTCCCTTAATCAATAGTAATTTTCTTTTTTTTTTTCTTTTGTTTATTTGACAGATAGACAGAGAGAGAGAGAGAGACAGAGAGAGAGAGGGACAGAGAGAGACAGAGAGAAAGGCCTTCCTTCCGTTGGTTCACCCCTCAAATGACCGCTATGGCCGGAGCTCTGCCAATCCAAATCCAGGAGTCAGGTGTTTCCTCCTGTGGCAGGTAATCTTCATTGCCTTCCCTGGCCACAGCAGAGAGCTGGACTGGAAGAGGAGCAACCAGGACTAGAACTGGCACCCATATAGGGTGCCAGTGCCGCAGGCGGAGGATTAACCAAGTGAGGCATGGTGACTCCCATGCTGGAGGTATTTTGTCTGAATATTAGTATTTTTAGCTTCCTTAGTTTGCATTGCTATGTAAAGAATGAGAAGCATTGTATAGCAAAATCCCAAGTGATAAGAGATTTCACTCAGCCGCATGTGATTTGCTTCTTTACATTAAGGGGTCTTCTCTATTCCAATTCTCTGGGCTTATAATGCATACGCATTCAGGAGTTTAGGAATTTCAAGAGATTCCAAGAGATCTGGCACACTGTATAATTGGATGAGCATCCATGTGTGAGACGTTATACACAGTCAGAACATGGGGTAAATATTTCAGAATCTCAGTCAGGTGCCAAGAGCCATTCCAGGCCCTGAATAAATTTTTCTTGCGTAAACATAATGTGCAAGGCAAATTCAATCCCATCCCTGTTGTCTGTAATCTCCTTGGCTAAAAGTGGAGATAGAGCATTTTGGGTTCTGCACATTTGGGGGTGGGGCAATCTTTTGAATTTTTAGGTGTTTGTAAGATTTGCTAATATTTTATGATTGTAGATACTTTACTATGGTAAAGAGAACAGCCACCCCACCAGACCAAAATTGACCAACGGACTCCTGGGTTTCTGAAATGCAATGCTAAATCGAATTTGTTTTATGAACAACTATGTGCAGCAGACCCTGCCTCCTGCCTGCATCAAGCATGTAGGTGATAGTGAGGGCTCTGACTGTGTTTTGGAATTAGTAGTAGTTTTAGGCAGAGTCCTGAAAAGGAGCAGGATTGCATTAAAGAAGAATGAAAGATACTGACAGAAGGTTTTTAATATGTTTTCATGTTTACAGGCAGCTGATAGTTGGTGACATTTCTTTGTTATTATTCTTAACATGAAGACCTGTTTCTAATCTTGGATCATTCTTTGCTGTCATTTAGCCCTTTAGAAATTTTAAAACTGATGCAATCCTCACTTCCCTAAGTTATAGTAGGAAACAGTAACACTTGGTATGATCACTTCCATGAAGGATGTAAGTACTAAGTAAACTGAAGGCAACTAAGATGTTAGCAAGAACTCTAGTTGAATTTTTTTTTGTTTTTATTAATTTGACAGGTAGAGTTAGACAGTGAGAGAGAGAGACAGAGAGAAAGGTACTCCTTCCACTGGTTTACCCCTGAAGTGGCTGCTACGGCCGTCGCTGCTCCAATCCGAAGCCAGGAGCCAGGTGCTTCTTCCTGGTCTCTCATGTGGGTGCAGAGGCTCAAGGACTTGGGCCATCCTCCACTGCTCTCCCGGGCCACAGCAGAGAGCTGGACTGGAAGAGGAGCAGCCAGCACTAGAACGCGGTGCCCATATGGAATGCTGGCACCGCAGGCAGAGGATTAGCCAAGTGAGCCTCAGCGCCAGCCCCTCTAGTTGAATTTTGATATCATCCTCCTCTGTATCAAACAGAGGACAACAGATCCATAAATGCAGTTTATTAGATTGTGGCATTTTGAAGACAACAACTATGTGTACATTCGCTTTATACAAATTTACCTCAACACACTATATACTATTCACATTAAATGTATGCTCCATAAAACATATCCAGATACAACTTTGTTGTTTTAGTGCCTTGAGATCACAGAGCTGATGTCTCAGCTCTTTTATTCCACCGTTATAACAAGATTCATGTAGGCACACAACTACTCTGTTAGAGGAGTTATGATAACAGGTCAGCATTCTCCATAGAGTATTTCTCCAAATTATAACCAGAAGTTGAGAAAAATGGTTCCTTAGTCAGAGCTGTTCAGGATAGTGAGGTAAACAGAACTAAACAGTTTGCTTTATTTAAAGCTTTAGTAGAAAATAGATAATAAAAACCTCTAAAAGAATATAAATGGAAATCCAATTTTAAGAAGTAGTTGAAATGAAATGTTCTTTGTGCTGACACCAAAGAATTTTAAGGTATACAACCAAGACACTAGGTCATTGACATCTTCTGAAAAGCAGTATCACTGCTTTATAGAATGACGAAATATTGTTCTGCAAACTTATCAGGTGACGGCTATAATAGCTCAAGTGTTGGTTCTTCTAGTTCCTCTGATTGGGCAAAGAGTTCAACCCATGTGAGCTGCCAAGCCCACTGGCCTAAATGTGTCAACTAGAAGAATCAAGTGAGTCAACAGAGATCTACTCTCTCCTGGAAAACTTCACATGTTTATCTGTTTTCTTTCTTTTTCATTGATTCTGAAATAAATAAAAATAAAAACAACATATTTGGAAACCTGCCATAGAGTTCTCAGTGATTTGATCACAAATCTCAGATTTTGTGAACCACAAATACCTAAGAGAGAATATGTGTGGTTTCTTACACACTTAACCACTGAATTTATTTATATACCAAACATCTCAAGAGTAAACAATCAGTAGAGCATATTTTGTGAAATAATGTTAAAGCACAGGCAGTAGCAAAAGAGATCATTATTGAAGCAGTGTTGACAAATCTGGAAAAACCTATGACAGGTAATCTTCAAAAGATATACTGAGTATTAACAGAGCAGAAGAGCTAAGAATAGAGTTTGCAAATTTTATATGGGAAATGCCAGGTCAGAAAAAATAGTTCTTTTGTTTTAATATAAATTGTCCATGATAAGATTAAAGAATATTTCTTATCTCTTTTTTCTTATTTTGAATGAACTCACCCATGCATTATGCTTTTGCTTTTGAACTTAGCCCTTGAGATGATCAAATGAAATTGATAATATCTACCTGAAGGGCAGTTAAGCCTCAATTAAAGCATCATACAACACTACCATGTTTCCTTATTATTATCATTGATTTTGTGTTTTTGAGACTAATCTATAAACTCAAATGTCAAACCTGCCATTCAAACTTGAACATTTACTTAAGGATTCCAGCTTAAATATTAGAACCATGTTTTTGCTCTTTATAAAAATTACTTTACCAAAAGAATGGCTATTTTAATACCTTGAAGCATTAATAAAGTGTGTTTATAAGTGGAAGGCTGGAGTTTTTCTGCAATACAGTATTGGTGATAGATTAAAGTTAAATACCAAAGTGTTTTCCAAAAGTTTTTGGTTATACAAATTGCATGATATAAAAACATTTAGAGAGCAAGTGAAATATTGTTACAGCTGTATATTTTAAGCCATGAGCTTCTACATAGTCAGACATAGTGAATCAGGATTTATTAATCATTCTAAATAAGAATACTTCAGACTGAGACCTCAACATCAGCTCAAGCTTTTACTTCTAGATATGGAAGCACATACACAATGGAACTTGAGGGTATTACCTCATTAACACAAATAAGTCTTTAAAGACCAATACAATGAGTCTCTTCTACAATGTCCTATCTTAAAATAGCAACTGAATATCTCAAGGAGAATTATTTTGACCAATAGTGTCTAATAAAGTCCGAATCCCTGGGATAAAATATTCTTACTGAGATCTCAGAAGGCCTCATAACACATAACACATCACTGTTTGATTGCCTTGTTGCTGTCCACCTATTAAAACAGAGGTTTTAAAACTCAAGAAGACACAGATCCTTATGGGAGAGATATACATATTCATAAAGTTCTACATATCCTGATCAACTCAAATCCCCATCAACTTGAATACTATTCAAAATTCAATTTGTTTCATGTTACCCATTCCATTTGTTTAATTCATTTATTTAATAAGTATTTATTGAATGCTTATTGTTTACCTGATCTTTCGCTGGGCTTAAGAAGGAAAGTAATGTACTTCTTTGAGCTCTCTCTTGGAGCCTAGTTTACTAGAAAAATATTAATTTTTTAAATAAAAAATGACTAAGTACAATTAAGTGACTTTAAAGAAATATACAGGAGACATAATGTGGGAATGAGTAAATAAATAGATGGTAATCTCTCCAATTTTGTTTGATTATATCAGATCTCAGAAGTTATGATATTTCTACTAAAATTTAAAGATGAATAATAAGTATATTTAAGGGATGTTTCCAAATATTTGATATGATTAAAAACTTCACATTTGCAAAATTCAAAGCAAATGGGGGACAAATATCATATGTTCTCCCTGATCAGCGACAACTAACTGAGCACCAAAAAGAAAATCTGTTGAAGTGAAATGGACACTATGAGAAACAGTGACTTGATCGAGCTTTGTCCCTACTGTTGATGTACAATTTAATAATTTACCATTTTAGTGTTTTTTCTTTGTTTTGTTCTAGTACTCTTGGTTGAACTCTGTAATTAACATGCAATTATTCTTAGGTGTTTAAATTTTAACTGAAAAGTGATACCTGTTAAATGTAACAGTGGGAATAAGAGACAGAGGAGATGTACAATTTGGGACATGCTCAATCGGACTTGCCCCAAATGGTGGAGTTAGAATAGTACCAGGGGATTCCAATACAATCCCATCAAGGTGGCATGTACCAAGGCCATCTCATTAGTCCAAGTGATCAATTTCAGCTCACAATTGATCACACTGATAGGTCTAAGAGTCAAAGGGATCACGCAAACAAGACTAGTGTCTGCTAATACTAACTGATAGAATCAAAAAGGGAGAGAATGATCCAACATGGGAAGCGAGATACACAGCAGACTCATAGAATGGCAGATGTCCTAAATAGCACTCTGGCCTCAGAATCAGCCCTTAAGGCATTCAGAGCTGGCTGAATAGCCCATGAGAGTATTTTAGGCATGGAAAGCCAAGACACTCTGGAAAAAAAAGAAGACCTAAATGAAAGATCTCTGTGAGTGAGATCCCAGTGGAAGGAACGGGGCCATCAAAGAAGGAGGTACCTTTATCTGAAGGGAGGAGAGAACTTCTACTTTGACTATGACCCTATTGGAATAAGATCAAAGTCAGCGAACCCTAAAGGCTTCCATAGCCTCGGCAACTCATGACTAGAGCCTAGGGAGATTACTGACGCCATAAACAAGGGTGTCAAATTGTTAAGTCCACAACAGGAGTCACTGTGTACTTACTTCTTATGTGGGATCTGTTCTTAATGTGTTGTCCAATGTGAAGTAATGCTATAACTAGTACTGAAACAGTATTTTACACTTTGTGTTTCTGTGTGGGTGCAAACTAATGAAATCTTTACATATTATATACTGAATTGATCTTCTGTATATGAGATAATTGAAAATGAATCTTGATGTGAATGGAATGGGAGAGGGAGTGGGAGATTGGAGGGGTGTGAGTGGGAGGAAAATTATGGGTGGGGGGAAGCCGTTGTAATCCATAAACTGGAAATTTATATTTACTAAATAAAAAAATAAATTAAAAAAAAAGAAAAACGATACATTGAGTTTGGAGATAATGGCTTGACATTTTGGAGAACAATGTAGTAGTTAAATCATCCAGGCCATATTAAAGTTTTTTATTTATACTTAGTAGAAGAGGAACATTGAGAATAGGTTTCATGAACCTTAGTTATATGATTCCCTTAAAAGTTGTAAACAAATATCTGGCGACCGTGATTATATAAGAAGATTTGTAGTTCAAAAGAACAAAAATCCAGAAAAAGAAATCTCCTAGTTTTATAAAGGACAAAGATCTGAGATAAGTCAACAAACAAGATAAATGATAGCAAATAAACACATGAAAAGATGGTGAAAGACGAATGAGACTAAAACCATGGGGCCCACTCTGTTGCACAGTTGGTAAAGCCACTGCCTTCAATGACAGCATCCTATATGGGCCCCGGTTCAAGTCCTGGCTGTTCCATTTCCAATCCAGCTCTCTGCTCTGGCCTGGGAAAGCAGTAGAAGATGGCCCAAGTGCTTGAGCCCCTACACCCACGTGGGTGACCCAGAAGAAGCTCCGGGCTCCTAGCTTCAGATCCGTGCAGCTCTGGCCATTGCAGCCAATTGGGTAGTGAACCAGCAGATGGAAGACCTCTCCCTCTCTCTGCGTCTCTCTTTCTGTATTACTCTGACTTTCAAATAAATAAATAAATCTTAAAAAAAAAAAACTAAAACCATAATGAGATAAAACTATATCCTTATTAAAAAGCTAAAATCTCCACACAAACTAATAACACTAAAGCATAAAAGAATTTAGAGCAACAAATGCACCTTCTCGGTGATGATGGGAATCCAAATTGTAGGCCCCTTTGTAAGACAGGTAGGCTGGCTGATTTTTAAATTTTTGTTAGACTTATTGAATAACATGGAAATCATAAACCAAGATATTTATCCAAGTGAATTGCAAATTAATGTCCACACACCCAAAATGCACACACTAAAATTTATATTCACTTTATTCACAATCACTGAAACTGGAAGCAACAAAGCTGTTCTGCAGCAAAGGGAAAAATAAATTGATTGCGATACCTCTGTAAAACACAACATAATTCACCATTAGATCACTATGGGGGGTGGCACTGTAGTATAGCAGGTTAAGCCACTGACCAGCTCTGGCATCCTATATGGATGCCAGTCCAGCCCTGGCTGCTCTACTTCTGATCCAGCTCCCTACTAATGCACTTGGGAAAGCAGTAGAAGATGGCCCATATGCTTGGGCCCCTACTCCCATGTGGGAGACTCGGAAGAAGCTCCTGGCTCCTAGCCATTTAGGGAGTAAACCAGCAGTTGGGAGAGTTCTCTCTCTTGTCACCCTCCCCTATAACTCTGCCTTTCAAAATAAATAAAATAAACCTTGTTTTTTTTTTAAATTTTTTTTTTGACAGGCAGAGTGGACAGTGAGAGAGAGAGACAGAGAGAAAGGTCTTCCTTTGCCGTTGGTTCACCCTCCAATGGCTGCCGCGGACAGCGCGCTGTGGCCGGTGCACTGCGCTCATCCGATGGCAGGAGCCAGGTGCTAAGTGCTTTTTTCCTGGTCTCCCATAGGGTGCAGGGCCCAAGCACTTGGGCCATCCTCCACTGCACTCCTGGGCCACAGCAGAGGGCTGGCCTGGAAGAGGGGCAACCGGGACAGAATCCGGCGCCCCAACCGGGACTAGAACCCAGTGTGCCGGCACCGCAAGGCGGAGGATTAGCCTATTGAGCCACGGAGCCGGCCTCCTTGTTTTTTTTAAAAGAAGGTACACAAATCACTATTGGAGGCATAGTAGTTAAGATGCCTTCCACATCAGAGCTCCTAGGTTCTATTCCTTAGCTCTGTTTCCAATTCCTATTTCTTGCTAAAGCTCACCCTAAAATGATGGCACAAATGCTTGGGAGACCCAAGGCTGACTTCCTGACTCCTGACTTCAGCCTGGCTGAGCGCCTGCTGATGCAGTCATTTGGGGTGTGAGCCCATTGAATGGGAGTTCTGTGTGTCTCTCTCTGTCTCTCTGCTGTCAAATAGAAACAAATAAATATTTAAAACAACAACAACAACAAAACCACTGATGCTTCCTTCAACAACCTGAATTTGTCATTAATGCAACTTAAGTAAAAGAATCGAAACCCAAAATGTTACAGCTTTACATAATTCCTTTTATATGGTATTCTAGAAGACAAAAGTTCAGAAGGGAAACAGATCAGCGTCTGCAGGAAATCAGTGCGGGTAGAGACGTTGACTAGTTGACCACAAAGAATATAAATGGAAATGTCGGTGCTGGCAGCATTCTGTATTGCACTGAGGTGATGAAGATATGACTTCATAGCTGTATCAAAACCCAAAGAACCATATCAAAACATGAGTTTTCATGTATGCACACTAACACATATGCATAAGCACACAGCAGATGCAGAGCACAATGGAACAACTGAATCTCACAGTACGGAATTGTGTGACACAACTCTACTGAAAGGCTAGGTGAAGAGGATCTGTCCTAAGTAAACTTAGAAAATGAGGTTATATAGGGCTGGCACTGTGGCACAGCGAGTTAAAGCCCCAGCCTGCAGTGCCGGCATCCATATGGACGCTGGTTTGAGTCTTGGCTGCTCCACTTCTGATCCAGCTCCCTGCTATGATCTGGGAAAGCAGTAGAAGATGGCCCAAGCCCTTGGGCCCCTGTACCCACATGGAAGTCCAGGAAAAAGCTCCTTGTTCCTGACTTTGGATCAGATCAGCTTTGATGGTTTCGGTCCTTTGGGGAGTGAACCAGCGATGGAAGACCTCTCTCTCTCTCTCTCTCTCTCTCTCTCTCTCTCTCTCTCTCTCTGGCTTTACCTGTCTCTGTAACTCTGTCTTTCAAGCAAATAAAAATAAATCTTTTTAAAAAAAGAAAATGAGGTTATAATGTAGAACTGTAAAGATAAAGATAAGGATAAAATTTTGTGATCAATGTGAAGATTAGTTCAAGAGCTCTAAAATAATATTTATAAAGATTGTATAGACTAGATGGTGATGGTGAAAGTACATCATATTTATAAAGAATATTTTGTCCATTTCCCCATCCATGGATTGGCTAAGTTAAAACAGATTTATTTGGGCCTGGCACTGTAGATTAACGGGTAAAGCTGCCACCTTCAGTGCTGGCACACCATATGGGTGCCAGTTTGAATCCCAGCTGCTCCACTTCCGATCCAGCTCTCTGCTATGCATTGGGAAAGTAGTAGAAGATGGCCCAAGTGCTTGGGCCCCTGCACCAACGTGGGAGTCCTAGAAGAAGCTCCTGGATCTTGGCTTCGGATCAGCTCAGCTCTGGCTGTTACTGTTAGTTGGGGAGTGAACCAGTGGATGAAAGACCTTTCTCTCTCTCTCTCTCTCTCTCTCTCTCTCTCTCTCTCTTACTTTGTAACACTGCCTTTCAAATAAATACAAATATCTTTTAAAAACAGATTTATTACTGTGACAGCAAAACTACCATGATAGGTACAAGGCACTTAATATGTGAGCAGTGGTATACATCCATTTATTATCCAGGCTGAGAAATCAGAGCATGATGTCATTTATATCCAAGTAACTGTTAGGGAATGGAGTGGAAAATCAACCACCAGCACCTTCTTGGGCACAAATATCAGAATTTTGTAAGTTTCTGTTAACTCAAGTATTAATAGAGAAAAAGCTTACATTTTCATTTTAAAGCTATTTTGTGACTCAAAGACAAAAATTCTAAAACTGTAAAGTCAAAGTAAAAGCTGAATAGGCATTTACAATACAAAACCATAGAACATTCTAGACTCCATCTGCATTACATAGAGAAAGAAAAAGGAAAGAAAATTAAGGTTGAGAAGAGGATAAAAATGAAATAAACATGAGTTGATAAAAATGTGGATCAGAGAGAATAAATGATATAAAATCAAAGATGAGATGAAAAGTCTTGAGGAAAACTGTTAAATAGAAATATTATAGCCTATATTAAAATAATAGCTGGAAATTTTAATTTTTTTAATTTTTTTTTTTTTTTGACAGGCAGAGTGGACAGAGAGAGAGAGAGACAGAGAGAAAGGTCTTCCTTTGCCGTTGGTTCACCCTCCAATGGCCGCCGCGGTCGGTGCGCTGCGGCCGGCACACCGCGCTCATCCGATGGCAGGAGCCAAGTGCTTTTCCTGGTCTCCCATGGGGTGCAGGGCCCAAGCACTTGGGCCATCCTCCACTGCACTCCGGGGCCACAGCAGAGGGCTGGCCTGGAAGAGGGGCAACCGGGACAGAATCTGGCGCCCCGACCGGGACTAGAACCCGGTGTGCCGGCGCCGCAAGGCGGAGGATTAGCCTGTTGAGCCACGGCGCCGGCCTGGAAATTTTAAAGTATAGAAATTGAGTAAACTGAAACCAGACTTAAAAAATCCTCCAGAAATAAAAAGAAACAGAATAAATCTTAAAAAAAATTAATGATAGGTGAAAAGAGGGAAAAGAGTCAAACTAAGTAAAAGCCTCCCCAAGAAAGACCATTTAGATTTCAAAAATTTAGAAATCATGTCACTGGAAAAAAGGACATTAGCATTTTTTAGGTTATTGACTATGACAAATTTGTATCAAGTTGTATTCTTATCCATAACAGGTTATAGTTTTAAATTTTTTTCACTCTTCTATTCAGCTTTACTGAGGTAATAATGACAAACATAAATTATATTTGTTTAAGGTGTAAAATATGATATTTGATATATGCATCCATTATGAAAGTCTCCACAAACTAATTAACATATCCACAATAACTTCCTTTCTCTCTCTCCCCCTCCCCTTTTCCCTCTCCTCTCCCCTCTGTTTCTCATTTTGTTTTTAATGTATTATGTCAAAACCTAAATTGTTTTTGACAAGAAACATGGCATTAATTTTATGTATTTGCTAATGCACTGAATATTTATATAGATTTACAACAGTAATTAGAACAACAGTAATATCAGTGATAGCGAAATGCTTCAGTGTGCCAGGCACTGCATTATTTTATTTGATCTTTCTAACAAAGCTACAAAGTTGATACTATTATTGCCTCTACATTATACATGAGTCATTAATACTTAAGTAAAGTAACTTGCCTATGGTTAAATGCTAACGTGCAGTGGAGCTGCAATTCAACTCGTCTCCTCTTAAATTAGAGCTTTGAAACTCTATACAGATGCTTACATAAAGCCTTTAAATATTAAAGGTGTTATCATTTTTCATTTATGAATGCAAAAGCTATTCTTCAGGTTGTTTTTTGATATTTTTTTCTTTTTTTACAAATTATATCTTTTTTATTTTTACAATTATATCAATATTTCCCTTCAATATCTCTCATTATATTTATGACTAATTACATTTGATCATCTGATTAGGTTGTTATTCCCTTAACATCATACAAACTATTTTAATGCTTTAAACTTTTCTATTTAAAAAATTCACCTCTAAATTTCAATGTTTGATAGGAACTTGAAATATAAATTAACTTAAAAATGAAGTAATTTTCAACATTATTTATCTTATACCCATTCCCTATTATTTAGTAATTCTTATAATAATTTATTATTTTAAATGTTATAATTTGGGTAGTTACATACCATTGATCAAAATGTTTTTATGCTTGTTATAGGACTATGTAATATAACTTTTAAATGTATTTTAATATCTTGAAGATCAGATCATTTGTTATTCTCTTTTCAAAATATTATGAAATTTACAGGCCGGCGCCGTGGCTCAACAGGCTAATCCTCCGCCTTGCGGCGCCGGCACACCGGGTTCTAGTCCCGGTCGGGGCGCCGGATTCTGTCCCGGTTGCCCCTCTTCCAGGCCAGCCCTCTGCTGTGGACCCAGGAGTGCAGTGGAGGATGGCCCAGGTGCTTGGGCCCTGCACCCCATGGGGAGACCAGGAAAAGCACCTGGCTCCTGGCTCCTGGCTCCTGCCATCGGACGAGCGCGGTGCGCCGGCCGCAGCGCGCCGACCGCGGCGGCCATTGGAGGGTGAACCAACGGCAAAGGAAGACCTTTCTCTCTGTCTCTCTCTCTCACTGTCCACTCTGCCTGTAAAAAAAAAAAAAAAAAAAAAAAAAAGAAATTTACTGATATAGATTGATTTTCTAAGACAGAATGGTATAAAATCCTGGTGTACTGTGACAGAGCCAGTGCTCTTTGCCTTTTCTATGTAAATGACAGATAAGATACATATATACATTTCACACACACACACACACACACACATAAGTATCTATCATTATATCAAAGAGATTGAGTTCGCTTGGAATAGCTTTTACTAAACAAGTTTAATTTTATTTTGTTGCATGGGAGAAACTGGAGCTTGAGAGCTAAGTGAAAAATACTTGTAAAGAAATAATCTATTTGAATATTGAGATCATGCATGTTTGGCCTAAAAGGAGGAACTAGTAATCACTAACTCATTCAGTTAGGCCCGCTGTGTACGACTGTCTTCTCTTGCTACACTGAAACATATAGTAGAGTACGCCTCTCTTCAACGGACTTCGAGTAATTGTGCTACTAATTTTTCTCCAGATTTGCAAAATACATTATGGTTATACAGTAGTCATACATATTGAACTGTCTGAAATTTGTGTCTCAGATTTCTTTAACCTGTACTTTTTAAATTCCTTGATAAAAATATTATTGAATTTATCAAATTTAAATAAAATATCTAAAAGAATAAAATGCACAACCACTGTGCTAACCAGTTCAAATTTCTTCTTTACTTTCAAAACAGTGAATACTGAATCAGCAGTAAATTTAGGTGTCTCCAATCATTCTCCATCTTGGGTTGCATTTCATATTCTTTGTTCTGGTTCCAGCAACTAAGACTTTGCCATTTGCCTGTCTGCTTCCTTCATTCATCATTCTTATTCTTATTTTTACGTGCATTTATTTTGATTCAAATTTACCCCACACTAAATGACATTTAATGCATGAAACAGAAACTGACACTCCAAATGCATTTCATTTAATTTACCTTCAATAATTCTATGATAATGCCTCAAAATAAACTTACAAAAAATAAAAAATGAACACTTGTTGGCTACCTTAAATTATACTCATCCTTAAACCAGTTCTGAAATATTTTGAAAGTAACAGAATATCAACAAAATTTTAAATTTCTTACACTTTCTCTCGCTGCAGATTATTAGTTAGCATACTGCTCTCATTCATTTCTGACAGTGTTCAGCTACATGCTCTACACAATTTAGTTTCTTGATTTTACGTTTTATGTAAGCGGGGCTGTTTCTTTAACAGATTCAATAATGAAATTCTGTGGAAAGTAAGCTGACATTATCTACCAAGCATGATGCTCACCTGAACCTCAGATGCATATACACCCAGGTCTGCACACGTGAAACAGGCAAATGTCCTTCCATGTGAGTGCCTTCTGTACATACAGCTTTGCCAAACACATTTACAAGGGATGGAATAAGTGCCGATCAAAATCATCTTTGCTAGTAGCCTGTGGCTTTAGGGTTCTCAGTCCATGGCTTGAGGGGAGTTTATAGTGGTTGGATGTTAGTTAGTAGGATTTAAGCTTTATTTCAAAATTATACCTAGGAAGAGAAACCCTGTCTGTACACCGTTGTGAGTGTAAAGATGACAGATAATTAAAACCCAATCATGGTTTCAAGAGAACCTTTAAAGTGTCTGCAACGTCTAGATAACAGTTGAGTGAGACCACCACATCTATTCCCTGCAGAACAGCACCTCTGGCATCTGGTACCAGAACTATTTTTGATATTTCAATTAAAAAAGGATAAGAAAAATGTCAAGAGTGCCAAATTGAGAAGTAAATGAGAGTGGGGGAGAAAAAGGTGTGTATTATTTTTTCCATGCATTTAAAAGAGAAAAACTGAGGAGAGAGAGCAGCAGCACGAGGTGCACAGAGGTCTGAAGTAAGGTCGCTTGTTTCAGAACTTACTAGGATATGACAGGCTGTGCCACACTAAGGTACCCCAGTTCCAGCAACCCCAATGTCTGAGAAACAAGTTTCCTGCCCATACTCATCCCACATACATAACCCTCAGAGAGAACCAATTCATAACAGTGGAGCAGGGACAGGTTTACTACTAAAAACTCTGTAGGAAGATTAATAGCGGGAGAATATCACAGATAATATTTAACAGAAATTATGAGCAACAGAATAGATCAAGAATGCTCCTTGGGGCTGGTGGTGTGATATAGTGGGTTAAGCCACCACCTGCCCAGATGGCATCCCATATGGAAACTGGTTCAAGTCCCAGCTACTCCACTTCCATTCCAATTGTTCTCTGCTAATGTGCCTGGGAAATCAGTGGAGGATCAATCAAGTGCTTGGGCCCCTGAAACCATGTGGGGGCCTCAGAGGAAGCTCTTGGCTCCCAGTTTGTGGCTTCTGTCTGGCCCAGTCTCAGCAATTGTGGCCATTTGGGAGTGAATCAGTGGATGGAAGATTCTCCTCCCTCCCTCTCTGCCTCCCTTCCTCCCTCTCTCTCTGTAACTCTATTTTTCAACTAAATAAAATGAATCTTTTTTTTTTTAAGAGTGTTCCTTGTCTTGAGTCTTGGGATGTCCTTTAATAATGCTTTGATTCTGCTGCCTAGAAGAAACACTTTGACCCATTGTTCTCCAAAGCTCATGATCCTGTCCTCAAATAGGTTTGCATTAATGTATCATTTTCCTTGGTCAAATCGTGTGTGTGTGTGTGTGTGTGTGTGTGTGTGTGTGTGTGTATCGGTGGTGAATCGTCTCAGGGCCATGGGTTCTTGAAAACCTACCACTACTAAAGGAAAGCTGCAGGCAGACAGGATTACTGAACTTAAAAATTTAAAACCTTCATGAATCCAGGCACACAAAATATTTTTTTCACTATGATTCACTCCAATTTAGTAGGCTTCTGGACTATTTGCTTTTAGTCCTTGCCATATTGTGGTAACCACACCCAAATTCTTTTGGAGGTCTTACCAGAATCCCAGTTCTAATCCCTTTTTCTTCCTACTCTGAGTCTTGTTCTTTGAAGTGAATAGCAGCTACCTTGAGGCTTTCTGGAACAATAATTGGGAAGGCCACACCCTAAATTTGATATGTTCCCTGAATCACTTTATAGTTACTCAGCTGAGATGGTTGATGTAGCTTTTGTTTCACAAAGACTTCCAAAACTGTATTCTTTAAGATATAGAACTGACAAAATATTTGTTTATTTAATCTGATTAAATTAAAAATGTCTGAGTTCATTCAAGTTTTATACTGCCTAATAACTTCCTGAGTTAAACTCTTGTTTTTATTAATTTGTCAAATGTAGCAAGCATAAGATTTTGTTAGCTTTTTTTTAAGAGTTAACAGATCAGTATCCTTACAATTTTTCTTCAGAATTACTGCAGGTAATGTTTTGACACTTTTTTTTTCTGTTAAATGGATTGCAATTTTTCTACTGTGATCAGTATTCTCATTGTTGTAGGAACATACTACTTCAAAAATACAATTTCTATATTTTCCATTAAAATTAATTCAACCTTATAATCAAATTGACTTATCACAAAGTTTTGTATATCTGTGTACATGTGAGACATTGCATGCATGTATCCATACATATATGTATAAATACATGTACACATACAAACAAATACACAATTTTTACACCCACAATTTTTCTTAATCAATACACGGCCTAATATGAGGCTTCTGATTAAATCACTCCCTGATGGTTCTCCACCAAAGTGTATCTTCAGGGGCCTCTGCTTGTTCATCTATCTCTATAACCACCCATTCTCAGACCCCTAAGCTAGACCGTGCACAGCTGGCCAGCCCATGAGCAAAGAAGAGGCATAGAAAATTATTTGGAGGTTCCAGAGACAGAATTATAAGTAATATGCATTACTACTAACTACATTATATTTACCACAACTCTTTACATAATTCAATTGGGTGGAATGTATCTGAGAAACATGGTCTTTATTTGGGCTAGAAGGAAAATAAAATATGTATTCAATACATAGCCTTGTCTTTTATATCTCTTTATTATTATATACATTTATATATGTTTTATATATGTATGTGGGTGTGGGTACATGTGAATACATTCTTATATTTATATGTATATATGTATTTGGTAATAAATCAATTAAATATTGGGTAGTTTTTGCCTCAACTTGGCACAAAAACCTACCCTTTTATCTTTGGTTAATTCTACTCCTAAGCTAAACTGTAATTATCACTTTGAATTACTGAGAATTGCCTTCTGTATAAGAAAATTAAAAGACTAAAGAATATAATTACTGTTTCATTAATTTAAATAATCTTCCCAGAAATCCAAAGGGCAATTAAAGTGTGAAATAAGGAAATCATAAGATGAAATGATAGTTTGAAAAATGAAAGCACATTATTTCAATGATTGTCCACTTTGCTCTTATTTTTTCCTTCATATTTTGCTCTATCTTGGATACTTTATCAACTAATTTGCTCTATGTCCTCTGAAAATTTAAATCCTATTGTCATTGCTTGTTTCAGGAAAACTGATTATGTATCTCCATTTCAATAGGAATTAATTTTTGAAAACTTTGATATAAAGAATTTATCACTGTCTCAGGAGTGGCATGATGTTTTTATTCACATACATATTAAATAAAAAGAGAATCCTCAAAAATCCTGAGTCATTTTGTCAGTTGTATATAATGAGGCTGACCATACTACATGAATGACTTTGGTTCATAAGAAGTAGGGGGAAGGACAAAGACAAGACCAAATGTAGTTCTAAAGTGTTTGAATAATAAACTTTCAATGTATTTGAAAAAAATAACAGAGTGAGTCTGGTGTGCCCCAGGGAAAACAGAAAAATATGAAATATTATAAAATCAGAACATGATTCATTAATTACTCCAACATTTTTATTTCTCTATTCTGTTATGAAATCATAGACTCTCATGCTTGAGTCTCTTCTTTCGTGGGATACCTGATGCCTCTCTAATTTTTTATAATTAATTTGAGAGAGAGAGAGAGAGAGAGAGAGAGAGAGCGCTTTCCCATCTGCAGTTTCAGTCCCCAAATGACTGCAATATTCCAGGGGCCAAAACTGAGAGCTGGGGTATTAATTCAAGTCTGTTATATGGACAGCAGAAATCCAGTCACTTGAGCCATCACTGCTACCTACCTCACAGGATCCAAATTTGCAGCAATCTGGAGTCAGAAGCTAGAACTAGACATCAGGCTCAAAGTACTCCCCGTGAGGACGCAGGCATCTTGATGGCTAGATCAAATGCATGTGCCCCCTGAAGTCTATTGTAAAAGATGCATCTGATTGGGGCAGGTACTTTCAGAATATCTTCCTTTGGTTACCCAAAACTCCATCAGATTTAGGACACTAGGAGGTTTTAGAGTAGATTGATGGATTGTAGAGCTAATGCTGGCTAGATATGGGAGAAAATGAATTTGGCAGACTCTAAAACAGTAGAAGTATAGTAGATTGCAGAGTAGTATAGAGAGTGCTATCCTTTTGACATGAATATAGAGTCAGCAGAGAAGGAGGAAGAGATCTGAAAACGTCATTCTCTGACACATCTTTAAAGAAAACATTCTGACTATGGCAATGTGCTATAACCAGGTCTCGACACTGGTGATAAACCGATGGACCAAATCCACAAAAACTAAGGATTTCAAAATTTTCTTGCACCAAAGTAATCTATCTAGATGGAGATTACCTTAAAGATACAAAAAAAAGATATGAGAGAGCCAAAGATAATAAGTGTTGTGAGGAAACAACTTTAAAAAGAGGAAAAAAACCAGAAACTTCAATTTTCCTTGTTGCATTAGTTTTAAGGTGGGAGATGCAGTTCTAAACAGGATTGTCAGCGAAGGCTTCACAGAGATGGTAACACGAGCAAAAGACGTAAGTCAGATAAGGTGATAAGTGTGAGAGGAGAAGTTTTAAAACAACAAAGTTTATTATCTGTATTTCAATCCTTAGTCTAAATAAGATATAAACCCATCAGAGGGTTCTGAACAAGGAAATGATATGGTTCCAATTTATTATTAAAGAATTAAACAGGGTGCCCATTGAGAAATAGTTCTCAGCATTAAAGACATAGTTAGACCAGCTTGAAAGCTTTCTCATTAATGGAGGAATAATGAGGAATGAGGGTGATTAGCAGTAGTAAAAAGCTGTATATATTTTAAAGGTGAATGCAACAGCATTTTCACTCTAACTCAGTCTTCCAGTGAAAGACAAGATGTGACAGTAGATCCAAGGTCTTCGGTTAAACTAATAGTAAGGTAGACATGTTTTTATTGAGGTGCTAAAACCTGAAGGAGGGGCATGTTTGGCGAGCACCAACAGAAGATGAGAAGCTCACTTCTGGGCATGCTCACTTCAAACATAAAATTTGTGAAAATTTGAAGGAAATATTGTGAAAATTTGCAGGGAGATACATACATACACACACGTAATCTTCAGAAAGTTCATTGAAATGCACATCGAACCCTAAAGGTTTCCATAGGCTTGGCAACTCATGACTAGAGCCTAGGGAGATTACTGACGCCATAAACAAGAGTGTCAAATTGTTAAATCAATATCAGGAGTCACTGTGTACTTACGTCTCATGAGGGATCTGTCCTTAATGTGAGGTCCAATGTGAAGTAATGCTATAACTAGTACTGAAACAGTATTTTTACCCTTTGTGTTTCTTTGTGAGTGCAAACTGATGAAATCTTTACATAGTATATACTGAATCGATCTTCTGTATATAAAGATAATTGCAAATGATTAAAAAATCTTGGTGTTAAATTGGAAATTGCAGATAATTAATTATTTTAAAAAATCATGTAGGATCTCTGTCCCTAATGTGCTGTCCATTGTGAATTAATACTATAACTAGTACTCCAACAGTATTTTCACTTTATGTCTCTATGTGAGGGCAAACTGTTGAAATCTTTACGTAATATGTACTAAACTGATCTTCTGTGTATAAAGAGAATTGAAAATGAATCTTGATGTGAATACAAGGGGAGAGGGAGCAGGAAAGGGGAGGGTAGCGGGTGGGAGGGATGTTGTGGGGGGGAAGCCATTGTAATCCATAAGCTATACTTTGGAAATTTATATTCTTTAAATAAAATCTTTATATATATAAAAAAAAAGAAAATGCACATTGTGAAAATCTATGAATGGATTTCAAAATTTTCCTGTACCAAAGTGAATTTATCTATCAATTCCATTTTCCACAAACATTTGAAATATCTTCATATGTATGTGTGTGTATGTATTTATACCTATAAGTATATAGACATATGTACTCATGTATTTTTATCTTCCAGGAAATTAGTCTGATTTGAAGGAACAAGTAGGGGTATCTACACATTTGGATTATAGTTAAAGAGGCTGATGAGATCACTTGGTAGAGGAATAGAGAGGTCTCAGCTCTAGAAACTCCAATCTTTAGAGGAGAAGGATTAAAGGGTCAAGATGCAACACTCTTAAGGAGATTTACTGTGAAGAGGAGCAGACAAATGAGCTTTAACAGTAGAAAGCCTATGGGGTCAACTGAAGGGCTTGATTAGTTGGGAAACGTCCTATGATGTTTGTGGTCTGATAGGAATTATTTAATGAAAAAAGAGAATGATGCTTAAGTGATGGCATGGGTAGGCAAGAAAAAGTAAGATATAAATCAAGGATTTGACCTCAGGCAGGAACACAAATGATTCATTATAACAGTGGTAGGAAGACATGGATGAAATACAAAGCTTAGTTGAACATAAGAGTCTCACTGTAGATAAGTGGGTAGATGTAGCAAGAGGGCTTCTGGAAGTGTACTTTGGAAAGGTCATTTTTAGCCACAGTTTTCCAGAGGCAGCCCTGAGGTGGAAAATATCTAATGAATGAAATGCTCCCAGGAGAAAGCTGTTGAGAGTTGGGAAAAGATGAGAGGAAGAGAAGTTGCCAAGTAAATATGCAATGCTGGCAAAATTCCCAAGAGCAGCTTCAGGATGATCCCACAGGGGAATTCTAGGTGAACTTTATTTCAGAATTTTTGATGCTAGAAACCTAATGAGTCTGCTCTTTATACTGCTTTTATATTTTCATTTTGTTGTTTCTGTTGGCAAGCGATGTTGTATGGGATTTTTATTTTTAAGCAGTGTTAGCAAAATCTGAAGGTCTAGCATTTAGTAGCCCTGTGGATGTACAAAGGCAGACACAAGGCATCCATTAGGCTGGCATGGATTGCTCCCAAGCAATAACCAACTGCGTTGGCAGATGTGGTGGCAGCTTCCCGGTTGTGAAAGAGCAGTAGTGCTCTCATGCTCCTCAAAGCTAAATGTACACTGATTTTCTGGTACAACCAGTAGATCTTCAAGACATACAATAACTTTAAAAAGCCCCTTCCTGTTTATCTTGGTAAAAACGGGTTCAACAGAATTTTTTTTGACAGCTAGAGTTAAGCAGTGAGAGAGACAGAGAAAAAGGTCTTCCTTCCACTGGTTCACCCCCAAAATGGCCGCTACGGCTGGCGTGCTGCGCCAATCTGAAGCCAGGGGCCAGGTGCCTCCTCCTGGTCTCCCATGCACTTGGGCCATCATCCACTGCCCTCCTGGGCCACAGCAGAGAGCTGGACTGGAAGAGGAGCAGCTGGGACTAGAACCTAGTGCTCATATGGGATGCTGGCGCTGCAGGCGGGGGATTAACCAAGTGAGCCATGGCGCCAGCCCCTAAAAAGCTAATTTGAATGTGAAATTATGACATCAACATTTAAAGTCCTTGGATTCAGGACACATTAATTCATTTGCTTCACTGAACCATTTGGGTGTGTTATAACAGGAGAAGCCTAGGGTTTAGAATTTGCCAGGGCTTTAGAGTTTAGGAATAGAAGGTACAGCAAGAATTTAGATGCTAGAACATGAGTAACTTTACCTAGCAGATACAATTTTTGGTCCTTCATATGAGTACTGAGTAACTATTACCTTGTGCTTCTGGAATTTGTATTATTAACAAAATTCATTTAAAACATAGCTATGCTTGCAATCTGGGTTTGAGTGTACACATTTTCATATTATTTTATTGTTATTTTATGTTACAAACATTTTAAATAATAAGCTGTTATTAATACATTTGTACTGATAGATAAATGGCTATGTAAATAAATAATATTGTTATTTCACAGATAGAAAACAGGGTATTGGAAAATTCTACTTGTTCTCATTTTAGTTGCCCGGAAATTTGAAGTTCTTTGTTTTTAAGATTTACAAGCATTTAAAAATCAACCAAGATTGAATATAAGACTTCATGGAAAGTCTTATAATAAATAGACATTGTATTTATATGTGATATTTTAATTGATCATTTAAAAGTCAAAAATGTTACTTGCTCATTGCATGAAAAGGTTACTTTTTTGCTCTGAAACTAGGAATAGTAGGTTTGAAGTCCTGACGGGAATGTTAAGCTGGTTAAGAAACTAGAGATATTTCTATGGAAATGAGCTTCAGTTTCTGGGAAAGTTTTAAGTCAGAATCTTTTGTGCACAGATAGATCTGGATTTGTGCAACACACAGCTGTCAGATAACTTCAGTAGCTGATTTTTGGAAGTTTACAATTTTGACAGCATCAATTATTTTCCACGTTCTATTTCTCTGATTTTTTAATGTTTCTATTCTTTCTTATCATTATTTCTCATAACAGTGAGCAATTCTACAGTGCTTTTATTTTTTAAAAATTGCCACCTATTGTGTAAAATTAGCAATGTCTAACCACATGTTTTCTCCAACTTACCACTGGAATTGATTCTGAATTGTCTCAAGAAATAATAGAACTCTCCTCTCATTTGAAATGGATGAATTTTTATAAGCTTCAGAATACTGTATGTTGCAGGTGTTCAAATAGGAGCAGGAAAATATAACCTCAAACCTATTTTATTAGTTTGTTTTGTGAAATAAGTTAACCGGAATATGTCAAGTTCCCATTTGTATTTTGGATTGCACTTTCTATGGCAGAACTATATTGTTTTTGAAGTAATAATAAGGAAAGCATCACTTATGACTCACGGATTTCTGTTTTTGTAGCACTTCTTTTGTATTGATGACTGACTAAAAAGATAAATATAGATATAAAATTTATTTAGTTTTCAAAGAACATAGAAGAAACATGTAGTAATATAAATACTAGAATCTGTATTTCATGGCAACTAAAAAACAGGTGAACATCAAAGAATGTAATGTAAAATCCCAGTCATGGATGTGCATGCGCTACCTTGGTTAGAATCCTTATTGGGATATCCACATCCTATATTCGAGTGCTTGGGTTTGGGTCTTGGCTCTGCTCTCGATTCCAGCATCTACACTTGTGTACCCGTGGAGGCAGCAGATGATGGCTCGAATATTGAATTCCTTGTCACCCACTTGGGAGATCCAGATTAAGGTTTTAACCCCTGGCTTCAGCCAGGCCCAACTCTAGTCACTGTGAGCATTTGAGGAGGAACCAACAAACAGGTCTCTCTTTGATGTCTTCAACCTGTGTCTCCATGTCTCTCTGCCCTTCAAATACTTATTTAAAGTCACTATTACTTAAAACATCTAAAACACTAAATTATTTTTCATTTAGGCCCAAGTGTGCTTAGATTGAAAATATCTCTTTTCAGTAATTGTTTACTGCTTCAGCAGCTCTTAAACTTGTTGCTATCCCCCCTTCATATTACAAAACAGAAACAAGGGAATTTCTCTCTTCCTTATTCTGCTCTCCATTTTACTAAGATTAAGAAGTAAAATTATTAACAAGGTGAACATGGTGTTACATCATGTGAACTTTACCTAGCCTCATCTCTCTGGCCTCAGCTCCATTCATGTCTCCATATAGTCTGTGCTGTAACAACAAAGATTTGATTTCACCTGAATCCCACCATGTTTTTGTTGCCAGAGGAATTTTGCACAGGATATTTTACGAGGCATTCCCTCAACTCCTCTCCTCACACAAGCTAGGTTAACTCCAAATTGGCTTTTTATAAAAGTAATATTTTCCCTCAAATAATCAAACCATGCTATTGAACATCCTCATAGCAAACATGTACTTTCCCTTTTGACTTTTCACTTTAGGGTGAATCATATAATCATATGATATGACATACATGGATACATATATATTCAATGTTAGCAAATATATATGAGCATGTGTTCCTCTTTAAACAACAGTATCCCAAGAATAGGGGATATTCTGCTTATTGTTTACCACTGCTTCCTTAATATTCAGTCTCATGAATGTTCAGCTTTCAAATCAATGTTGAATAATGTTTTCTCCATCAAGAGCTCTCAGTGTTTACTAAATTAAAAAAAAACTAAAAGCTTAAAAAAAACTCACAACTTGAATCCTATGCTTATATCCAAATATGTCTTTATTTCCTTCTAAATGTGTACAAAAATTTAATTTACTTTTAATATGATGTTGAGACAATAATGCAAATTGATCCTGTACAAACAGAGTTCAGCTCTGGATAATAGAAAACACTAGCTATTTTTAAATGGATTTAGTCCATGGAATCTAGTATTTAAAAATTGTTGGTAGGGTTGGAACTGTAGGTCTGAGGTCCAACTTTCAGATTTGCTAAATTGAATAAGCAGGAGGCCATTAGCCGGAGGCTATGTCAGTACTTTGAGTTTCTAAGTAATAAATGGAATCCTAAAATGGGAGTATGTTTTATAACAAATTTCTGGGCTTTGGCCAATCACAAAGAGCCTAGCTTTAGCCAGTCACAGTCAGACAACTGATCAGACCATGCCTAAATAAGGTAGATGCCTAGATGTTGCAAATCAGTTGATTTCTCTATGTTGCTTCCATGTTCAGCCTATAAAAGTTCACTGCTCATGCTCTTGTGCAGAGCTCTTTGATCCTGTTCTGGTTCTGAGTTCTACTTGATTCATAACTGTTGTCCTTTGCTCAGATAAACTCTTTTCCGTTTAAATTGTTGAAAGTTTTTCCTTTAATAGATCTTATTCCAGAACAGGCCCGGTACAGAATGGTTATCTCTGCCACATTTCGGCAGTACTGAAGCTGTGCCAACTTAATCATGCTCTGAGGAATCAGATATCACCTCAGCTACTTTGGTTCACAGGCACTCTGCACCTGCAAGATGGGCTGGATCGACCACGTCTTCCCCCATGAAACTCAGTTCAGAATTCAGGTTTTACAAAGGTCTTGAAGGCTACACCAGGGGATTCTAGGAAGTGTAGATGCCTGAAAGTTTTTCACCATCTGCAGTACAGAAATGACACCTGAGAAGCAAGCTTTTGTAGATGCTGAATGATCCAATGATCTTGCTTTGGGTCCCAGGACACCAATATATATTAACACATATACAAGTTCATATATGCATAAACTCTATATAATGATAAAACTTTAAATCAGTCTAATATATGTATTCTAAGAAAAATATTTTTACTCTCATTTGAATAATGAATACAGATACTAATATTTTGCACATTGCATCTTCAATCACAAGCTTAGGTTTATCAAAAAAGTAAAGATTACTCTTTTCTTCTGTCACTCCCACACTTAAGGCTAATCTCAATTATGAGATAATTTAGGGGAAAGTACAAGATCTTTTGATTTTATAAATATGACACAGTACAAAGTTTGTTCCTCCCTTCTTTCTCCTTGTCCCTCTTGTTAAAAATGACTTCCTTTGCTCAACAAATATTAAAACTGACTTTTGTGAGTCAAGGCCTATGGTGGGACTGGAAATATAAACAATAAAAGATCAAGCTAATTTTATTTGTCTGCAGTTTTGCCACTCTCTCTCTCCCTCTCTTCCCCTTTCAAATAAATAAAATAAAAAATTTAAATTATATTGGTGTTACAGATAAAGAAATTTGACCTATCAGTTAGATAGATTTGTTGCTGGGTAGCAAATTCCCATATCAACTAATTCAATCGAGGGAATTTAATATGAGGGATTGGTCACAAACATACCAGAACAGCTTGGAAGGCAAAAGTCACACCACAAGTGGACCAAAGAAGAGTCACAGCAGGAGGAACTGAAGACCACAGGAACTATAACAGCCTCTGAATGAAACCCCCTGAGTGAATAATTATCTTGCAGGGGATGTGTTCACTTGGTCATTTCCCAGAGCAGAGAGAAAGGAGCACAAACATTGCATTTTCTCCCCACTATCAACCCCTAGATTTCACTGAGAGCCCCTACTGGCCTAACCCATCTGGGAGATTTTTTTAAAAAAGGAATATGAAGAACATAATCTACAGAATGACACTCCTGAAATACAGAACAGATCCAGGGTGGGGGGCCGAATTGGATTTGAGAAGAAAGATGCAACTAACAATTCAAGATATTCTGAAAGGACATACTGGCCTAGCGGTGCCTAGGAAAGACTTAGAGAAATAAAATCTGAGGCAAACAAGATATCCAGGAATTTGCTTGAGAGTAGAGAGAAAAGGGTTTTAGCCTCTTTATTTCTTAAATCACATTTTGTGAGCAAAATAGACCTTTAAAAAACAAAAGTGTGGAGCAGGTGTTTGGTGCAGTGAATTTCCAAAGACTTTTTCTACTATCATTCATAGAGTACAGGTCTACAACTTCATAACACAGAACTAGGAGTGATACGTATACAGTAATCCATATCTAAAGAATGACCATACTTCCTTAATTCCCATTGCCTTTTTTGCCAATCATCGGCATAAAATTATTTGTGAATTGCTTACTATTTTGCTGTATTTACTGCCAAAGTTTCAGTGACTTACTCAGAACTCAAACAAAGGATTCAGGAGAGTCTGTGAGTTCTTGGCTGTGTTGGCAAAAACTGTCCTTTTCATGAACAATTTCTTGTTTGATACTCAAAGCACAAGGCAATCAGCACATCTCCCAAGAACTCGATCAAACTCATTCAATTGCTCTTTCTCCTCAGAAAGAAAAGGCTGCAAAAAGGCACTTAGCCTCTCTCCTTCCAGTAAAAGGGAACATTTATCTTGATGTCACTTTTATCAGCTTAAAAATATCAGCTTTATAAGATTTCAGAATATGAGTGAATTGAATATTGTTCCCAACAACACTAAATAATATTTTTTCCTTAGGAATTTCCTCATAACTGGAAAAACCTATATTACAATAAACATAAATCCTGCAATTCAAATTTAGTTCATTTACTACAAGAAATAGAATATGTGACCTTTAGATTACTGTAAAGCCATTTAATAATATTTGTGTTCAATTTTGGCAAGAATCTATAAAACTGTGACTTAGGCATGACCAGTGGCAATTTCTTAGAGTTTAAAAACTCAAGTAAACCAAACAAAAAATGAGTAAGTAACTGGAAACACATTAAAGTATTTAGCGTGGAAATTTGTCCTAAAGAAATTATGAAGGCTCTGAAAATTCATGCAATATCACTGAAGTGAGGAGAGCTAGTTGAATAGTGTTTTTAGTTGTTCTGTTGCTTTTATTTTTTGTGCTTCTGTATGGAGGTAAAACAGATATAAGCAAAAAATCAAAAGTCTTGGGACCGGCGCTGTGGCACAGTGGGTTAATACCCTGGCCTGAAGTGCCAGCATCTCATACAGGCACTGGTTCTAGTCCAGGCTGCTCCACTTTGATCCAGCTCTCTACTATGGCCTGAGAAAGCAGGAGAAGATGGCCCAAATACTTGGGCCCCTGCACCCACCTGGGGGACCCCGGAAGAAGCTCCTGGCTCTTGGCTTTGGATCGGCCATTGCGGCCATCTGGGGAGTGAACCAGTAGATGGAAGACCTCTCTTTCTCTCTCTCTACCTCTCTCTGTAACTGTCTTTCAAGTAAATAAAATAAATCTTTAAAATAAAAATCAAAAGTCTTAATTATACATCCCAATGACCTTTTGCATATGTAACCTCCAGCTATTAAGATAACATATCCAACATGTCTGTCTCTGTCATTCCCTTTGTCAATCAGTAATTTTTCCTCAGATTTAATTACTGTTCTGATCTTCATCATCAAAGATAAGTTTTTCTGTTCTACTACATATAAACGAACACTTTGTGTATTTATCCTTCCACTTAACATTATGTTTGCCAATGTATTCACATTTTAGAATGGAGTAAGTTCCTTTTCAATTTTATGGAGTATTCCATTTTCTCAGTATACCACAATTTATTTACACATTCTACATTTTATGGAAGACCTCTCTCTCTCTCTCCCCATTTCTCTTTATTATTATTATTATTTTTATTTTTGACAGGCAGAGTGGACAGTGAGAGAGAGAGAGACAGAGAGAAAGGTCTTCCTTTGCCGTTGGTTCACCCTCCAATGGCCTCCGTGGCCTTCACACTGCGCTAATCCGAGGGCAGGAGACTGGTGCTTATCCTGTCTCCCATGCGGGTGCAGGGTCTGAGCACTTGGGCCATCCTCCACTGCACTCCCGGGCCACAGCAGAGAGCTGGCCTGGAAGAGGGGCAACTGGGACAGAATCCGGTGCCCCGACCGAGACTAGAACCCAGTGTGCCGGCGCCGCAAGGCGGAGGATTAGCCTGTTGAGCCATGGCGCTGCCCCCCCATTTCTCTTTCTGTCACTCTGCCTTTAAAATAAATAAATATATCTTTAAAAAGAAAAAAGTCAAATGCCAAATAAATGCCATTAATGATTACAAGTATGTAAAAATTATGAACTCCCAAGAAAATAAACTGAGAGATTACAGATGAAAAAGAAGCTGATTGTTAGTATGATTAAGCCAGATAATAAAAATATAATATTTTCTTCATGGCTAGGATATCATTAACTTTGTTGAGGCAAAGTCTATATAAAATAAAATTGATTTAAAGTATTTAGGCCAAGGAGTAGAGCAAATATACAATCTGATGTAAACACCACTATAATCAAGATATGAAAAACATTCAAACAACTCTAAAAAATATTTCCATTCCTTTTTCAGTAAATTTCCCCATTTCCATATCTTTATCAACATAAACTTTGAACTGTTTTCTCTCCCTATTGATAACTTTGCATATTCTAGAATTTCCTATATTTATTTCATTCAATGTGTTTTTTAAATATTTATTTATTTACATACTTACATGAAAAGAAGAGCTATAAAAAAAGAGAGAGATTAGAAAAAGAGAGAGAGAGGGAAGGGGGGGGAGAGAAGGGGGGTAAGTAAGGGATATCTTCATCTGCTGAATCACCCTGCAAATGCTCACAAACGACCAGGGTTGGAACCAGGAGCCTGAAACTCCATGCAGTCTTCCACATGGGTGGCAAGGACTCAAGTACTTGAACCATCATCTACTACCTTCCTAGGCACATTAACAGGAATCTGGATTTGAATCAGAGTACCATAACATGAATCTCAATCTACTGAACTCAGAATTGGAAGTGAATTTCTTACAAAGAGCATGTGGTTGGGGCACATGCTTTATTTTTCTAAGCCATGTTGTCAATACTTTTTACATTTTTTTTTATTTCTTTGTTTACATGACAGGCAGACAAACAAAGAGAGATGGAGAGACAGAGATCTCTCACACATTTGTTCATTCCTCACATGCCACACCAGCCAGATAAGTCAGGACAAAGTTGAGAACTGAGAACTCAATCTAGGTTTCCCATATGCTTGGCATGGATTAAATCACTTGCATGACCATCTGTCTCCTAGGGTGTGCAAAAAGCTGGAATTGAGAGTGGAACAGGAACTTGAAAGCAGGCACTTTGCTCTGGTACCCAGATATCCCAAGCAGCAGCTTAATAAACTATGCAAATGCCCACCCCAGGTTTTGTTTTTTGATGTGTGTATTTATTAGCATGTTAGTGCTTATCTACTATTTTATTATGTTTTCTTCAGTTTTTCATGCCTCTATTTTCCTTTTCTTGTGTTACACAAATACATTTTGCACATTGCATTTTTTTTTTTTTGGACTTCAGTGTAAATCTTTCTTTACTGTACTAAAATTTTACCACCATGAGTCAAATGTGGAAATCACATTTCCCTTGATAGTTTTCTAACACTTTTGATTTTAAATAGAATTATTTTGATTATGAAATGGTGGTATGTGTTTTATTCCAATTATCTAATCCAATTTTATACATTTGACAGGCTGGTCTAGTGCATATCCCCTTATTACTTCTCTTTGCATTGTACCTTCTTTTTTCTTTCAGGTAGTACATGATTATTTCTTTTTGTCATTTCCTTTCTGTTCAAAGAATTTCCTTTAGCCAATATTTAATGGCAGCTTTAACTGACAAAGACAGCTTTATTTCCCATGTAGTCCTCCAGACTATTTCATATGATATTGGGTTTGCAAGTTGGCAATTCTTTTCCTTCAGCACTTAAAAAAATCTTGATATTTTCTTTTGGTCTCCCTGTTTTTTGACAAGAATTTCCCTGTCATTTAAATTATTTTCCCACTACAGGCAAATGGGGTATTTATTTCAGGGCGCTTTAAGAATTTTGCTTGTTAAGGTTGGTGTTGTGGTGTAGTGCATAAAGCCACCGCCTATGGCGCTGGTATGAGTACCAGTTCGTGACCTAGCTGTTCCACTTCTGATGTTGCTTCCTACTACTGGTCTGGAAAAAGCAGATGGAAAAGGTGTTTGGGCTTCTGCCACGTATGGATGAAGACCTGGATGAAGCTCCAGGCTCCTGGCCCAACCCTGGCTGTTGCAGCCATCAGGAGACTGAATCATCAGATGAAAGATATTCTCTGTCTCTCTCATTTCTCTTTCTCTCTCTCATTTCTCTTTCCTTCTCTTTCTCTTTCTCTATTTCCTCTTCCTCCCTCTCTTTGTGTCCTTCCCTCTCTCTAATTTTGGTTCAAATAAATAAATAAATAATTTTTTTAAAAAAGAATGTTGCATGTCTTTAGTATCCAGATGTTTATGATTTGTCTTGGCAGATATTTCTTTGGGTTTATCTAGTTTGCTTAATTTCTTGTATATTTACGTTTGTACCTTTCAACAAACTTGGACAGATTTTAAAGATTTATTTATTTATTTATTTGAGAGGCAGGGTGACAGAGAGGGAGAGACCAAGAAATATCTTCCATCTGCTGTTTTCATCTCCAATGTCCACAGTAGCTGAGGCTGGGCTAGGCTGAGGCCAGGTCTTCCATGTGGGTGGCAGAGCCCAACCACTTGGGACATCTGCTACTTTCCCAGACACATTAGCAGAAGCTGGATCTGAAGTATATCAGCAGGAACTCAAATTAGCAGCTTAAAATGATGTGCCACGATGCTAAAATTGGGAAGTTTTTATCCTTTATCTCTGAATAGTCCTTGGAGTGCATTCTCTTTCTCCTCATCTTGCATAACATCTATTACATAAATGTCACATCACCTAGAGGTCCTTGAGATCTCACTCGTTGCAATCTGGTTATTGTTATTGATTGGATGAGCTATATAGCTCTGTTCTCCAGGTCAACTCATCAGTACTCTGTCATCTCTACTCTCAAAATGAGACCATCTACCAAGTTTTATTTTCTTCCTTGTTCTGTGATCATGTTTTCCAATTTCATAATTGCCATCTTGCTCTTCATTATTATTTCTCTTTGTTAAGTTTTTCATTTTTTCCATGGGTTTCCACAAATTTTTTAAAATATTTATTTATTTGAAAAGTGCAGAGGCAGAGATAGGGGAAGAGGGAGAGAGAGGGGGAGAGGGAGAGGAGGAAAGCCAAAGAGGGAGAGGGAGAGGAGATCCAGAAATTTTCATTGATTTATTTTTATTTTTTGACAGGCAGAGTGCACAGTGAGAGAGAGAGACAGAGAGAAAGGTCTTCCTTTTCCATTGGTTCACCCCTCAATGGCCGCTGCGGCCAGCACGCTGCAGCCAGTGCACTGTGCTGATCCGAAGCCAGGAGCCAGGTGCTTCTCCTGGTCTCCATGTGGGTGCAGGGCGCAAACACTTGCGCCATCCTCCACTGCCTTCCTGGGCCACAGCAGAGAGCTGTACTGGAAGAGGAGCAACCATGACAGACTCCAGTGCCACGACCAGGACTAGAACCTGGCATGCCGGTGCTGCAGGCGGAGGATTAGCCTATTGAGCTGCGGTGCTGGCCATAATTGATTTTTGAAGTATTGTTTAATGGTTACTTTAAAATTCATGTCATATAATTCCAAAGTGTAATTCATCTGGTGATAGTGTGACTTGTTTCTTATTTAAGAAGTGATGCTCCTGGTTCTCATTATGATGGGTAATACTTTAAATTGTATCCTTAACATTCTACCTCTGATGTATACAGTGACTGAGTCTGATCACAATCTTTTATTTTAGCAGATTTTTACCAATGTGGATTTAGCACACATATTCTGGACTGGGTGTGTAGACCGAGGTTTCAATCACAGTTTAATTTTCAGGGTCTTTGCAGTGTTGTTTTTTTATCTGCTTGGTTTATCTGGTGCTGTTGGGGTTTCTACTTAACCCTACTGATGTTGACAGTCAATCAATAAACAATTATTGAGCAATTTCCTGGAGCATGTCCTAGGCAATGGGCTCAGGGCAGCATATAAGGCAGACAAGACCTCTCCTCCTTAGTAGGTGATGCTGAAGTTGAAGAGACAGAGAACAAATACATAAACAAACAACTCATTTAGAAAGTAGGTGAGAAAGGAGCATCCTGCTTTAGAGGATGTGATCTGAAGAGGACTCTATGGGCAGAGAAAAGCAGAACTATAATATCAGTAAGAAGGTGCCCACTATGGGATAAAGTAGGGAGAGACTATTTTGAGCAGAGGCAATAATGATGTGCAAATGCCTTGAAAGTCGTCAGGTTGGCATGTTTGTTAACAGGTTATAACTGAAGAACTGAGTCTCGTATCCCATTGGAGAACCTGAGAGAACATTTACAATACAGAATTCTCTTCAGAGAGGGAAACTTCACAGGAGAAAGGAAGGATGCGTACACTGATTACAGACACACTGCCTGAGGTATCACCAGTGCCTGAACTACCTGCATTCTCTAGGTATCCATACACAGTCCAGCAAGATCTGTGTCACCAGAAAGAAAGGGAGGAGAGGCAAAAGGATTGAGTTATGAGATAATTTTGCTGACCTTAAAATGTCATTTGATATTAAAAAGTAGAAATATCACACATGAATATTAAGGGACACTTATGGATAAATCCATCTATGATGATTCTATTGATTAAACTTTCCTACCTTCTTCTAAACCATGTCTCAAAATAAAAAAAAAAATCACATACCATTTATTTCGCATTTGTCAGCCAAATAGGCAATATGCAACAGATACAGGCCTTCATTAAATTATTTTAGTTTTCTTTGCATCAGTGTTTGTAAGTTTTATACAGTGTCATTCCTGAACCATTTTGATTCTGACTTAAGTATATAAGTAGACAAGGCCCTCAGTCAGCCTGTGATTCAGTTGTGGCAACATTCTTTTTTATAAATACAGTAGTGTTTATAAAATAATATAATGTAAAAATACAATAGTATTTATAAAAATTTATAAGTATTTGAGCATTTAATTGTATTTTTTTGTTAAAGAGAATTAAAGACATATAAGGAACTAATACCACTGATTAAAATGTGCATTCCTAAAGTTAATACAATACTGACCTGCCTAAAGCAAGCACTTCTCTTCAAAGTATGTACTTGAATCTTTTAAAAATACACACACTCGTAGACTAAATGGCACAGAATAGTAGTAACGGCACAGCTGTGCAATCAGTGAATTGGAGTTTAAATTCTGAATGATCCACTTACCAGCTACGTAAACCTGAATAGGGTATTTATTTTTCTAAGTTTTCCCCTGCGTAATAAGGGAATGATAATTATGTCTCCTCTTCAGGGTTTCTTTTAGGGTCAAACAGCGTGATCCAATTTGAGGTGCAATGCCTGGCACAAAGCATTAAGTAACTATTAGCTGATGATAGTTCTTGTCATTGTTCACTCAGACCTATCACAC
The DNA here is from genome assembly GCA_949820135.1 of Sylvilagus floridanus. Classification (NCBI taxonomy): domain Eukaryota; kingdom Metazoa; phylum Chordata; class Mammalia; order Lagomorpha; family Leporidae; genus Sylvilagus; species Sylvilagus floridanus. The sequence goes on from OX463241.1 coordinate 141,816,466, forward strand.
TCCCCTGATTTTCTTGAGTATGCTGATGTGTGCAGTTAGCGCTGAGAGCATTCTGGACTCTCAGAAAGGTATAGGCAGTAATAACGGCCTCACCATTTTCAATGTTGCTACCGCAGGGGAAAGGAACAAATATTGCTCTTGGTGTTTTTATGTCAACTAATAAACTTTATTCCTCTGAGGGTGACTGGGACATAGAACCTGGTGTCTCAGTTGGTAAAGGTTTTCAGTGACTTTCCAGAAACTGTGCAAAGGTCTGACTTTTATTAGGAAAATTGATCTTGGATCTTAAAGGTCAACAAAGTAAAGACTTGACTTTGGTTCCCACGGATCTGACAAAATAAGCCGTATGTAAGATATTTTATCTACGAGTTAACCCCATCTGGATTTGCACCTGTGATTTCTAGGAGCTTGTGTACTTAAACTGCTAAGGACATTCCTTCAACTATGAAGAACAGAGTTTTAAAATTACAAGTGTGCATTAAAGAATACCTTTTTCTAAGCCCCCTTCACTCATCAAGGGAGTAAAGTGACGAGACCACAAAGAAGGTATCAGTGAGAATTTACTGGTGTGGATCCACAGTACCGTCTCCCTCCTCTAGAGAAGATGTGAATGGCTTCACACCCTGGCATTCTGCCAAGATCCAGAGCACATTGCTGTCATGTCAAACTTAGTCAGTTCAAGCACGTATTTCTAATGCACAAAAATCAACATGGCAGTGTAAATTCATGTTCCCATAGCTTCCTTGCCTAAAAGTAACTGAAATGATTTCAAACAATTAGAAGTTAAAATTGCTTTATTCTTAGGAATTATCATCACCTAATACAATAAACTGGAAGAAATAGTCAGTTACACAAAAATGAGCTAAACTTAAACACTCTGAATATCAGTGGACATATCCATAGTTGGAAGACTGCATGGTATAGAAAACAAACAAGAAGAAAGTTTCTGGGGGAGGGGGCGGTGTTGTTAAGCAGTGACCTGTGATGCCAGAATCCCATGTGGGCACAGGTTCATGTCCTGGCTACTCCACTTCTGATTCAGCTTCCTGCTGTAGCAGGGCCTAGAAAAAGTACAAGAAATGGCCTATGTGGAAGACACAGAAGAAGCTCCTGGTTCTTGGCCTTGGCCTGGCCCAGTACTGGATGTTGCAGCCATGTGGGAAGTGAACCAGCAGGTGGGAGATGAATCTATCTCATTCATTTGCTTGTTCTCTATTTCTCCCTCCCTCTCTACCTGGAACTTTGACTTTCAAATAAATATATAAATCTTTTCTTTTTTTTGAAAAAAGTGTTGTGAAGGAGTCTACAAAGGACTTCTTGCTGTCAGGATGAGTCTGGGGAGTGAAAATACAGTAGAAAAGGAAAGGTGGGAGTAATTACTGTGGGGGTAATTCTGCCACAATGAAGTGGCAGGTGGAGGGACATATGTCTAACACACAGACTTCCTAGATGAATCATATTACTATTATTATTATTGACAAATTTGCTCCCTACATGGAAAACCCTGGGTAGAAAGGAAACTGCCCAATGTATCTTCTTAGCAAAATCCCCTGAACAAAGCAACAATGTACCAATCAACAGAGATTTGAGCTACTTTCCTGTGTTTACTTCCTACCAACCATGAGGGAGAAAATTGAGAGGAGTCTCCTGGGTCAGGGCATTCAATACACTTAGAGAGAAATTGCTTGGTGACAAAATGTGCCTGTAGACTCAGTCCTTTTCTACACTCACTCCTCAATCAAAATCTTCTTCAGCAAGCTACACAAACAAGCCATTGCCACATTTAAAATTCATTTTTTCAATGGAAAAATGACCATTTTACCCCATATACAGCAAATTTTAAACTAATCAAAGATCATTAAAACTCCTGAAATGTAACATTCTTAATCCTTTGGTTTGACAAAGGTATAAGACAAAGTTTTACAAAACTATATATCCTGCAACACTGATATACACAAGCATTTCTTTTTGTTTTGTTTTTCTTTCTTTTTAAATTTTCTCTCTCACATATAAGGGGGAACATGGGGGTATTTTCCTACATTCCCAGTAAACTAGGGTCTTTTTACTTTTTTTTTTAACTTGTTAAACTTATTATACTTAGCATTTTGTTCACTATAATGTAAATTTAAAATATGCTATCTCAAAAACAAAGAACACTGATTAAAAATTTAAATAAATAAATAAAATGTATTTTTCTTTAAGTTACATTTGTTTTATTTGAGAGGCAGAGAGAGAGAGATATGAGAGAGATATTGATTGAGATTCTATCTGCTGGTTCATCCTCCAAATATCTGCAATACCCAGGGCAGGGATAGGTCCAAGCAAGGCAGTGAGAATGTCATCTGGGTCCCACATATGGGTATCAGGAAAGGAAGTACTTCATTTGTCCCCCCCCCCCCCACCCCACATGTGCATTAACAGGAAGCAAAACTAGGACCCGAACTTAGGGACTCTGATATGGGATGCAATTATCTTGAGCTATGTCTTAACTGCTGTGCCCAGCACCTACAATCACAGTTAATATTTTTCTAAAAGGACTAAATGATATCTCCAAGAGAAAGGGACATAGAATGGCCATCTCAAAACACACCAAACACCAGAGTTAATGGAAAGGTTTCATTGTCAGAGTACAGGGACATGACAGGCTGGAGAGAGAAGGTGAGACAGAGCCTGTAGGGAAAAAAGATCTTAAATATAGGCTTGCACAGAGAAGGAAGTGGGAGCAGTGAATCCTGTTAGGGTAGGGGTGTGGAGTTGATGCTTGTGGTTGGTCCATCTAGTTTCTGGTAAATCAGACTGGACTTAGGAAACTGAAAGTTATTCAACAAATTACTACATCTATTAGACAGTCTGCCCTAGGGTTTAAAAAACCACTCCTCTCTCCCTCCCTATGGAGCCCTCTCATCACTTGGTTAATGCCACTCCTAGGACCATTGGCTGCTGTTCTCACCCTGACTTTTATACTATCTTGTCTGTTTAAGTACTTACAGGAGGTGATAATGGAATGAACCAAAGCCTTCACCAACAAGGCTGTCAACCAAATGTGCTACAGGGCTATACTCAGCTCCCCACCCAGATCATGACTTGCAATGTCATCCCATACAGGTGCAGAGTGACTTGTCACCCCATGTCAGCAGAAAGTAGCTCTAGAAGATAGATCATCGTCCTTCCACTCCCCTTGGGCTTTGGGAGCCAATGTAATCCCATACAACACTTTCTTTATAAAAAACAAAAGGGGAGAATGTTAATGAAACCGGTGCCATCGTATCTGAGGGGCAGTTAAACCTTCGACACCATTTTAGGCTCTGGCACAGTAGCCATCTTATACAATAAGTTTTGGTCTCTCCAGAATAAGCTTCAGTTCCTAAGTCCAGCCTGCTTACTAGAAGTCTGATGTTCAAATGGCCAACCACAAGCATCAACTCCACCCCCATGCTAGCCAGATTCGCTGCTTTTCACCTCCTTACTCTGCAATCCTATAAGGCCTGTTTTTTTCTGCACAGGCTCTCTCCCTCTTGCTCCATTCTGTTGGGTCCCTCAATCTCCAACTGTAAAAACTTACTTTTAACTCCAGTGTTTGGTGTGTTTTGCAGTGGCCTTTCAGTCAGAGAAGAGGGGAAAAGGGAAGATGTTGGGAATGAACAATTTTTAAAATTCATTCACATTACTAACATTATTCTTGAACAAAAAACAATTTCTAATGGAATTCACACACTTTTAGTCAATAAAGGATAAAATATCATACCAATGCTAATGTTAATGTTTGACAGAAATAAATAGGAAATAATAAAAAGAAAATCATGTAAATCACAAATACTGTTATAGAGCTACATTGAAAGGAGTTAAATAATAATGACAAGAGGGAACAAGTGATTGTCACAGTGCATAAGATACCATTTGGAGAGTCCACATACCACATCAAAGTGCCTCCCTTCAAGTTCCTTGTCTGTTTCTTTCTTTCTTTTTTTTTTTTTTGACAGGCAGAGTGGACAGTGAGAGAGAGACAGAGAGAAAGGTCTTCCTTTGCCATTGGTTCACCCTCCAATGGCTGGTGCACCACACTGATCTGAAGCCAGGAGCCAGGTGCTTCTCCTGGTCTCCCATGGGGTGCAGGGCCCAAGCACTTGGGCCATCCTCCACTGCACTCCCGGGCCACAGCAGAGAGCTGGCCTGGAAGAGGGGCAACCGGGACAGAATCTGGGGCCCTGACTGGGACCAGAACCTGGTGTGCTGGCGCTGCAAGGGGGAGAATTAGCCTACTGAGCCATGGCGCTGGCCTCCTTGTCTGTTTCTAATCCCAGCCTCCTGCTGATACACACACTAAGAGGTAGCAGGTGACAACTGAAATTCTTGGGTTCCCTACCACACTTCAGGGAGACTAGAGCGAGCTCTTGAGCTGCTGGCTTTGGCTTGGCCCAGCCCTGGCTGCTGTAGGCATTTGGGGAATGAAGTATCAGATGGAGGATCTCTCCCTGTCTCTCTAGGCTGTTGTGGGCATTTGTGGAGTAAACCAATAGATAGAAGACATTTTTCTGCATCTATACCTCTCCTCTCTGTGTGTAACTCTGCCCTTTAAAATAAATAAATAAATAAATAAATCTTAATAATTGAGAACAAAATAATTTGGTAGCATAGAATAAGTATCTTATTTTCTCCCCTTTTCGTACATGGTCTCAATCCTGCTGAATCTGATAAACTAATAAACACAGTTCTAAACATGTAACTTGTAGTTTTTAGCTTTATTAAGGCACTAAAATCACTACACAAATTTAAATTTTCTAACCTTGATGGTAAGTAAGAAATTACAAACCATATTATCAAAGTGTGAGATAAAAAGGAACAGAGAAAGTAATATGGTATAGGAAGACAAAGGCCAAATTCATTTCTTGTAATAATAATAAATATTTGTAATCTCTGAAAGAAACATTCCAAAGATTGTGATAATGAAACAACTGGGAACAAAGCAAAACAGTATAGCATCTGCAAGAGAATCTTAAGAAAAACTGATTATAAAAAAGTGTAGGCTGGCGCCGCGGCTCAATAGGCTAATCCTCTGTCTTCAGTGCCAGCACACCAGGTTCTAGTCCCGGTCGGGACATCGGATTCTGTCCTGGTTGCCCCTCTTCCAGTCCAGCTCTCTGCTGTGGCCCGGGAGTGTGGTGGAGCATGGCCCAAGTGCTTGGGCCCTGCACCTGCATGGGAGACCAGGAGAAGCACCTGGCTCCTGGCTTTGGATCAGCGTGGTGCACCGGCCGCAGAGGCCATTGTGGGGTGAACCAATGGAAAAAGGAAGACCTGTCTCTCTCTCTCTCTCTGTCCACTCTGCCTGTCAAAAAAAAAGAAGTGTCAAAAGTGTAAAAATATATATAATGATTTACTAAGCAAAAACAAACTAAAAGAAATAAAGTTCATAATATTTATATGAAGAAGTTAAATTTCAAATATCTTTCAAAAATTCAAACTAAGAAAAAGATTTTTGTATTATGAAGAATCTTATACCCGAACAATACATGAATCTTCCTAGTAAAATAGCATTGAAATATATGGTTAAAAATCCATTTTAGAAATTTAAGAGATTTAAATAGAATTTTTAGACCAAAATATGTGGCTAGATGAAAATAGACAAAAATCTCTCTGCATATTTTAAAACAAGAAATACATGAGGTCAGTGTTGTAGCATAGCAACTTAAGCTGCTACTTGCCATGCTGCAGACGTTGGTTCAGGTCCTGGCTGCTCCTCTTGATGTAGGCAGGCATACAGGTTAGAATTGATTTGGGTTGTGAGCTGGAAGACCACGCCTTCACCACGCCCCTGTGTGACCTCATGCCCTGATACCTTCACCATGCCCCTGTGTGACCTCATGCCCCTACCTGGCCACACTTGAACACCCACTGGCCAATCAGGTTAATTAACCACTCCCCTTTAAAAGTGGATTAAAAGCCTGGAACACGGTGTGTCCGGCCCTTTTTTCTCCCGTCCTCCCTCCCCTGGCCTCTAGCCAGGAGGGGGCTGGCTGTAGCCCTGCACCTTCAGGGTGCATGGCCTTAGGCCAACCCGCTCTATGATTCATGGCCTAGATGCTCTTCCATGTGGCTGGTTCCTAGTACTTGGTATGAACCCAGATCTACCTCTCTCCTATAGATAAAACCCTCACTCTTCTATTCATATTTCACACTAAATAAAAGCTTAAAATGTACCATGCTGCCTCGTTCATTTTTGCTGATATTCAGAATTCTTCTCTGAATATTAGGCAAGAACCCACTCGGGCTTGTTAATATTGGAAACTTATTAATAAGCATATGGTGATATCGTATGGCACCCCAAATTCCGGTAACATATGCGGCACCCCAGGTGGGACCACATTTTGATAATATTTTTAGGGGGCCAGATTCTGATATCACTCTTTCAATCCAGTTTCCTGCTGATGTCTCTGGGAAGCAGCAGCACTTGGCCCATGGACTTGGGCCCCTGACACCCATATGGGAGATCCAGATGGAGTTATTAGGGATTTTGAAAATCTAATGTTAAAAAGTTCTTCAGAATGAAGGAAAAGCTTTTCATCATAGGCAATGAAGAACTTGACTAGTATTTCTGGCTAACAAACTTTTTATCCACAATAGCTCCTGTTCATTTTGATCAGCAATAATCCCCAGTCCTTAACACAACAGTAGGGCTCAGATTGTTTATAAGTTATATATTACTTTAGGAAATTGGTTTAATAAATACTACTTGTATCCTAGAGACATGAATCTTCATTATGAGACTCTATTGATTCCTGCTTAAAAAACCCTTGGCACTAGGACAAGAAAGTGTGTATATTTGAGTTAGAGTTTATCATCAGAATCTTCATTCTGTAAAATGGGCACAATCTGCCTTCTGTGGTAATTATGAGAACCAAGTAAGTTGATATAAACAAATGTTTAGTACATAAAATATTAATTGTTCAATACATGCAAGGAATTTTTAATTAACACAGTACATGACACATAGTATTGTTGTAGGCATGCATATAGGATAAAATTGATCAGGTTTGTGAGCTGGAAGACCATGCCTTCACCACACCCCTGTGTGACCTCATGCCGCCTACGTGGCCACACCTGTGTGCCCACCTGCCAATCAGGTTAATTAACCACTCCCCTTTGGAAGTAGCTTAAAGGCCTGGGACATGGTGCATGGTGGGCCAACCCCTTTTTGGCCCTTTTTCCTCTTGTCCTGGACACACTTGCTGCCCCTGTGCCTGGCCTTGGGCCACCCACCCCACGCTTCCTGGCCTACATACTCCTGGTAATCAGTATGCATTCAGATTTCCCTTTCTTTCTTAGATAGAGTGAGCCCTCACTCTCCTATGCATTTCTCTCACTTAATAAAAAGCTTACAGCTCATTGTGCTGCCTCACTCATTTATGCCACTATTCAGAATTCTTCTCTGAATATTAGGCAAGAAGCCACAAGGCTTATTAATATTTCAAATGTATTGATAAGCACAGAGTAATATAATTGGTGCCCCATCCTCCGATATGATCTGGCACCCCAGATGGGACTTCTAAGGAGTCTGTCTCCGATAACAATCTAAGACTCAGTAAATATCCATTACAGGAATAAGTAGCTGTTCTTGTCTACATCTCAGGATTGTGAATACTAAATCAACAGCATAACTTTGTAAACTATAAAATGCAACCAAATAAGAGATATTTTCTAATTCCGAGCCTCCAGGATACTCGTATGTCAGGTTTCAGAACTCAGCAGTGTGTGTCCTGCCTCCTTTGCTGCTCACCACGGCCCATTGCTTTCATCCGGAAATGTGGCTCCATTAAGTTGACTTCTTGGCATGCTTTATATGTCTACACTTTGGTACAGTTTTTGTGTGTCCCTGTGTTCTCTTTCTCTCTCTCACTCTAACAATCTAATTGTTTTTAATTTAATCTGGAAAAGTTTGACTAGTAACACTGAAAGTTTCCCAATGCACTTGACAATTCTGACATTGTCTGTTCTGAAATCAGATACTAGCAGAAAGCATTCTTGGTGGCAGAACCAGACTTCTTCCATTCCCTCAACACAGTGAGCCAAACAGAAAGCTTTATTTTAATTTTCTTAATATCTCAAGACCTGTGCTAGCTGGAAATAAAATCTGAAAAACAAATTTTCTTTAAATCATGTTTTTTGAATATAACTACAATGTTTCTTCAGCACATTGATTTCCTCACTTTTCAGAAGTTTTCAAATGTACATAAAATTTCAAAGAAAAATGAGATATACCTTCCATTTAGCATACATAGTGTAAAATTCCGCCATGATTTGATTATTCTTAGGAACATGCAGTTAATGTGGAACTACCTGAAGCAATTCAGCATATATAACCACATAATACAACTCTATTATCACATCTAAGTAACTTATAATAATAATTCCATAATGTTATCCAAGATGTAAACAAACTTCCCCAATTTGAGGCAATCTGAATGTTGAAAATAATTTTTTTTTCTTTTTAATTTTGAAATTTTATTTGAAAGACAGAAAGAGAAACAAAGAAATCTTCATTGATTCAAATGTTTGCAACAAGCAGAACTGGGTTGGGCCCAAACCAAGAGCGGAGAGTTCAGTTTGGTTTCCCCATGTGGGTAGCAGGGTCCCAACTATTTTATCTATGACCCCCTATCTCCAGGGCACACATTGACAGGAAACTGAGATCAGAAGTCGAGCTAAGACTCAAATATGATATGTGGGAGTCCCAGGTAGCATGCACCAAGTATCCTCCCCAAAAAGGGAAAATTAAAGACTCAATTACAACAGACAGAATTATAAATAATTGTTGATTCCGTGGAGAGAAAATTAAGAGGTGGTGATTCTTTGCAGAACATTTTAGGTAACATATTAGGATACTTCAAAGGATTCAATGTATATGTGTGTTATAAAAAGATCTATGCATTGATTTCAAATATTTTTTCATGAAAATAAACTTTTAATTCCACTTTACATGAATTTTTGAGGTATTCTCATATATAAGAATAATACCATGGGGTCAGCACTGTGGTGTAGCAGGTTAAGCTGCCACCCACTACACTGCATCCCATATGGACACTGGTTCAAGGCCTGGCTGCTCCACTACTCATCCAGCTCTCAACTAATATACCTGGGAAAGCAGTGGAGGATGTCCCAAGTGCTTGGGCTCTTGAACCCACATGGGAGACCCAGATAAACCTCCTGACTCTTGGCTTCAATCTTGTAGCCATTTGGGGAGTGAACCAGTGGATGGAAAAATTCTCTCTCTCTCTCTCTCTCTCTCTCTCTCTCTCTCTCTCTCTCCCTGTAACTCTGTCTTTCAAATTTAAAAGGACAATAACAGATTTTTTTTCTTAAGATTTATTTACTTATCTGAAAGGCAGAGCCATAGGAGGAGAAGGAGAGGGAGGGAGGGAGGGAGTAAGGGAGGGAGGGAGAGAGAGAAAGAAAGAGGGAGGTAGAAGAGAACAAAGAGAGAGAAAGGAGAATCTTTCATCTACTGGTTCACTCTCCAAATGGCTGCAATGGAGCTTCCTCCAGGCCTCTCACATGGGTGGCATTGGCCCAGGGCTATCCTCCACTGCCCTCACAGATTTATTAGCAGGAGCTAGATCAGAAGTGGAGCAACCTAGACTCAAACCACCACCCACGTGGGATGCCAGCAGTAAGCTCAACCTGCTGAGCCACACCACTGGCCCCAGTAACAGAAGTTTTTAATCAACATTTCTCATTCCTTGTGGAGACAAAACAGCCTCCCAAAGATGTCTGGGTGCTAATCTCTGGAACCCGTGAATGTTCCCTCCCATGACAAAGGAGACGTTGCAGATGTTAGTAGGATGTAGCCCTGAGATGGAGAGATTTTACCAGCTGTGCTCAGAGGAAGATGAGACTATGGGAGGAGTGTCAGAGAGACACATTATTAAAGGGATTCACACTGATGTTACTGACCCCCGAGCTGCAGCAAGCAGGCCAATAGTGAAGGAACTAGGGGTAGCCTTAGGAAGCTGAGAAAAGACAAGAGAACAGATTGCACTCTAGTGCCTTTGGGAAAAAATACAGCCTTGCTGACCAGTAGATATTACTCCAGTGAAAGCAAAGTCAGACTTCTAACCTTCAGAACTATAACATAATAAATCTATGTTGTGTTAAGTTGCCAAGGATATGGTAATTTGTTGAAATAGCAATATGAAACTAATATAATCTCTGTATAATTATCGACTCAGGAAGTTCACTGATGGTTGCTAGAAGCCTTGGTTAAAATGATGTTGAGTAACAGGACACTTGAATGGGAGCCACTAATTTTACTCACTAATTTTTTACTCACTAATTTTAACTGAAAGAATCTACTTTATAATGGGGAGACCATCATTTACCACCCTAATAGGAAGTCAAGTTCAGCAATCTCAATGGTAGGATGTTCTCACAGATTATGCCCCCTAATGTAATAGTGTATGGAGCTCACAATACTCACATTGCATGTTCTTGCAAATGTTTATCTGGACCTAATAAACCGTGCACAACCCACTTCCTTAGATTTGTAGAAAAGGCACTTTAGAGACATCATTGTCAAATGCAATGGGTTAACTCTGATTGGACCCTGGATAAAAAAAAAAGAAAAAACAAAGAAAAAAGGGACCACAGGATAGGGTAGGCGGGGTAGAAAGCAGGGCAGCTAGGAGGTATTTTAGGGATAGATTAACTTTTCAAAATAATATAATATAATATATTAAAAAGTAACACTAGCACTGCAATTTTCCTTTCCAATCTTGAATAAATAATTTCATTTCTATAGTGAAACGATCAATGATTTGGACTCATGAGACCTTGATTCTAGTCCTGATTAGGACTACAAATAATTTAGGCAAATGTATTGGATCTGTCAGGTTTCTAAATGGGGTGATTGCTACTGAACCTGGAACTCGTCCTCTCCTCAATAACTCTGTCATAAGAGTCTTTGAAAGTCTTTTCTTTGCTTCTAACTTCAGGCAAACTTCAAGTGACAAGTTTGTTGGGTTAGCATGCGAATTTTCCATTGCTTTGTGTAACAAAGTACTACAAGCAGAATGGCTTAAATCAGCACAGATATATTACCTCACAAGTTATGTAGGTCACAAATCAGCGTACAGTGTGACTGGGTTCTCAGCTCAGGATCTCCTCAGGTTGAAGTCAAGATGATGGCCAAAGTTGCAGTTATCATCTTGACTCAGGTTTTCCTTCCAGAGTCATTAGTCTTGGACAAAATTCATTTCCTTCTAACTCTGAGGCTCCTTTCACCCTTGAGCTATTGGTGGGGATCCTTACTCAGGTACAGGATGCTGCCTGCAGGTCTTGAGTGAGTGGCCACCGGTAGAAAACTGGCAACATGGGTGACGGCTTTATTCTAGGCTGTCTGCAGCGCATCTCGAACAATCTCTTCTTCTACTAGCGTGGAGAAAACTTGTGCTTTTAAAGAATTGGGGATTAGGTGAAAGTCACCCAAATAATTGCTCTATCATGAGGTAAACTAACTTGGAAGCTTAATTTAATTTATAGACTCCCTTTCTAATCTGTATAATATAATCATGGGAGTGAAATTCACTATATTCAAAACTCTTGGGTATTATAAGAGGGCAGGCTCAGTAAACCTTGAGACTCATCTAAGAATTCACCTGTTACATGGCTATCTCAAATAAATTATAAGAAGATGTGTTATAAGAAAATACAACACATTAATTTGTTATGTTTGTGGGAATTATTTTGTAATACGCAGTATATTCTGTGAAATTCATTAAAATATTACCCAAACATATTTCTTTTTTTGAATTGGATACAAACAACTAATGTCTCTAAAGGCTTACAACAAGAATATCAGAAGAGAAATTAGCTTTAGGCAGATATGGATGGATACATCAGGTCAATAAAGGGATTTATGTGGAACGCTTGCAAAAATATATTCTATCATGTTAAAAGAAATTAGAATGTTATACTAACGGCAAAGCATTTAGATCAAAGAGAAATAAGCACATTTTAAAGATTATAAAAATGCTTTAAAGGAATTCATGAATATGAAAGATCAATAGAGGCAAATTCATTACATGTCATTATAATAATTTATGAGATTACAGGAACTCTTATGATTAGAAGATACACCTTCAAAGAATTTTGTGAATATTTTAAATGCTACAGGCAAGCATAATATTTACTCAATTCAATAAAAAAGTAGAGTTTTGTAAAAATATTAGATGAAAAGAGATAGGGACAAACAGCAGAATTCAAATGCAAAACAGTGTATGTTCATTCATTATTTTATTCATTGAGCAAGAAATGGAAAGTTACTGTGCCAATGCTAAGGATATCTTTTTAAAAATATTTTGGAAGGCCAGTACTGTGACACAGTGAGTCACAGCCCAAGCCTGCAATGTTGGCATCCCATATGGGTGCCAGTTCAAGACTTGGTTGCCCCACTTCCATTACAGCTCTTTGCTTTTTTCTTTTTTAATTTGTTTATTTATTTGAAAGTCTGAGTTACACAGAGAGAGTAGAGGCAGAGAGAGAGAGAGGTCTTCCATCCACCAGTTCACTCTCCAAATGGATGCAACGGCCAGAGCTGCACCCATCCGTAGCCAGGAGCCAGGAGATTCTACCAGGTCTCCCATGTGCGTGCAGGGGCTCAAGCACTTAGAAAATCTTCTCCTGCTTTCCCGGGCCACAGCAGCCAGCTCTCTGCATTTGTGTCTGGGAAAGCAGCAGAGGATGGCCCAAGACCTTGGGCCCCTGTACCAGCATGGGAGACCTGAAGGAGCTCCTGGCTCCTGGCTTCAGATCAGCTCAGCTCCGGCCATTGTGGCAATTTGGGAAGTGAACCAGAGGATGGAAGACCTTTCTCCCTCTCCTTCTACCCCCTCCTTTGTCTCTACCTCTCTCTGTAACTATTTCAAATAAATAAAAATAAAATAAAGCTTTAAAAAATATGCATGTATGTTCTTCCCTCTGCTGCTAACTATGTAGGATAGAAGGCGAATATTAGCCAAAAAATTCATGGTAGAGTATTATAAATAATAAAGTTTGGCATGCTTTGGTAGCATATCACACTGAGACTTATTTGAATAAAAGGATCATTGTAATTATCACATAAAAATAGTGTAAATAGCCTCCTTGGGTAATCGTGTTTTTTATTCTCCCTATGTTCAGTTCTGTGGTCATGAGAGGAAGAGCAGTGGTTTCAATCATATGGAAACAATAAATATTGTGTCCTGTAAAATCATAGCTGAGGTGGCCCAGGGAACTATTGCCAGGGCTTAGGTGAGAAAGATTAATCACATTGTCAAACACAGAGATCTTGTGTCATTTTTAAAATAGAAAACATTTTAAAATATTCATATGGGACTTTAAAGGGAAAATAAAGTGATTAAAATAGAATAGGACCCTGCCTTAAGTTTAAAACTCATCTGACCTCAACTATGGTAAAGTACTTAGAATCCAGACTTGATGCATAGTTGAAAAATCATCCATTCCCATTCTTTGCACACAGAGAATCCTAGTGTCCCCTAATGTCTCCTAGAATATCACCATAAAAGTGCACTGCGCCCCTCCTGAAGCAACCCTTCTTTCTTTGGAAAGCTCTACCTTAATATTTACGTACACTCCAAATTCATTTCCATGTGTGCCACATCATTTATTCCACTTCTGTCTCTGGTGTCTTTAATGGTTTTTCTATTGCACAGATCATTGTCTATTTTTGAATTGGACGGTATATACTTCAAATTACTCTCGTTCCCAGGCTTAATATTCTGTTTTACTAATAATCAAATATCTGAGGGGGCTTCAAAATTTCATTGAAAATAGAATTATAATATGTTCATTCTGGTGAAAAAATTTACGTCTGTGCACAGTTTTTTTCATAATAATTTTCCATAAATTTTTTAAAGTACTCTGCTATTCCTTCTGTTAACTATTATGCTACTAGCTTAACTTTCTCATATGAAAATCTTTTTTACACCATGATTGCAATTGAGCATTTTATCCCTTTTGTGGAAATGCTAATAATTATTTTATATCATCCAATAAATTAGGAGTAAGAAAAGGACAGGTGGATCCTCTGCACATCTTTGGAGATTTGTATTGCAACTGAAATCATAAATTGATAACACTAAATGTGCTAGCCTGTTTTCAGGACCCTGGAATTACTCCAACATTTCCAAAATGGAATTAACACTGGGTTTAGAAAATGTGTTAGAAAGTCGAGATGCACTGTAATCTACCTATTGCAATTCAATGATCACTTGAATAACAACATTTTTCCATGAATACAATGAGATATTTGGACATGCTTTATCTGTAACACTCACATGCCCTTCTATCTGGACATCAAATGTCATCCTAAAACTCCCTCCAAGTATCTATCATATATTACACTCTATCCGCGTTGAGCTTAATATGGATTTAATCATTTTAAATACAAACCCTCAGGTTTGGATGTGCATCATGGCAGCAAAGGAACAAAAAATGTAAATAGACCCCGAGATTTTGGCTACCTAATTGATGAGGATGCAAATGAGCTTTATTCCCTGCAAAATTTGTCAAGTAGTGTATCTTTTTAGGAAGCAGCCCTGTGCAAGTCTGGAGCTGTCTGATGCATAAAGATGTGCTCTAAAAATGCCAGTGAGGTAGAACACTCATTGTGATTGTCAATGGAATGTCCCGTTAGTAACCCCAGTGGAAATCACAAAGCTCCCGAACACATTGAGTCATGAAGGTCACCCCGCATAAATCTGTCTACATTCATGAGTTGCTGCTGCTAACTGCCACCAAGCCAAGCTCAACGTGCCCTCTGTGCTGCTGAGATGGCAGACTTCACTGGACAGAGTCCCAGACATGCACGTTTCTTATTTATTTTTAAGGCACTACAGTGTGTGTTCTGAAACATGCCTTTGAATATTTGCATATCTAAAATGGCATCCCTTAGCTCTCCTAAGCTTTGAGAGAGATTTTTGTTATTGAGTTATACATATTTCCAGGAGAAAGTATTGGTTAGATTTCTTTCTCTAGAAATATGATGTAGCACATTCTTGGTCTCTGGCAACAGTGACAAATTGGAAGGACTTAAGAGCTATAGTTCTAAGTACTGACAACCAAATTTGATTGTTTTCGTATCAACATAATAACAGTCATGTTACATTGTGGTCTATGCTTTTTTATCTCACAGTTTAAATTTTTTGAAAGCTTACAGCACTATATTATTTTCAAAACTTAATAAAAATGAATGTTAGTTTTCTCATTTTGTAGATAAGAAAGTGCATTTAGAAGAGCTAAGGACATTCAATCACGTCCCACTATCTGGACATGACTCTAAAATCTGGTCCAGATATGAGTACAGTGTCATTTCAGTTGTGGTTCTGTGACTTTCAAGATTGCAGTTCAGGGGCTGGCATTGTGCTATAGCAGATAAAGCTGTGCCTGCTACAGAAGTATTCTATATGGCCACTTGTTTATGTCCCTGTTCCTCTATTTCTGATTCTGTCCCCTGCTAATGGCCTGGGAAAAGCAGTGGAGGATGGCCTACCTGGATGGAGCTTCTGGCTCCTGTCTTCAGTTTGGCACAGCACTGGCCATTGAGTTCACATAGGGAGTGAACCAGTGGATGGAAGATCTTTCTCTCTGTGTGTTTCTCCCTCTGTCTTTGTAACTCTTTCAAAATAAATAAATAAATACTAAGAAAAGACTGTGGTCAAGTATTTTTAAATTAATCAGAAGCATTTGAAAGATTTCCCTGCTGTTTAACTCTCTCCTTTGCCTTGCCTAGAAATATTAGGTCATTTTTTTATTGTGTAGTCATAAAATACATGTAAACCATGTGTTATTATCATCTTCTACTGCATTAATCTATTCTACAGGTATTTGTACAATCTGACTTGTATTCTGTGATTGAAAAATTAAAAGTTGGTAATATAGTACTTAACTATTGATTGTCCCAACCCATGCTATGTTATAAGTGAATGTCATGTAAATATGTCAGCCTAGAATGTTAAAGAAATGAAAGAAGTAAAAGTGGAGAACAGAGAGAAGAGGACAAAAAGAATCTGACATGTAATTGGTGGATACCTCTACATGGCAGCATTAATCAAACCAAACAGCAGCATGTTAAAAGCCATGATGAAACAAAAGCATTAACTTAAGACGGACCTGCACTGAAATAACATCATCTGTTAGCTCCATTTTTCTACAAACTTTTTGAAATCCTCTCATAGTGCATTTAACTAAGACCGTGTCATAATTATAAAAAGAATCTTTGGGGCCGGTGCTGTGGCACAGTGGGTTAATGCCCTGGCCTTGGGCACCGGCGTCCCATATGGGCACAGGTTCAATGGGTTTGAGACCCAGTTGCTCCTGGCTTCAGAACAGCTCAGTTCCAGCCATTGTGGCCAATTGGGGAGTGAACCATCAGATGGAAGACTTCTATCTCGCTCTCGCTCTCTCGGCCTTTCCTCTCTCTGTATAACTCTTTCAAATAAATAAATAAATCTTTAAAATAAAAAGAATCTATACAGGTCCTTAGGGAAAAATTGTAAAAGGAAATAAATAGCAATTAACAAATAAAAAAAGATAATGGTAAACCTCGTTAGTTAATCCTCATAACAATGAAACAAAATGTAAAGTAAAACAAAATTGTTATTGACCTGTCATGTTAGCAATTTAGAAATTATGTTTAATCCCTAGTGATCTTACAAAAAATAGATGTTGGGATATGAATATATTCTTCCCGTTAAACACACTTTATTTTCATGAGCAATTTCAGGTGCACTTTCCTTAGCACTGCACAGAAAATTCTCACGTATCCTCTGACCCCTTGACCCATGGCTTCCTCCACTAAAAACATTCTGCTCCACAGTGGTGCATCTGTAGGAGCTGATGAACCCACACTGTTACCTCATCACCCAAATCCACAATACGCATTAACTCTCACTCCTGGTTTTGTATATTACATGGATTTTAATAACTGCATAGGATTAGCCTAGTGAGCTGCAGTGCTGGCCCTTATTGTTGAGTTTTAAGAATGCTTTGTATATTTTGGATAACAATCTTTTATCAGGCATGTCATTTTAAAATAATTTACCTCAGTCTGCGGTCTATCTTTATATTCTGCTGACAGTATCTTTTTCAAAGCAAAAAATTAATTTTAATAAAGCCCAGCCTATCAATTTTTGTTACAAATTCTTTTCTTCTAAAAATCATCACATAAATCACCTAGATTGTTCCTTGTTATCTTTTAAGGGTTTTATAGTTTTGTATTTTACATTACTTCTGTAATCTATTTTGAGTTAATTCTGTGAAACGTATAAGTCAATGCATAGATTTATTTGTTTGCATGCAAACAACTCAAGTTATCTTTATATGTGAAGGCAACAGAAAGACAATTTAAAATACTAAGAGGGGCTGGCACTGTGGAGTGGCGGGAGAGCCGCTTGCCTGCACTGCTAGTGTCCCATATGAGCACCAATTCAGGTATGGGCTACTCCACTTCTGATTCAACTCTCTTCTATGGCCTGGGTCCTTGGGTCCCTGTGCCCACGTGGGAGACCCTGGGGAGGATCCTGGCTCCTAGCTTTGGATTGGCACAGCTCCGGCCCTTGAAGCCTGTTGGGAAGTGAACAGCAGATGGAAGACATCTCTCTCTCTAACTCGCTCGTGTGCTCTCTCTCTCTACCTCTCTGTAGCTCTACCTTTCAAATAAATAAATAAATCTTAAAAATATATACTAAAAACTGTATAACTGTTTTGCAAAATACAAATTCAAATATATATATATATATATGTATATAAGTACAATGAAATAAATGAATATAAAGAACACGTTGGTGAAGGACTAGTGAATACTGAGCCTCTTTAATAGTAGAATTAAGCTTAAGAACTGTATTAGGAATATATGTAAACAATGCAAATTTGTTATTTATATTTTTAACTAACTGTGACAGACAACAGGAGCCACACAGTTATATTTTCAGGGGTATCTGGACAGCTTAAAGGGTGTGATTAATCGACAGATTTTAGCCATTGGAGGCCATGAGGTCTTTCCCTGCTTCTGAGTTAGTCACATTCTTTTCTGGGGGTCCCATATTCAACAAATGCCTGAATAAGGCAATCATGCAAAGGACATTTCCACCCAGTGCTAAGGCTCTCCAGATGCCAGTCTTTAGGCTCTCCATGGTTTCAGAAAGATCACCCAGTAAATTCTACCGTCTCAGTGCTCTACTCTAGCAGAGAGCAGCTTTTTATTTTGAAAAATTTTAATTACATGCAAAAGTTGAAAAAAATTACATACCTACATTTATAGTTTTCACCAATGGGAAATGTTCAAGAAATAACCTTATCTATCTTTATAGCTAATTAACTAAGTATACATATATAGATTATGAACTAAACATATGTGTGTTTATATATAATATACAGAAAAAGATGCTATGTTTGCATATGTATGTATGTGTGTGCATATGTGTACATATGCACATATATGTCATATCATTTGTGTCAGGTTCAGACAACTTGACATTTAATGCATACATATTTTTATTTTGTCTCTTAACAGCAATGAAATTCTCTGCAGAACCAAAAATGCATTATGACTTCAAGAAATTTAGTATTATACAATTCAATTATCTAGTATAATCAAATACCACAAATCAACCCCTAATTATTTTATATGTTTTTTCTGGTTTTGGATAGAAGATTCAATCAAGAATTACAAAATTGAATTTAGTTGGCATGACTCTCTATACTGTAATATTCTTTCTTTAAACTTCGCAACATGGATTATTTTAAAAATGAAAGGTAATTGCTTCATAAAATGTGCCTCAACTTGTATTTGTTTTAATTATCTCTTCATTTTAAAAAGTAAGTTAAATTACTGATAGCATTGCTACTCGGATGTCCTGGAACCTTCTCAGCCCTTTTCATCAGAGGTCATGATGTCAGTTTAACAGATTATCAGTAAGGCTAACTTTGAGAATTTTAATCCTTAGTCTAGATTGCTCCTTTAGAAGCCACTTTTATCTTATGATAAATATATAATCTGCAGGGAAATGCTTTGAGGCTGTCGAAATGATCTTTTACTGACAAATTTTAGAGTAGGCATTGAAAATATTTACCTAAGTCAATTATTACAATGGTAATTTCGGTTCTAGTTCTATCATTTTTTATAATTTATTCGTTGTATTTTGTATAAGAGTTTTTTGCTTGTCTTTGTATTGTTACTGAATCACAAGTTGTTTTCTACTCACAGAAGCATGATGAAGCAGGAGTGTTATTATCTGCTTTGATGATTATCTCAAATTTTACCATTGCAAGTCATTGAGTCTGACTCCTATGCCTTTTAATTTTGTCTCTCTCTCTTTTTTTTTAATTGTGTACAGAAGTCTTACAAACTCCCTGTTCAAGAACAAGATAGGGTTGGTGGTAAGATGGCGTCTGAGTAAGAAGCTCTGGTGATCATGCCCCCAAGCCATAATTTGAAGCTATTCACAAAGCAAACGGCCTTTGCTCGAGCTGCAAAAGCCAGTGCAGCCATGACAGAACGACACAGAAACAGCATAAACCAGCAGAGAGAGAAGACAGACAGGAGCAACTGTGGTTCCTACCTCACCTCCCCGCTGAAAATTCATGTTGATGGAAAACACAATTCTTGAGGCACCGTGAGCCACACAACAATACAGACAAGCAGCCCTGGCTGCGAGAGAGTTCCACGGTCCTTGCTGGCTTTACGTCCATCCTAGAAAGATAACCCTGCATTCTAGCAGGGCAGACTTACCCCACGGGTCCTGCTGGGCCCAACAGGACAGTGCCATGTCCGCAGCCCAGGCCCAGAGTGCTTTGCACGCATGGCAGATGGTGGGGGCAAGGGCAGCTGAGATAGAAAGCATAATAGGACTCCAGAAATGGAGAGGCCTGTGCTGCCAGAAGGGGAGACCACACTCTTGCCTATTGCCTCCCTGCCTTCCCCTCACCTGTTCTGACTCAAGGAACAGCAGGTAGGCTGTTGGAGGTCACCAGGAACCTGGCAGTTTAGAGGGCAGAAAGCGGATTCCCTATACCTTGTGCCCAGGAGTTCTGGACATAGAACATGGAGCTGAGATGATCATGGATTCCCATGCACTCTCTGGGTCCAATTGCAGAAACTCACACTGGGGCCAGATCTGGTGGAAGGGGCAGGGCAGTCACTGTGCAGTAGTTCAAAATGGAGATTTAAGTTCTAATAGAATAATACTGGGGTATCAGTACCCCACTTTCATCAACGGACAGATCAATCAGACTTAAAAAAAAAAAAACAAAGCTAATCTACACTATAGACCAAATGCACCTAAAAAATATGTATACAACGTTTTATTTCATGGTTGCAGAATACACATTTTTTTTTTATCAGTGCATAGAACATTCTATGGATAGACCATTTACTAGGCTAGAAAAGAATCTCAAAAAAATTGGCCCTCTCAGCTAAAAAGTCTCTAAATCATATCATTAATTTAAACATTACATCTTTATAGTAAGTTTCTTTTACAAAGTTAGTAATATTTTTAATTGATTGCATGCTTGGCAGCATTTAATTATTTGCCAAAAAAAAGGTTTAAATCCTTGCTTTGTTTATCTAGCATTGGACAGTCTAATATCAGTATCTGGTATTTTTCAGCAACAAACAATGCCTTCTTTTAACAAATCCATAATGTATTTTTTAACATTTTATTGAAATATACATACTAAAATATGCTCAAGTATACAGATAAATGAGTTTTTCTGTCATCTGATCACATAACCAACACCAAAATTGAGAATAAAGACTTATGATAGAGTTAGAAGTGCGCCAGGGGATTCCAATACATTCCCATCAAGGTGGCATGTACCAAAGCCATCTCATTAGTCCAGGTGACCAATTTCAGCTCACAATTGATCACACGGATAGGTCTAAGAGTAGAAGGGTTCACACAAACAAGACTAGTGTCTGCTAATACTAACATTATAGAATGAAAAAGGGAGAGAATGATCCAACATGGGAAGCGAGATACACAGCAGACTCATAGAATGGCAGATGTCCTAAATAGCACTCTGGCCTCAGAATCAGCCCTTAAGGCATTCGGATCTGGCTCAAGAGCCCATGAGAATACTTTAGGCATGGAAAGCTAAGACACTCTGAAAAACAAAAAAAAAGAAGACCTAAATGAAAGATCTCTGCGAGTGAGATCCCAGTGGAAAGAACGGGGCCATCAAAGAAGGAGGTACCTTTCTCTGAAGAGAGGAGAGAACCTCCACTTTGACTATGACCCTGTCGGATTAAGATCAAAGTCGGCGAACCCTAAACGCTTCCATAGCCTCGGCAACTCATGACTAGAGCCTGGGGAGATTACTGACGCCATAAACAAGAGTGTCAAATTGTTAAATCAATTTCAGGAGTCACTGTGTACTTATGTCTCATGAGGGATCCGTCCTTAATGTGTTATCCAATGTGAAATAACGCTATTACTAGTAATGAAACAGTATTTTTTTCACTTTGTGTTTCTGTGTGGGTGCAAACTGATGAAATCCTTACATACTATAATATTAAATCGATCTTCTGTGTATAAAGATAATTGCAAATGATTAAAAAATCTTGGTGTTAAATTGGAAATTGCATAGATAATTAATCAATTCTTTAAAAAAAAATCATGTAGGATCTCTGTCTTTAATGTACTGTACATTGTGAATTAATACTATAACTAGTACTCCAACAATAATTTCAGTTTGTGTCTCAATGTGAGGGCAAACTGTTGAAATCTTTACATAATATGTTCTAAACTGATCTTCTGTGTATAAAGAGAATTGAAAATGAATCTTGATGTGAACAGAAGGGGAGAGGGAGCGGGAGAGGGGAGGGTAGCGGGAGGGAGGGAAATTGTGAGGGGGGGAGCCATTGGAATCCATAAGCTATACTTTGGGAATTTATATTCTTTAAATAAAAGCAAAAAAAAAAAAAAGACTTACTAATACCCCAAGATTCCTCACTAGCCCACCCTCAATTTCCTTAATGGGTGAAATAAAAGGATTTTCTCATTTACATGGTATGATTCAGTGAAGCACTATTTAACTATATACTGAATGATATGACATCCACCCAATTTTTATAACGAGTTAAATGTGGTTAGAACAATATTATGACAATGTGATCTGCTCAAATCTGTAGATGCTATGGGGTCATTGGAATTCCAGTCTAAAAGATGTGGCTGGGAACTCAGATGTTCAAGAAGGATTATTAGAGATATGAATGAGATTTCTCTGGTGAAGGAACAATTAGAAAGATCACGATCATTTATTTTGGTAGGTAATACTTAAAGAATCTTTCAATTTTGAAAGAATACATTATATTATCACTTCCCAACACATATCCCAGGCACCTTTCTTAAAAAGTAGAACAAAAGATGCTTCATATCATTAATGATCTTGGAGACTCAAATCAAAGCTCCAATAAGATAGTATTCTACATTTGTTTAAGATGGATGCTATTAAAATAGTAAGGTGTGAAGGAGAGGGAATGCTTCAATGCTGTTGGCTAGAATGTAAATGCATACAACTATTGTGAAAAATAGTGAATTTCCTCAAAAAATAAAATACAGAACTACTGCACGATCCAACAATCGCACTGCACCACATAACCAAAGGATTGAAGCCTTGCCACATCTGAAGAGCTACCTGCACTCTTATATTCATCACAGCATCATTCTCAATAGCCACGATAGGAAAATAACCTAAACTTTCAAACCTCTGATGAATAGAGATCATACACATACAGACATATATAAACACATATGCACATATATATGCAGACTCGTACAGTGAAAAACTACGAAATCCTTGGAAGTAACAAAATCCTGACTTTTGTGACAACATGGATAAACTGGGATGATGTTATGCTAAGTGAAAAAAGCCAGTCACAAAAAGACAGCCTATGATTTCACTTATATGTGAATAATCTTGGAGAAAGAACATTCTGCATATGTTTTATCGATGTGTGGTAGAGATCTGGAGATCTACTATACAGCAGTGTCTCTAGCTAGTAACACTACACCACATATCAAAATTTTCTGAATATTAAGTATTATCACAGAAAAATATAACAATAAAGAATACAACATGAAATT
This sequence comes from Sylvilagus floridanus, assembly GCA_949820135.1. Lineage (NCBI taxonomy): Eukaryota > Metazoa > Chordata > Mammalia > Lagomorpha > Leporidae > Sylvilagus > Sylvilagus floridanus. The sequence goes on from OX463241.1 coordinate 141,839,601, forward strand.
TTAGAAAGCTTGGAACTCAGCAATATGTTTGGTGATGGTTTATGGACAGCTACTTATCAATCTCATTAAACTGTATACATTAAATATATTGTATCATATATTCATATACTTATATATATATATATGTTTCAGTCATATATCATTTAAGTACTTTGTAAAAATGTCCCTGTCTATGTTTTCCATTATGTAAATAGAATAAGCGATAATGCAATGAATGTTATTTAACATCTTGTGTTTACCAAAACAATGTTCCTTTTCATGATGTAGTTTGGTGCTATGTGGTTAAGAGACACAGGAAGAGGTAAATGGGACTCAACCAGTACAGACTTACTTGTTTGACGCTGAGGATAAGAGAAGAAATAACAGAAAAAGGGAAAAAACCAGGAGTATACCTCCATCAAGAAGGTGAAAATATGAGTTTCATTTATACGGGTACGTTTGCCATGTGTATGTTTTTTCAGCATGAAAACGTAACACATAAACTTGAGGCTGCTGAGAAATGTAGGAGATTTAGTGAAATCATCATTAACAAATACAACTTTGTAATAATTCAAATTCAGAGTAAAAAATTTTGAGAGAGAAAGAGAGAAGTACAGAAGATCAGAGGATAGTCCTTGTACTAGGAATGAAGAGATTTCAAAGAATTTTGAGAAATTTCTGGTCATTAGAACGCTATAGCCCTTCTAAAAACAAAGTTTAAAGAAACATTTACAATTTTTGTATATGACAGGCTAAGGGATTTTTTTCTTGTAATATTACAAATGCTGTTGATACTCATCAAAGAAATATATAATTATAATGTTTATTTTATGTATAAGTCTTATACAATTATTCTAAATATGGAAAGAAAAATGAGTAATAAAAATTAGTTCTTATAAGGAAATATACTTCTTAATCTAAAAAATGCATACATTTAACTAATTATAATGGTAGTCAAAAGCCTGGCTACATTGAGGTAGAGTAGTAAAGATATAATACTGCTGCCATACTTGGTATTTGTCTTCCTGGAAGTTAGACAGAAGAAAGCTCCTGGAAAAACAATTATTGAAATGGATAAGTGGACGGTTAGTCATCCTGCTTACACATGACTCATTGTCACTCAGCACCAAAACAATTATAATATATTTGAAAGTCAGAATAACTTTTCTGTATATGATTTACCAGACTAATATTTATGATTTTTGTTGAAAATTATAGTAATTTAACATGCAGCATGGTCAGTTTGTAACATAATAATCTTTCCCATTCACAAACAAACGTTGATAGGATATCACTGTCAGCATGCAGCAATTGCTAGGCAAGTGTCATTTGTGTCTATCTGTGTGTCTGTCTGTCTATCTATCAAGGCAAAGAGTCAGATGGATTTCCCACCCACTGATTCACTCTCCCAGTGCCTCTAACAGCTAGGGCTCAGACAAGTGGAAGGTGAGAGCCAGAAATTGAATAACAATCTCCCTTGTGACTGTCAGGGACACAAGTACTTGAGTCATCACTTTTTGCCTCCCAAGGTATGTACTGGAGGTGGCTGGACTGGAGAGCCCTGCCAGGAGTGGAATTCAAGCACTCCCATATGGGATGCAGCTGTTCCAAGCAGCGCCAACTGCTGCTTCAAGTGTCACACCAGTCAGTCACTTTTAAACAAGGAAATAGGTGACAAATACTGAAATATTCTAGAATTTCCATTAAAATAGGCACTGGTACTTCTAGAATTCTTACTTTAAAGATATTTTAAATCTCATTAAATAAAAGTAAATTATAATTAGATGTTTTCATCCTTCTTCACTTACAGGTTTTTAGAAAACTTATGCAGAAATGTAAAAGAAAGGTGTTTATCTTTATGCTTTCCGGTCATAAAGAGAATCCCTTTGACTATATTTGAAATCATAACTGTTGGTGCAACCACCAAAAATTATTCCATATGCCAACAATAACATCTTTAAAATTTCATAGCATAAAGTAATTTTCAAATCCTCCACAATGGCATGCAACAATCTGCTAAACATTGCCAAACAGTATGAAAACAAACAAGACTTTTGATTTCCTTGGCATAAAATCATGTTGTAAAAATATTTTATGATGCTAGATATATATTAGAAAATGTAAGTTCAAGATGTTACTTTGTGGTTATTTGTGGGATAAATATTATCATCCTGAGACCATAACATGTGTTATATGTTCCATCTTTTAAGCTCTTTTACTAGCACATAATTCAATATTCCTCAATGTTTCTGATGATAACCACTAATAAGGATGCACATTACTGTTATAACTGACTTTCAACTTAATATATTCCTTTTAGTTTCATAAATCAAGGGGCAATTTAGATCCTAGTTTCAGAATGAATGGGCTTTATATAAATGCATTTTGACTTAATACAATAAGAGTATAACAGTGTTCATTTTATATAAAGTGTTTATAATCCACACTAGTATTACAATGTTTCTTTGATAAACAGCCTGATTTAGAGACACAGAAATTTAAAACTAGAAAATTAATTAAATGAATTCTTCAAGGTCACACAATGACAGAACCAGAGTAAAATTTAATCGGGTCTCTTGACAATGCTGGCTTCTTTCCACCATACTACTCCAGGAACAAAGTCACCTCATTCTATACGGGGCTTATTGTTTCAGAACAGCCGTTAGCACTTTCTTGAAATTGGCAGAGTAAATAGAGTTATCAGTGATGATAATCTTTAAAAAGAGAGTTACTTTTAATCTTAAAACACAAACTATGATTTTATCAGCTGTCTGTAAGTTTCTGCTACCAATCTGACTAGACCAACGTTTAATGTCTACCTGCAAACAAGGAGTGTGCGTTAGTCCAGGTTCATCGTGTGTCATCATTCTTGTGTAAAGAATAATAAGAAAACAGCGTGACTCAGCAGGTGAAGTAATGAGGTGGAAACTTCAAGCCTGTGAATTCTAATCTCTAGTACCTTGGTGACTCCTGATAGCAAAAATGTAAGAATTTAACAGGTTAAATCCCATCTGCAGTTAAATTGAGTCCATTTCGCTTAGGAAAAAAGGCAATGTTTGGGGTAATCATTTTATTTGAATGTTCTTCCAACCTCTCAAATTCTCCAGACAACCACTAACCTACTGATGACCTAAGAATCCCCTGTTGAGAGACAATTACAGTTAAAACTTCCTATCAGGAATGTGACATAAATAAGGGTTATGTGTGACAAAGCTGTTTGTATCTTCAGCAGATGGCCCATGGTAACAGTGCACTGATGATCTGATTGATTCCCATAATAAATAATTTTGGAAAACAAATGCTTTCTCTGCATGCCGTGCATTGTAAAACCATTCCTGTAAGCACAGTTGAGACAGTGTGCTCCTTGGGTTCTTACACCCTCCTGAGGCATCAACAGCTGCTGCAGAGAAAGCCACAGAAACAGCTCCCCTCGAAACCCCTCGTTAAAGTCACTCACACAAATATCAGAGGGAGTAGATGAGAAAATAACGGGATAGAATGGTCCTCAGGGAGCAAAGAGAGTGGCAATATTCCCAATCCCCACATTAGGTGAGAGGACTGGGCGAAGGGCTGAGGTACAGGGATAAATGAAGCTAAAATTAAGGGACTATCTCTCAATAATTCCTCAAGCGAGTAACAGAAATAAGAGACATTAAATGGAAAAAGAATAAATGCATTAATAGTGAACTGAAAAAGCAGTGAAGAATACTCATCACATCTCCGCTATTTGTATCTTAAGTCAAACTAAATAGGATTGGGTTTAACAATTCAGTAACATTTCCCAGTGAGAAGGACATGCATCATTTTGCAATATTTATCAGCCTATAAAATTTCCTTAATTTTAATGAGACTATACACATTTAAAGAAATAACAATCTTATGTTTAATTTATGATAACCAATTATTTATGTATTATTTAACTTTGCAGATTTCATCTGTACATTATGCATTTACACAGAGTCCAACACTCTTTCTATAATGTGAGCATTTGGTATTTATGGGCAATACAGGATTGTCAGAGCACCTGTACTCAAGAGAACAGACTTCATAACTATTCCTCCCTCCTGATTCTTCCTTTAGCTTTCCTTCTTTCCTTTTTTCCCTCTTTTATTTCTTTATCATGCATGAAACATGTACCATGTACATGTGTGTTAGAATCTTATATTTGAAAATGAGATGCTGAGGCCAGATCTGTGGTGTAGCGGATAAAGCCATTGCCTGCAGTGCCAGCATCCCATGTGGGCGCCAGTTCAAGTCCCAGCTCCTCCACTTCCTATGCAGCTCTCTGCTATGGTCTGGGAAAGCAGTGGAAGATGGCCCAAGTCCTTGGGCCCCTGCAGCCATGTGGGAGACCTGGAGCGAGCTCCAGGCTCCTGGCTTCGAACTGGCCCAGCTCCAGCCATTGCAGCCATTTGGGAAGTGAACCAGCAGATGGTTGACCTCTCTTTCTCTCTGCCTCTGCCTTTCTGTAACTCTGCTTTTCAGAAAAATAAATAAATCTTTAAAAAGAAGAAGAAAATAATATGTTGATTATTCCTTTGTTTCCCTTTGTATCTTTGAGTTTTATCCAAAGAAATTAAGGAACAATCCAAGAACAACAATGTCTTGGTCCACTCATAGAAACCCAAAACCCCACATCACGAAAATATAATAGATTTTCTATCGTAAACACCAAGCATTAATTTCTCATAGTCCTGTAGGCTGGAAGTTCATGATTTAGTGTCTGGTGAGGACTTGATTTCTGGTTCAAAACAGCCTTCTCCTTGCTGTATCTTCACTTCACTAAAGGGGACAGGAAACTCTAGGGTCTCTTTTATAAAGGCACTAATCCCATTCCTACTGTATTTATCCTTATGATCTAATCATCTCCAAAGCCTGACATCTAATTCCATCATATTAGGGGTTAGGATTTCAATGTACAAATTTTGCAGGAATGTAAACTTTCCATCTGCAGAAAATAAGCAGGCTTCCTGTCTGTCTACCCATGTTGACAGTCTCCTGGGACAGGAGAAAGATGGACAATTAACCTAAGTGTTTTCTTAAAAAGATAACTTCCCCTCCCACATGTTGCAAAAGGAGTGCGGTAGCTATCCAGGATCATAAGCAGAATAATCAAATTATGAAACATAAACATCATAATATTGCTATATTTCTAAATAATTTGCTGAATTTTTATATACCAATATTTATGTAGTTATGGCAAGGGAAGTAATAACATAAAATCCAGGTTAGAGATCCAGCTGTCAGAAATACTCTATCTGATGGCATCCTTGACCTTCTTTCTTGCAACCTCTTCTGCATGCCATGAACTTCCTAAAATAACAAAGTTCTAGATTAATGCAACCAATCAATATTCTAGACACTATTTGACAGAAAATTTCACCTAATACTTTTTCTATCGCCAATATTTGTCATAGTTTTAGAAGTTTTTTGGGAAAATTATCTTATATGTGGTATCTTCTACAAATTATATTCTAATTTTATTTTCATAGTCAGAAATCTATGCATGCAAAAATTTTTCACACACAACCGTAAGTATCATAAATTTGGGGGTATTATTTTGAGGTAAAGGAAAGAGACTTTGAAGATCAGGAATGGGTCCCCAGATATTCTCCAACACATTTAAGGCACAACAGTCTTCCAAACAAATTATTAACTTCTCATATAATATGTAATGAGGAAGAAATGTATACAGACTTTAAATATACCACTGCATATAATAAAAAAAACTGTTTAAATGACACAAAAAGAAAAAAAATCTATCCAAATAATAACAATGGTGCAAATTTATGCTGAAATTTCTGATAAAAATGGCAGCTAAGATAGTAAGAACTAGTCTGTGGATATAGGTGTTTGGTGCAGCAGCTAAGATGCCGCATGGCAGGGCACATCCCACATAGGAGTTTCTGGTTTGAGTCCCAGATCTGCTCTTGATTCCAGCTTCCTACTAAAGTGTGAGTACACAGGAAGGTAGCACATGATAGCTCAAGTACTTGCATCCCTGCCACCCATATGGGAGACCCAGATTGAGTTCCTGAATACTATTCTGACTACCATGTAAACATGAAGTAAAGGATTTTACATTTGTTCTCTTCAGCAAATGTAAGATAACATTTTCTCTTTGTAAGTATCCTACAGAAAAGAGCAGTAATTGCTTCCATTAGTTTCTTAAACCAGAGGAAATGTATCTATAATCTCTCTCTCTCTCTCTCTCTCTCTCTCTCTCTCTCTCTCTCTCTAACTTATGGTTTTATTTGAGAAGTGTCATATATAGTAGCCAAAGAGAATAGTAGTTCCTGACCAGGGCAACACTGCCACCCAGGAGACCTTTGGCAATATCTGGAGATAATTTAGAAACATTATAAAATGTAAACCAGCGCTCTCTACAGCAGACTTTCCCAATCTGAAACATCACTTATGTTGAGTTTGAGTAGCTCTTGCTGTTCACCAGGAATATCACTGGATTCTTGGGATCTATCTATGTACTCTATCATCTGTAAGCATTTCCTGGTTATCAAATGGCCAGGGTGGATTCTAGGTTGAGGACATAGCAGATTTTTCCATGGTGAGGCTGACATGGATCTATAATGCAAAGTAATTTTCTGTTTGAATCACTTATCTTGTTTCTGCTGGACTTAAACTCTGATAATCCAACTGGCTCATGGTAAGATCCGGTACAAAGTTTAATCAATCCCCATGTTTGCAAGAAATGAAAAGAATGAGATAAGCTGGATTTTGAGCAGCAAGGGAATTCTTGGATCGCTTGAACAAACTTGATGATATTTGGCTTCCCTTCTGCTGATGAGAGTGAGATATTGATGAGACCAGAACCAATTTATCATTCAATGAAGTATTTAAGTGTGTGTGTGCATGCATATGTTTGCAATATAACTTGTGCATTACTACCCACTATATGAGCATTAATTTAACATACATTTTAAACCTGTACTTAAAATGCTTTGTTTTCATTGTATAAATGATAATTTAAAAGGCCTTATACTCTATCATGTCTCCAGGCTACCATAACTTGAAAAGTAAAATCCACTGCAGTAGTAAAGAAAGCAATCACTAGAGTGGAGCCATCAGAGCTTCTGAGGAGTATACTGAGACGGCATTCCAACTCTATGGGGTGATAATAATTTGTCACATAGACTGTGCCTGAAGTTTTCTCTTGTACACAGTCTCAAATAGTTTACAAAAACTTGAACAAAGAGTAATGAGGGAACACACTTAACCCACTGAATTCAGTGCCAAATGCTTATGCTATTTAGACAGGCAGCATGTTAAACGAACTGTGCTCACCAGAACAGCAAGGATGGACTGCTGGAAGTTTGATAAGTTTTCAGTATGCATTAGGAATCCTTTCTTGAGTAAATAAAGGAATAATTTCCTCATTTCTGTACTCAGGGGGGAAAAATCAATTTTCCATACAGTTTCTTCACCATGAAAAGAGCTAAATAAATACACAAACAGTTGAAATTTCTATGCCACAAGTCAACATTCAACTGAAATAACTGATGGAGACTGAAAACACAACTGAACTTATTTGGACAATCATTCAGCAGAGATTTTCTTCTCCAAGTAACATTAGAAGCAAAATCGTGATTACTACTAAGTTGTTGCTACTGATTAAAACTGCTAGAAGAAACACTTTTGTATCCAAATCAGTTACTGCATGTTTTCAAAGGTATATTACATAAAAGATTAAGCACTGGCCGGCGCAGTGACTCAACAGGCTAATCCTCCGCCTTGCGGTGCCAGCACACCGGGTTCTAGTCCCGGTCGGGGCGCCAGATTCTGTCCCGGTTGCCCCTCTTCCAGGCCAGCTCTCTGTTGTGGCCCGGGAGTGCAGTGGAGGATGGCCCAAGTGCTTGGGCCCTGCACCCCATGGGAGACCAGGAAAAGCACCTGGCACCTGGCTCCTGCCATCGGATGAGCGCGGTGCACCGGCCGCAGCGCGCTGACCACGGCGGCCATTGGAGGGTGAACCAACAGCAAAGGAAGACCTTTCTCTCTGTCTCTCTCTCTCACTGTCCACTCTGCCTGTCAAAAATAAAAAAAAAAAAAAAGATTAAGCACTAAAAATAAAAAAAATCAATGCTACACACATGTTTATTTACAAAATCTTATTTCTAAATGACCAACATTAGGCCAGCACCATGGCATGGTAGTTAAGCCTCGGCCTTAACCTAGCATCCCATATGGGCACCAATTCAAATCCCAACTGCTCCTCTTCTGATCCAGCTCCCTGCTAATGTACCTGGGAAAGCAGTACAGGATGGGCCCTGTATCAACATGGGAGACCTGGAAGAAACTTCTGGCTCCTGGCTCCTGGCTCCAGATTGGCCCAGCTCCATTCATGGTGGCCATTTGAGGAGTGAACCAGTGGACAGATTTCTCTGTCTCTCCCTCTTTTGTCTGTAACTCTGCCTCTCTAATAAAAAACTAAATCTTTAAAAAGGAAAATAAATGACCAACATGGGCACTTCTAAAAGCTTTTTACAAGTACATAATGTGAAAGCTAAACAAGTACTTTTAAAAATCACTAATTTGAAGCATTCAAATATGTATTTAGCATTTTTTCCTTTTACAACAATAGCCTCAGCTCTTCTCTACCACTTTGTTAGATGTTTCATTGTTTCACATGGAAATACCCTGATGTGTCCCCTGTCTGTTTCATAAGGTGATTGTCTCTATGAGGAATGGGGCCTGTTATTATTTTGCTTTCCAATGATTTGTGATTATAGTAAGTGATCAATAAACATTGACTAACCACATGCTGTACTATGACAGATATTTAATTTTGCAATTCCAAATCCACTTGTTACCTGTTTGCATGATATCATTGCCACAATAAAGAAATATTTGTGAACTCCATCCATAGGCCATTGACCTCAGGTTTATATTTAAGTATGGACAATGAGAGACACCAGTAGGAGACTGAATGGCAAGAGGAAGGAGGTAAGGTTACTTTTTTCTCTTGACTACTCCTTCCCATAGGTCACTTTTGTTGTATCCCTATATCTACTCTTTCTGGGGTTTGGTAACAATTTTTTCTCCTTGTACCCTAAGACCTGTAGGTCTGTCTTCACTATTGCCAACTACCAGTTTTTGCATTATCTGTGGTAGATTGCTGGATCTATTATATTTTCTTTTTATTATGATGTTAATATAAAAGAACAAGTATAATGTAGTTCATAGATACAAGTCTAAGAATATAACAGTACATTCCTTTCTCCCTCTCTCTTTCAAAATTTTGAGATAACATATTTTTAATTTACATTATAGTTAAAGGCTTAATGCACCACTAAATAGAGTTCAACAATTAAAAAAATAAAAAGACCATAGTTCAACATCAATACTAGCAAATAGCTGTAAATAATCATATGAAAAGATGTCAGTTCCACTTTTATATAGATTTTAAAATAATCACTGATCTGTCATATTTGTCTAAAGGAAGCAGAATCTGTAAGCTATGAATAATTGACATTATTGACCAATCTAGGATGATTGTTACATATTCTGATAAAAATATAAACTTTGGGACAAGCACTGTGGCATAGTAGGCTAAGCCTCTACCTGTGGTGTTGGCATCCCTTATGGGCACTGCCAGGTCATGTCCCAGCTGCTCCTCTTCCAATACAGCTCTCCGCCATGGCTTGGGAAGCCAGTGGAAGTTGGCCCAAGTGCTTGGGCCCCTACACCCACATGGGAGACCTAGAATAAGTTCCTGGCTCATGACTTCAGATCAGCTCAACACTGACTGTGGCGGCCATTTGGGGATTGAATCAATAGATTGAATCTCTCTGTCTCTCCCTTGCTCTGTCTGTAACTCTCTCTCAAATAAATAAATAAATATATATATGCGTACATATTATATATATGTATAATATATATGTATATATATATATATATATTACATATAATTTCTATTTTTCCCAATGACCACTGAGGTAGATTTTAACAGCATAAATTCAACTAGTATTGACTTCAACTCCAATTCAATTAGTATTGACTTCAACTTCAATTTTTTTTTGATTCAGAAAAAAAAAGATAACTGAGAATGTAACAAGCCCAATGTGTACTAAGCTCAATGATCTAAATTATAATTCTATGCGTGCCCATATGCAAATGATACTTTCTCCTAATTAAGAGAAAGCTTGCTTGTATTCTCTGCCTTTGATGAAAGTCTAAAAATTTCCCAAGATAAAAATTATCAAGAGTGTTAGATGATAATAATGATGGAAAGTCAACTACACTTACACATTTAATGTTTCAGATAAAAAGTGATTCTAGCACATTGTTAAGCTATGCCTGGAATACAAAAATTAGTTTTTGAATAATTTATTTTTCTTTACCACTTGCATCAATTCAAGAAACAGCTAGCACCAAAAGTTTTATTAATGCTTTATAACCATTTTTCTAGCCACTCTAAAGAATTTAATATCTGGAAATAACCAGACTAGAATGCCAAATACTTTGCTTTCCAAATGACAGATACACTATATTAATTAATTCACTTCTTCCTGCTCATAATTTTCTCATCAATATAATCAATATAAAAATGATTTTCTAATAGATGTTATAAATATTATTTGAAATACTGTAAATAAAATGCTTACAACAGTTTCTGCCACCAGTAAGTATCTCAAACAGTGGTTATTATCGTTCATGTTATTTTTGTTTCTGGGTGGGTTTTCCACACCACACCAGAAATTAGTCAACTCCCTCCTTCCCTATATATTACACTTTGAGGATAAAAAGATAATTTTCTTCAGCTATTCCGCAAGTCTTGACAATTCAGGGCAACGCTGAAATCCAAGATGTCTTTTAAACTTCCTGAAGAAACCACGCTCAGGTTTCTGGAGGGTCACAGGTTGTAGACACTTTAAGGTTTTCCAATTCTTCTTTGAATATCTACTTTATATTTTTAGTTTGCAAATATACGTGAAACCCCAGTTTTTTGAAAATTCTCACTGAAGTGGCACCAAACTGATTTTTTAAAGCACACACCAGAAGGACGAAGGACAGAGCAAAGAAAAAAGCAACAATAAAACATTGAAAGTTCAGAAGTACTCATAGATGCACGAGTAGCACTTCACCAATCAGGACAGAGAAAGATGATCCCTCGTTTAACTGTGGTAAAAGCCAAGGACTTACCCAATTTATCTCTAAGATGTCCCTAAAAGCTCAGAAAATAGGTGCAATGGTCGGTGCCGTAGCTCACTTGGCTAATCCCACACCTGTGGTGCTGGCACCCCTGGGTTCTAGTCCCAGTTGGGGGCACCATATTCTGTCCCGGTTGCTCCTCTTCCAGTCCAGCTCTCTGCTGTGGCCTGGAAAGGCAGTGGAGGATGGCACAAGTCCTTGGGCCCTGCACCCGCATGGGAGACCAGGAGGAAGCACCTGGCTCCTGGCTTCAGATGGGTGCAGCGCGAAGGCCGTAGTGGCCATTTGGGGAGTGAACCAGGGAAGGAAGCTCTTTCTCTTTGTCTCTCTCTCTCTCTCTCTCTCTCACTGTCTAACTCTATTTGTCAAAAAAAAAAAAAAAAAAAAAAAAGAAGAAGGAAAGAAAGAAACTAGGGGCAGCAAGTCAGCCTGTATGTTATAAAAAGGATGAAGGACCCCTCCTCCCACAAAAAAAGAAAAAAATCATATATCAATATAAATATTGTTTACTCACAAGGTTGAAATGAATAACTTCAAAAGCAATGATACAGGATGTTCTGTGTGGCACAGTGAGGTGCCAACATCCCATTGCTGAATGCAAGTTTGAGTCTAGTTCCTCCACTTCCTATCCAGCTTCCTGGAAAAACAGTGATTGATGGCCAAAGTGCTTGGGACCTGCCATCCATGTTGGACAACTGGATGGAGCTGTTACCCTTAACTTCAGCCTGGCCCAGCTTCAGCTGTTATGGGCATTTGTGGACTGAACCAGTAGATAGAACATCTACGTCTTTCAAATAAATTTTAAAAATCTTTAAATAAAATGCCTTGATGATCATTAAATCAGAAAAATAACAAATAATTGATGTGTTTTCAGATTTTTTCAGTTTCTATTGGAACTTACTTAATTGTGGGGTCAGCGTCATGGCATAGCAGGTAAAGCTACCACCTGCGATGATGGCATCCCATATGGGTGCCAGTTTGTGTGCCAGCTGCTCTACTTCTGATCCAGCTCTCTGCTGATTGCATGGGAAAGAAGCAGAAGATGGCCCCAGTATTTTGGCTCCTGCCGATTTGGAAGAACTAGATAACATTCCTGATTCTGACTCAGCCCAACCCCAGCTGTTATGGCCATTTGGAGAGTGAACCAGAAGATGGAAGCTCTTTCTGTCTGTCTCTCCTTTACTCTCTAACTCTTCCTTTCAAATTAATTAATTAATTAATAATCTTAAAAAAGAATTTACTTAATTGTAATTTAATATAACCTTAAATTTTTAATATAAAGGATGTTTACACAGATTTCTTCTAAAACAATTTAGCAATCAACTCTGATAAATCAGTGTGGCCTGGCTCCAACACAGAATTATTTACATGCAGAATAACAAAGGGTTTTGTACTTATCACATTAGCTGTTCTATTATATTGTATATTGTATAATATTGTATATTGTATAAATACAAATTAAGCCTCCAAAATATTAGACTGGTAGTTTTCTAAAGAAAAGACTTTTTCTCACGTATTAAGAATTTACTTCATCCAAAAAAAAAAAAATGAACACTCTAAACTAGACAAGATAAAGATAATTAAAAGAATTGCTTTTTCCATCGTGATTTAAATTAGTTCAAGAAATATGTAAAATTAGCCAAGCTCAGTGAACTCAAATCACAACACAGACAGTTTTATCTTGAATGGAGAGTTGTTCAGATACTTGCCCTTCTGACGTGCAGTACTTCAAGGGGAATGAAACCAATGGAAGTTCTTCATTTGCTAAGTAATTTCCCCAGTTAAAACAACGTATACTTTCCATCTTTCTCCAAAGTGTTTACTAGCAATATTAGTATATTACATCATCTACTTGAGCACACTTTCCTTTGCATTAAAATGTTGCAAAATCTCATCTTAAAAACTTTTTAAAATATTATGATCATAGAAGCCAGCCAATGAGAAACAAGTTTGTGAATTATGCATTTTGTAAAGAAAAATAAGCACTAACTCATGGTGACTGCCTGCCTGGCTGGTAGACAATGATAATATGGAACCTTAAATACCAGACTGTCTGGCTTACAATTGGCGTTTGACCACACAAGCTGAGGCCAGGGGTGAAGCTGTTATCAGGATAGTAAGAAACAGCAGTAAATAAAGTTATCATTTATTGGGTACAGGGCTAGGCATTGTGTCAAGTGCTATATTTGTATTTTCTCATTTAATCTTTCCCCACATCATAGGAAACAATTCCACTTTACTGAAGAAGATATTGAGATTTATACAAATTAAGCGATTTTCCAAATCAGACAACTATAAATGAGCACAACTGGAATTTTTGCTCTACTGATTTCAAAGTCCACCATTGTTTCTGTCTTCTAACCTTCTATTTATTTAATACTCTGCAGTTAGTGCCAAGTCTTACACCAATTTAAATTATAATATATGTTATTTCTTCCTTTTGCAAACATTGTACTTCATCCAGAATCCTCTGAGTGGTTTCCATTCACATCATTCACTCTGCTTGGAATGTCTGCCCCTGTCATCTGTCTTCACAGCCAATCGAAATGTTTTCTGTGAGTTCGCCTTACCTGTGAAACAGCCCTCGGTCACCAGAATAGCTACAACCTCATCTGTCTTTGCACAGCCTGTATTCATTTACCACAAAAGATCACGTGCTGATTGGTTTTATTTATCAATGGTTCTTAATATGCATCATCTGAAGACACAACATCAGTATCACCTGAGTACGTGCTAGATATGCTTTTCATTTCCTTTTTTTTTTTCTTTCTTTCTTTTCTTTTTTTTTTTTTTTTTGACAGGCAGGGTTAGAGAGAGAGAGACAGAGAGAAAGGTCTTCCTTTTTCCGTTGGTTCACCCCTCAAGTGGCCGCCAAGGCCGGCGCACTGCGCTGATCCAAAGCCAGGAGCCAGGTGCTTCCTCCTGGTCTCGCATGCGGGTACAGAGCCCAAGGACCTGGGCCATCCTCCACTGCACTCCCAGGCCATAGCAGAGAGCTGGCCTGGAAGAGGAGCAACCGGGACAGAATCCAACACCCTAACCAGGACTAGAACCCGTGGTGCCAGCGCTGCAGGCGGAGGATTAGCCTAGTGAGCCGCGGCGCCAGCCACTAGATATGCTTATTGATTTCTACCTCAACTCACTAAATTAGAAATTCAGAGGTTGGGGCCCAGCAAACTGAATATTAATATTCTTACTGGGTGATTCTTTTGTGTGACAAAGTGTAAGAACTATAGTACAATACCATTTAAGGGAATTATTGTCTACTAACAGTATAATACATGAATACATATGAGTATACATTTGGCATTATGTTTTATATTAATATCAGATTATGCTTAACTTGGCAGCTTATATTCTTCATGTAGGAAAAAATCCGTCCACTGTAGTCAAGGAGCTTCAGGAGGATATCCTAGCGTGCTAGGAAGGTGTTCATTCTGGAATAGCAATGACTAGCAGATTAGTTCACAAAATGGAAGAACGCTCTAAGAATGCCATTCCCTAGCCAGCAGAACATGAAGGCCCAGGGACAAATGCCCTTTGGGTGACTCCATGGGGAAGGCCAAAAACTAGTCACCATGCTACATGCTAGTTCCTAAGCCTGGATGGGTTTAAAATGAAACAATAACTTGATTTTACCTAGAATAAGGAAAGGAAACTAAAAGTATTGTAGTGGTACTTGGGAAGTAAACTCCAGGAGACAAAAAGACATTGGAATGACAAGAGACTTGGTGAGAGTTCTGAATGGTTTGTATAAAAGGTGGAAACTAATTACAATATTTCTCCTTGAAAACATGTAATGGTTTTATTGAAAGCAGACACTACTTTTGGCTGCTGTTGCTATTTAAGTCCAACTTCTAGTACTTACTAAAAACTATGCAATAGAGAACAGTGAGAACTCCTAAGTATTAAAAGCCTACTACATGCAGAAAATTTGCCCTATGCTTTTTTAATCATTATATGTGAGGGAAACTCAAATCTGAGAAAATGGAATAAACACATCAATATGCTCTAGGACTGGGTTTAAAATCTCATAGCCTATGATTTTAAACACTGTAGCCTATACTTTTTCCATGATACTTGTTGAATCTTAACTGTGTATTAATTAAACATATTGATATTTAAATAATGGCTTTAAGTCATCAACAGAGAAAACACGGTATAATATGCACTACTGTACCCTTCTAGAAATAGGCTTGTTTCCAATAGTATAACTACAAGCTCACTGAGGCTTTCCTCTTCTCCACTTTGCTAGTAAGTCTTTAACTGTATATATATTATTGAGTTTAATCTGAGAGGGAATAACTCACTAAATAAATAAATAAGCAAATAAGTGGCCTCTACAGAACAGAATGGCATTTTTGTATGATTTGTATGTCACCGTCTGAGAAGGTGACACTGTATTATCACAGTCCTGATGGACACTGCCAAGGCAACTTCCATGTGCTCCAGAGATGACATTCCTCATGTCCTATATGGTCCCAAGCTCTAGGCACCAGTTTAGAGAAAGGGAGAGAAAGATGCTAGAAAAGAAAATCTTCTGGCTGTTAGTATACGAAGCTTCTCCCAATGTTGTTTTC
Organism: Sylvilagus floridanus; assembly: GCA_949820135.1. Classification (NCBI taxonomy): domain Eukaryota; kingdom Metazoa; phylum Chordata; class Mammalia; order Lagomorpha; family Leporidae; genus Sylvilagus; species Sylvilagus floridanus. The sequence goes on from OX463241.1 coordinate 141,855,329, forward strand.
CCTGAATTTAATCATGTGACTAATATGATATGATTAACTATTTCTAGATGCAGTAAAGATGAGCAAATAGTTTCTCCATTCCATCATAGCTATATTTCTAACTAAATTTCTAAAACTGGAAAAAAAGAGTAAAAGATTGAGGACAAATATTAGTATGTATTACAAGATCTAAGTGGCATTAGGAAAAAAGACTAAAATTGAAAAATGAAAGTCATTCTCAATATGCTGAAAGTCAATATTGGTATCATGCTTTTCAACATCTCTTAGTAAGTCTTGTGAAAACTGTGAAACTAAGAATGCTGAAAAAAACCCGAGGCTGCACCTAAGAGTGACAACTTAATAAACACAAGACAAAGGTTCTCCCATGGAACGAAAACACATAATTCAAGTAATAATATCAAAGCATTCAGTTTTTCTCTTTAACAGAAATCTAAGGTTAAGCACTAAAATGTAGAATGATAAATTGAATAAATACACTTCTTATAATAATGAATAATTACTAAAAGTTTCATCTTAGAAAACAATATTAGGGGGATAAATGTACACACCACACACACATTTATATATATATATATACACACACACACACACAATCTCAAGCTAGAATAATGTACATGGAATTCACTCATATTTGGCACACAACTAAGAATAACATGAGGCCATTTCCTCGCACGTGTTTAACACAGGTCTTGGCACTGTTATGATTATTACCGTAATACATGATGTAACAGTACTCTTCAAGAGTGTTAGGGGAAAAAGATAAATTCTCTGTGCCTTTTAGGACCCTATTAACAGAAAAAGCAAACTTCAGGGCATTGCAGTCCAAGTATCTGCTGGCAAACAGAAATGACGAATGATCAGAATGAGACAAAATGAGGAGACAATATTTTCCAATGTTCATTACATGGGCTAGGAGTATGCCATGGATAAAACAAGTAATGCAAACTGCTTCAGGGTAGGAAACTTCTGATCATTTTGAATATGAATGTGAATTACTGTTACCATGAATGCATTGATGAAGCATTTCCTGAATTATCTGAGTTTACACACATTTAGAATATAAAGTAGAATAAGCATTTGATGGGAAACCTTTAGAAAACATTGACAAAGATGACACATTTTCCCAATGACCACTCATTTACTTTAGTCAATCTGACTACTGAATCTCTCTTCCTATCTCAGGCCTGAACCCCATTTCATACTTCTCAGAATGCCCTTCTCAGTCCAGCATTGTGACATACCAGGTTAAGCCACTGGCTGGGATGCCAGCATCTCATATGGACACCAGTTCAAATTATGGTTGCTCCACTTCCAATCCAGTTTTCTGCTAGTGTACTGGAAAAGCAGCAGAAGATGACACAGGGGCTTGGGCCCCTTTACCCAAGTGGGAAACCTGGGGAAGTTTCTGGCTCCTGGCTTCTGCCTTACCCAACCATGGCCACAACCACTGCGGCCATTTGGGAAGTGAACTAGGAGATGGAAGCGCGCGCTCTCTCTCTCTCTATCTCTTTCTCTTTTTCTCCCCTTCTCTGTAACTCTGCTTTTCAAATAAATATTTAAAATAAAATAAAATGAAATAAATGCTCTTTTCCATGAACGTTCCTATTGAGTCTCTCTCTTACATCTTTCAAGGACCAATCTTTGTTCGATCTCTTTCTCAACTGTATCACCTCCCTCCTCCCCTGTCCATATCAGAATGACAATTATCCAAATGACAGAGTAACAAATACTGGTGAGAATGAAGAGAAAGGGGAATTCTTATACACTGTTGGTGGGAATGTAAATTAGTATAGCCACCTAAAAACTAGAAATAGACTTGCCATATTATACAGAAATCCTACTACTGGTTATGTACCCAAAATACAGGGACATATTTTCTCAAAGATATAACTACACCACCATGTTTAAAGCAACACTGTTCACAAGAGCCAAAATATTTAATCAACAAAGTCGTCCATCATCATTGAATGCAAAAAGAAAATGTGAATGTTTATACACACACATGCATACGCAAAATGAGATATTATTTGGCTATAAAAAAAGAACAAAATTCTATCATTTTCATCAAAATGGTTGCAACTAGAGGATAACATGTTGAGTTAAATAAGCCAGATACAGAAAGACAAATACATGCTTTCCCTCATTTGTATGAGGTAAAAAAAAAAAAAAAAAAATCAAGCCACAAAAGCAAACAACAAAAGAAATGCCTTGTGTAGCAGTTTTGCTGCAAATGTAGTGCTTTGTCAAACTTTGTTTTAAATCTTTATCAAACAATTTGTTAGGAATGATATACTACTATATTTTTTGCTTATCCGTGACCATCTTAAGGTTTATTGTATAGAGTGTTGATGTGGATTCGTTCTGAGAGGAGAAGCACAGTGGGGACAAGAGGCGTGGAGTCACGACACAGCGGGAGTCAGGTGAAAGCGGGCTAGCGGCGAGCAGCTCACAGACTCATTTATTTCAGTTGGTGCAGCAGCTTATATGGCCAAGGCAGCCAATCCGGTCAAGGGGCAGTTTATGCTGTAACTAATCAGTGACGTTGTCAGGCAGGGTCCTTTGCCAGGTGGGTTCTGAAGCCATTTCCTAAGTAACTGACGCTGACTTGCCAGCACCATCTTGGCATGGCCTTCGCATTCCACCACCAATAGATATTTTGTCATTTTATTTTTATTTATATTCTTTACCTACACTCCTGCTAAAATATGGCCTTTTACTTATTATTTGTTGAAATCTTTATTTAGTGGAGCATTGTTTTGACTATAATGTAAATTGAAAACACATTATCTCAAAAATTAAAAAAAATGTAAAAGGACTCATCTCTGTGCCACATCTTCTTTCTCCACCACTAATCATCTCTCATAAAGACAAAAACTGTTCACACTCATGCAATACCTAAATACACTTCTTTCTTCAATGAAGATATCTACCACAAAAGTTCTAAACTTGAATATAGATGGACCCAGGGAGAGACATCTGTACCTTATCTGGAATTTGCATATGTGTCCTGACTTGCAGCTTGGTGACATATTGGATGTCATGGATAGAGAATATGCTAATAGGACAGTTTCTAATTCTGTGACTCCAAATGTACTACAAGTATTTGAGAAAGTGAATCGGGGAATTTGGTGAGTGTGTGTGTCTCCTCATTGACATGATTCCCTTCTTGCTAGTTTTCCTATGATAAGGATTATGTATTATGATTTCAATTATTGCATTTACATAAAAATAGCATAAAAGTTTATACTAAAAAATTCTAAGAATTAATTTGATAATATGTTGGTTGGCTTAATATGAAGAATAATGGAAATAGCATTTATTAAATGAAGTTACGTATTAAAAGATCTTAAATTGTTTACTTCTGCATTATTAATTGATTTTAAATATCCTTTTATATCAAATAATAATTCATTTGTGTACTCAGCATTAATGCATAATTAATATGGACCCAGCACTATGTTAGACGTTATGGGAAGAAGGTGTTTAAACCATAACCACTGTTTGAAAAGACCCCTTAATATAGCATCTGTTGGAAGTTGAGGAGAGAGAGCAAACTGTAAATCTAAGAACAGGAACATGTGACAAGGTTGATATGCTGATACAGTGGCGGTTAGAACAAGGTGTTGGTGGAACACCGTGACAGTAGAGGAAATCTAGACTTTGGTATTCTCTTAAAATTACAGAATTCATGTTAACTTAATGATCTGACTTTACGTTTTCACATGCTAATAGACCAAGAGTAAATAAATCTTTGCCACTGAAAGCTAATCTGATACACTTTGATTTGCTCATTAGTTAGAGTAACACTAAAGTAAACTTTGAACAAGTCAATGTGTAACTCCATCACTAATCTATAATTTATGTGATTATACTCTATTTTCATTTTTTTGTGTTAAGATAGTAGAGCATTTTTTATTTAATTGCCAATATGAAATCACTCCCGATATAATTGCTGAGAGATTTAAGGGGGTTTTTTTCAGAAAAATAATTGGATTTATTTGGAATGATTGTTTCTCTGTGTTGCATTTCAGTTTAAGTGAAATCTTGCACTGTTGAAATCATTGTTTTCATTTAAGTCAGATGTGAAATCTTACATTTTTATTGTATTTTATTATTAGGTCAGATGCGGCAACCTAAATTTATCACATTGCCAGAATGATTAGTCTCTATAAAACACACATAATAAAGAAAATGCAAATGTAGAAAACAAATAACTCCTGGCAGAACATCTGGCAGAGCTGCATCACAAACATTTTCCAGAAAACACCAGCTTTGGCAAATGCACTTTTACTATTACAAATCAAATGATATCTTAAGAGTCTAAAGCCTCTAAATGGTAATCGTGTCATTGGGACCTCAAACACATAAAACTGGGATCTATTAGGAGTGCACCATTTAACCTTACAGGGATCTTGGGAAATCCTTATCTTGAGGTAGAGCAAGTCTAAAGATTCACAATTATTCTAAATCAGGTAATTTCCATATTAATTATTTAGGGGCCCTAACAAGCCCAGTTAGACCTTGACTATCATATAAAGGATTTAATACCCAGTGACCAAAGCATATTTTAAAACTAAACAAACCAAAAAAAAAAGCAATCAGTACTTAGGTCTCAGTATCCAACTTGCAGCAACAAGTGCTGGGATGGCATAACTAGAATGTGGCTGTGTCACTGGGAAAGGTCAGAGTGGCTGGAGAGCCCTCACACCTCCTCAAACAGGAATCAACAGTATGCCTTTGACTGAGAACACTGCCACTTTGTCTGGCATACTGTTTTCCAAAAAGAAAATAGCTCCAGGCAATTTGGGAGTCTACTTCAACGATTAGTCTAATAATATAAGAGGGAAGGAAAGTACCTTTTGTTTCTCTGAATCCCTGAAACACCAAAGAGGACTTGCAGAAAAGCTGGGAGTTTTTCTGATAAACACTAATTCTAATCCCTTATCCATAACAAGACCAGAGCTGAATATTCTTTAAGTCTCTATACAATATTTCAAAAAATTGGTTTAATTATTTACAAAAGGAAACATAGTCACCCCATATTTAAATACTGATTTCTGGAATAAAGTAAACAACTTTGATAAAACAAAATGAGAGTAAAGTTCCATTAATAACTGAGAGAAATTTTTTATGAGCCATAGTAAACAAAAACAAGTCCCAGATACCTATAAATGCAACTTTTAAAGATGTCAGTAATTTATAACTTATTATGAGATGTTAGACCACCACTCTGCCCATTATTTTATCATATTTTTATGAAAAAATTCAATTTACAGCAACAAAATTAGAGATAGAAATTTTTACTGAATTAGAATCAGACTTTAGATAAATTTTCAACCATTTGCTTTTTTCCACATTTACCTTTGTATCTAAATAATAAGTGAACATGGCAGAAATAAAACTTTTCACAAGTATTTTACATATGCCCCATACCTCCAAAACATACACCAACTTCCCAGGAGACATTACTTTCAATTGAAAATTTAACTCATATAAAGCTCTTTCCTCTCCCATAGTTGGTATTTTTTATTCCAATTTTTGCTCCATCAACTTCACTTCCTGTTTGACTGATCTCTGTGTTTAATTATGAAGATAATAGCACCTTTCGTCTTTGAAATATTTCTATATGTCATAATTTTAGCTATAATTTTCTAACCAAATTTTTGTAACTAATAGGTAATAGTCATATTATTTTCTCTAATTATAATTACCCCACTCCTATTCTCATTTGGATACTGTCCCTAAAACATCAACCTCCTTCCATCCCCTCTAACTTCTTACCAAAGAAGGAACAATTTTTAACAGGCAAGTCTGAGAGAGAAAACTGAATATGGTTAGCAAGTAACTTCCGTTTTTTTTTCCCCTTTAGGCATCAACAATACCCCTAGAAGTGCAAATTCTTGTTAAATTTAGAATGTTAAAAGAGTGGACTAGGGTGGTGGGTGTCCACCATTTTCTGTGACTTTGAAAAGCTGAACTAGAGTAACAAGAAACTCCCTTCTATAGCAGATCTCAGTTATTTTCTCATATATTAGCCTATCTGTATAACACTTGGATTTCATCTTCTTGATCTTTGACAACTATCTCTAATTTATTGGTACATCTCAAACTATAATAATCAACATAAAGGTAAGGATGAAGGTCATACTTGTGGCCAATAAATGTCTTCCACTGAACAAATATTATACCTGGCAGTAGCCTTGATAAATAGAGACGATGGATTTGTGGGAACAAAACAACACACTTATATTGATGTTTTGTCTACAACTAGACTGAACCACTTGGGTTTTGTTTATGACAATTCACAGAGGTTTAGTGTGTGCCTTCTGGCTGGATTTTATAGTTGCATGAGCATTTTTAAACATGGACCGTTCAAGAAGGCAGTTTTAACCATCAGCTTTGTCTAGTATGCCGTGTACTCCTTTCTTTGCTCCATGAGTCACTGCATCATACAAAGCTTCTGTCAGAAGATGGGAAGAATTTTTAAACATGGAAGGCTACAAGCTCCAATCCTAGCAAATCTGACTTGTTAGAGTGATGAAAAATTATGCAACCAAGCGAAGATTTCATCTAAGGAGAAGCCTTTGACATTAGATCCTATAGGGAACAAGAAGGTGAATCTTTATTGGTTTTATTATTTTCCTCTTAGATCTGCCTAGAATGTTACAACTTAAATGGTAGAGTATACACATTGAAGTCCACTTGTGGGAAAAACAGCTTCAAATAATAATAGTCTATGATGAACACAGATAGGTAATATTCAATCATCTGCCCAAATCTTGTTTATTTTATGTCATTTGATATTGCCATTTTAACTCCAGACCAAGGAAGAGAATGCTGGCAGTATAACTTAAATTTGCAGATTTTGTTCATAGGGTTTTTAGAATTGTACTACACACACACACACACACACACACACAAACACACATATGCACATGCACACTGTATCCACACACAACCTTAAGATAGTTTTGTAAATGTGATAACTGTGAGATTATAGTTCAGAGAATAAAATCATCACATCCATGCATGGAAAGACAAGGATAGTCTGCAACATCTAAAAAATGTTTAGGGGCTGGGGTTTGACATAGCAGTTAGACACCACCTGAGATGCCCATGTCCCATCTGAGAGCACCTAGTCAGATTCCTGGTTACTCTGCTTCTTATCTAGCCCCCTGCTAATGGATACGCTAGGAAGCAACAAGCAATGAGTTAAGTATTTGGATCCCTGCTACACAAGTTGAAGACACAGACTAAGTTCCAGTCTCCTGGTGTGAGCTGGTCTACTCCTAGCTATTACAGGCATTTGGAGAACAAATCAGCAGATGGAAGATTTATATTTCTGCTGGTCTCTCTTTCTGCCTTTCACATAAAATAAAAACTAAGTATAAAAAAATGTTGAGGACATTGGTCCTTCCAGGAGTTCAGAGTGAACAGAGTATATAAGGATAGAGGGAACACATAGGGATACTTTTAGAATGAAGGAACTATTCTATATACTATGATAGCAGACTTATGATTCAGTTCATTTGTCAAAATCCACTGAACTGTACATAACAAAGAGTGACCATCAATATATGCAAACTTTAAAAAAATCAACTTGTATGTTCCAGATTTTAGGATGGAATGGAGACCATGGCAACTGGATTTCATTATATTATGAATATAAGACATAATTGCTGAAAGAAGTGAGATTTAGATGAAAGAATTGAGCTAAGTAAACTTGGCAAACAATAGTTTCACTAGAAACCATAAGACTACAAACCAAACAAAATTTACATCAACATTGTACTTGGTCAAATTGTTTCCCATGGGTATGAAAATTTACAATCCTGCAATTTTTTTACTTGTATGTTTGAATTGAATATATAAATAAATGGATAGTGCAGAGTAGGAATTAGTATTCTCACTGTCACTGTCAATGAGGAAAGTTAAAAATAATCAAGAAAGAAGGCTAGAATAAATCTTGTGGAACTGAATCAGACACATTAGCATGAATGCATAGTTACCTTAATAAAGATTATATAAATATAGATGTATGGAGAGACTCAGAAAAAAAACATAAATTCTTTTACATACAAGATTAATATACAGTACATGTGGGTATCACCTAGATAAGTATGTGGAGAAGACTAAGAATGATGGCGCTTCCATAGCAATCCATGTTAAATATAAGAGTGGGAATAAAAGAGGGAGGAGATGTACAGTTCAGCACATGCTCATTGGACTTGCCCCAAATGGTAGAGTTAGAAACGTGCCAGGGGATTCCAATTCAATCCCATCAAGGTAGCATGTACCAATGCCATCTCACTAGTCGAAGTGATCAGTTTCAGTTCATAATCGATCATAATGATAGGATTAAGAGTCAAAGTAATCACATAAACAAGAGTAGTATCTGATAATAATAACTGATAGAATGAAAAAGGAGAGAACGATCTAACATGGGAAGCAGAATACACAGCAGACTCATAGAATGGCAGATGTCCTAAACAGCACTCTGGTCTCAGAATCAGCCCTTAAGGCATTCGGATGGCTAAAAAGCCCATGAGAATATTTCAGGCAAGGAAAGCCAAGATACTATGGAAACAAAAATTACCAATGAAAGTTCTCTGTACGTAATAAACAGCAATTACCCAGATTTCGGTTTCTAAATATTAATAAAAGTAACCAGGGGTTCTAAGAGGAAAAAATATTGATTTTTGAAAAATTATAGCAGAACAAAATAATCTAATCTGAAGCATTTTGTGGTATGAGGAAATAAGCAAGTACCCAAAAGAAAAAAGGTGGGTATGGATGAGTGCATTTCAAATACAGAAGTAGCATACCCTGAAAGAGCTTACATTGGCCAAAAAAGGTAAAATTTAAGTAAAAAATAAATTATAATAGAATATAACTTAAATACAAATATATATGGATTCATAGTGATATAAATAAATAATTTAATACATTAATAAATAAGAGAAAAATCTTCCTTAAAGTAACTTCAAATAATATATACATAGATACTTCTCCCTTGAGGTGGGGAAACATAACTCTCTCTCTCTCTCTCTCTCTCTCTCTTAAATGTGGGCCATGCATGATGTCTTCACTACAAAAAAGAGATACAAAGAGCAAACTTTCAGTGAAGTCTGTTGATAAATGCTGCCTTAACCAAGTGGTCACCATTAGCATTACCATTGCAACTAGAAGGGAAAACAGCAAATGGTTCCAGATTGAGGGACAGTCCTTAAAATAGCTGACCCAAATACCTCAAAACAGTCAAGGTCATGAAAACAAGGAAAGACTAAGAAACTGACATAGACCAGAGGAAAATGGGGAGCTATAATAACTACATGTGATGTGGTTTCCTGGAAGGATCTTAGAAGAAAAAGTAAACTAATGGAAAAATGGTGTAACAGAAATAGTTGGGAATTCACTTAATAGCAACATACCAACTTGAGTTCTTAACTTTGACAAATGTACCACAGTAATGTGAAATGGTAAACTAGGTGAGAAACACTGGAAGGCTCACAGCACTGTCTTTTCAACTTTTCTGTAAATCTAAGATTACTCCAATAAAATGTTTATAAAAAATAGATGATGAGATACAAGATTTGTGGTAGAAATGCTCGTCTTTACTAGGCACCCAGAAGCAATAAATAGTTTTAGGTGAAGACTCTGCAGAAAGTGATTCTCCAGACTTGGGAAATGTGGAAAGGAATCCTGTGCAACAAAGCAAATTACACAGAGAGATGTAGTGGAAACAACAGTATGCACTATAATACTCATCAGCAATAAACTATTACTAGTCAGTTTGCACCACAAACACAGTACTACCCTGTGAGGAGACCTGAGGTTCAGACAATAAATGGAAAGCTAGGGGTTCTGATGAACCTCTACACAAGCAAGCGAATAAAAATCTAAGCTTTCCACCAATGTGAATTTATAAGCTTGGCAGCAGCACTGCATTTGCTTCTAGTAAATGGGAATTGTTACATAGGTAATTTTCATCTCCAGATATGGGAAATTCATTGGGTCAATGTAAACTCACGTCTGGAGAAACATCATGATATAAGGTCCCAGATAATGGAGTCTAACCGCTGATCCAAATGTCCTAGCACCTTGGTGAAAGGGGGAGGGAGAACCCAGGAGTTGATAAAGAGTAATCCGATAATTCATAGGCAACACCATGGGGCACTCAGTATTGAATATGGTGCACCAGATTTTCCCTGCAATGGGCCTGGATGGTAGAGATTTTTCCTCAACCATTGGGAGTCCTCTCTGGGAATAGTGTGACCAAGCACCAAGCCTCTCTCTCTACCACAGAGGAAACTTCAAAGGGGCCAACAGCTGGAGATTTTTCAACCGATTGTGCTCCTTTGGCCAAAGTAAGAGTCTTTCTCAAACGAATGAGTTGAATTTGGAGTAAAATTTTTAAACAAAATTTAAAATTGTTTAGTAAGGGCTTAGCACCAGTGTTATCATGGGGTAGGTTCTCCATAAATATTCATCCCTTCAATGTAAAAAACTAAAAATATCTGTAAGTACATCTAGCACTCCACTCCTACACCCTAGAAATATCTTTCATAAACAGATTTCATGTTTCATATGCATCTAGTATTCACAGGAATGCACATATCTCACACCATTAATCCTTATAATTATTTAGCAAATGATATTTTATCAGACAGTGGGTGGTAGTAGTTGTCACTTTGTCATTACAAACTGGCTGTGGTGAACCAAAACACCAAGGCTTTATTTTATACCCACCCAAATAATACAACACTATCCGCAGTAAATATTTTGAGATTATGCATTGTAGCTGAATTAACATGGTTATAAATTTAGACCGAAAGTTCACATTTGGAGAGTTCTCAAATATGTTGTTTATCTTTTTCCTTATCTATGGGAAAAGGAACACCAAATAATGCCTGTTCTATTTATACAGATGATTTTGAGCAACAAATTAGAAAATGCATAATATCTAACCATGGTTGAGAGTCTCCTAAGTAGCAGGCAGAGTTGAAGAGCTATGAATTATTAAGAAATTTAGTGATTAAAACAATTGTTTTAAATATTGTTTTTTATGTAAGTTAGGAAATGGAAAGGGGTGAAATACTTTTCCCAAAGTTGTGTAAACAGTAAGTAGTAGGACAAGGATGGAAAATGAGATCTGCTCTTGCCTACTACTCTACTCCAGTCTCCTTGTAAGTATAATTCTTTACATTCTAAAAGTAAAGATATGAGTTATTACATGAATACATACATACTTGATTTTTCATAATAATTGCATATGTTAAGGATCACAATGATGTATATGCATTAAATTACCTATTCTAAGATAAGTAAGATCCTAATACATGCCAAGTACTTACCAAGATGTTGGCAGCAGAGTAGTAAATAAAATAATCCTTTTACTCATGCAGTTTGTATCCTAGTGAGGGAAAACAGAAAATGAGATGTTAAATTAGTAAAGTGCACAATATGATATTTAGATGGGGAGAAATGTTAAAAGGACAACAACAATTAAGCATGAAAAGGGTTACATAATAATCTTAATGCTTGTAATTTCCAGTAGAGGAGTCAGAGACAAACTCACTAGACTGAATTTTAGTAAATATTTTAGCAGAATTTAATCAGGACTTAACATGGAATCTAGAATGGAGAATATTCTCTATAAATGTTCATCATATAATGTAAGAAACTAACAAAAGATGACTATTTCTACAATATCCATAAACTTAATGATCATCCTTGACAATGTTTATTGTGATTGCAATATCTGGTTATTATTCTGTATGGAAGAAACTCTTGGGGCCGGCGCTGTGGCATAGCGGGTAAAGCTGCTGCCAGCAGTACCAGCATTCCACATGGGCGCCGATTCAAGACCCGGTTGCTCCACTTCCGATCCAGCTCTCTGCTATGGCCTGGGAAAGCAGTAGAAGACAGCCCAAGTCCTTGAGCCCCTGTACTCGCATGGGAGACCCAGAAGAAATTCCTGGTTCCTGGCTTTGGATTGGCACAGCTCTGGCCGTTGCAGCCAACTGGAGAGTGAACCAGTGGATGAAGATCTCTCTCTGTAACTCTTTTGAATAAATATTTTTTTTTAAAAAAAACTTTTACAATCAGGTGCATGTTTTATCAGTGAGGTAGGTGTAAAGAGTAGGAAGAAATACTAACATTTCTCAAAATTTTCATAGCCATAGAATACAGTTTTAAACTACATATTTCATCATAATTTGTGTTAAACAATATTTGATTTTTACTTATTCTTCTTTGGTCCATGTTGTACTTTGGATTTACACTGTGTTCTCCTAGTGTTTGAGAATATGGGGGATTTAGCAACTTTGAACTATCACATCAATAATTGAGATTTTTATTTAGATTTCTTTTTGTAGTTTATGTGAGGAATAGGTAGTGACAGTCTAGAATTGGTTCACACTTTACATGCATACAAAGGCTGGGTGGCGTCAGGGAAAAATCAGGAACTGTATCCATGTCTACCCCATGGGTGGCAGGAACCCAGTCATTTTGGCTATCTCCCAGAGTCTTCATTGTCAGGAAGTTGGAGTCAGGATCCAGAGTCTGATTTCAAAACCAGGGACTCATGTGTGTACTGTGAGCATCTTAAAAAGCTTCTTAATGACCAAGCCAAAAGACTATTTTTAATTTAGATGTTTAGATTACTGTTATCTCTGCAAATACATACACTCTTCATTTAGCTTCAGGATAGCAATATGCATTGTATAACTGTATAGTAATAATGGCTATCATTCATGTAAGAGTATGAATTTCTAAGTCCTGTTGAAAGCCCATTTATATGTATTTACTAATATATTCCTTGTAATAATGTTAAGATGTGAGTATTATAATTAAAACCAATTTTATATGGAAACTAAGACAAAAAGTGTGTTAGCACAGCATCAGTGAGTATCAGCAGGTCTAAACTAAAACACTCAATGTCAGCTACATTATGAACAACTTTCAATCTTATATTAATGTATGGTTTAGAGAGATAGTGTAATCTTTCCTCACCAAATTCTATTTTCTTTTTCCTTTAAAACTGTGGCAATATTATCATTCTTATATATCATAGGCACACTTCGCTGAATAAACAACAAAATTTTCTTTCAAGGACTTTCATTCTGAAAAAGAAGACATATCACTTTTTTCTCACTGAATACACTATAAACTCCAGATAGAATGCATGGAGCAAGGATTTGCAAACTCTATAAGGTAACTGGTGGCAACAGGAAAGGAGATAGAGATCACAATTTCAAGTTCCCTTGAGATGAAATGACTTAACGCACTTTCCCAATTTGCACACGCTCATATCACCACTACCACCCAACCATGGCAGCTGAAAACCTAGAAATGTGCACTGGATGCAGATAAAAAGAGCCACAAAGGAAGTTCTCTCTCTCATCCAAGTACCAGGTAAATGTTTCTCCACAAGTCAGGGGAAGTAAAGGAAATCCTTTTTATAAAAGATTTTTTAAAAAATTTTATTTATTTGAAAAACAGAGTTACAGAGAGAGGTAGAGACAGAGGGAGAGGAAGCATCCGCTGGTTTACTCCCCCGATGGCCTCAACGGCCGAAGCTGTGCCAATCCGAAGCCAGGAGCCAGCAGTTTCTTCCCAGTCTCCCAGGCAGGTGCAAGAGCCCAAGGATTTGGGACATTTTCAACTGCTTTCCCAGACTACAGCAGAGAGCTGGATGAGAAGAGGAGCAGCCAGTACTAGAAGCAGCTCCCATATGGGACTCCAGCGCTTCAGGCCAGGGCCTTAATCCACTGCACCACAGTGCCGGCTCCCAATCCATTGCTTTATTTATTATTATTATTTTATTTCCACCCCAACACTAAGGCAATGTCAAGGCAGAGTGATAACAAAATGAAGGCTATGATAGCAACTGGTTACCCAAAACTTTAGAGGAAAGCAGGTCTTTCTCTCTGAGCAGATGAACTATGGTACAAACAGCATGAAGCAAATTCCTGTTGCTTTTTCCTTTCCTTGTTCTTTTATTGTAATAACAGAAAATGCAAACAAGAGCAAGGAAATGCAAAATATACACTAAAACTGATTATTACAATATCATTTAAATAATAAGAAAATTGTAAAGGAAAATAGAGGAACAAGAAGAATGGAAGTTGTAGCATTTCACAAAACAAATAAAATATATGGAATAAATTAAACACCTCAAAAATTCCTAGAGAATAGGAGGGACTGAACAAATTAGTCTTTTGGATAAAATATAAGGAGTGTTGTGTTTGTGGTACTTTAATTGTGACAAAGATACTAGCATGAGATGTTTTCATTTGCTAATGATTTTTATTTATAAAAAGAGAACAGATTTCATGTATATTATATATAATTTTAATCCCATAATATTTCCCACCCTCTTTTTCTTCTCCTTCCTTTTTTTCTTTTAATTTTTGCAATAACATACGCTGATCCAATGGCAGGAGCCAGGTGCTTCTCCTGATCTCCCATGGGGTGCAGGGCCCAAGCACTTGGGCCATCCTCCACTGCACTCCCGTGCCACAGCAGAGAGCTGGCCTGGAAGAGGGACAACCAGGACAGAATCCAGCACCCCGACCAGGACTAGAACCTGGTGTGCTGGTGCCGCAAGGCAGAGGATTAGCCTAGTGAGCCATGGCGCCTTCCCATCAATAACATACTTTCAATTTATTTTACAATAACAACACTCCACTAATAAATAATTCAATAAATAGAAAGATTACTATTCTATAAGAGTATAGACAAGAGTTATGAACAATAATTAAATCTCAAGATGTCAATTTCACTCATATATATTATGCTATATTTGGACTCTATGTATCAGCTACAAATCAAAGAAAGCATCTGCTATTTGTTGTTTGGGGTATGGCTTATTTCATCAAGTATAATGGTCTTTAGTTGCATCCATTTTAGTGCAAAAGACAAAATTTCATTATTTTTTATGACTAAATAACATTCCATCAACTATGTGTACCACAATTTCTTAATTCAGTCACCAGATAATGGACATAGGGATTGATTCCAAATCAAGAGTAGGATGGTTGGGTATTTACAGTGGATCACTTTTAGATTGTTGAGGAATCTCCATGTCATTCCATGATGGTTATACAACTGAATTTCCGCCAATAGTGTGGGGGAAAATACCTTTTTCTTGACATGTTTGCCAATACTTGTTTTTTGTTTTTTTTTTTTTTTTTGATGATATACATTCTAACTGGAGTAAAGTGAAACCTTGTTTCCGCGGTTTGCATTTCCCTGATGGCTAGTGATTCTTACCATTTTTTCATGTCTGTTGGTCATTTGTATTTCATCCTTTGAGAAATTTCTGTTCATATCCTTTACCCATTTGTTAACTGGATTGTTTATTTTGTTGCTGTTGAGTTTCTTGAGCTACAAATATAATTGGTATATTAATCCTTGATCATATGAATAGCTTAAAAATATTTTCTCCCATTCTCTCACTTGCCTCTTCACTTTGTTAAGTGTTTAATTTGCTATACAGAACCTTCTTAGCTCAATGTAATTACATGTTTGTGTTTTGGGCTTTTTGTTGTTGTTGTTGCTTTTGTTTGTTTTATTTTTGTTTTTTTTTTTTATTTTTATTGCCTGTACTTTTTGGTCTTAATCCTGAAAGAAAACAAATGAAGAACTAAATTCTAAATTATTTGTCTATGCCATTATCTTATATTGCTTCTCTTAAGTTTCCCTATACTAATTTGATGGTTTCAGGTCTTAAGTTTGGGTTCTTGATCTATTTTGAGTTGATTTTTGTTTAAGGTATAATAAGGTAGGGGTTTTATTTAATATTTCTGAAGCAGAGATCCACTGTTAGCAACACCATTTGTTGAAGAGACTGTCTTTTTTCCAGGGTGTGATTTTAGCTCACTTGTCAAAGATTAGTTGATTTTAGATGTATGAATTTATATGAGATTTTAACGGGGGAAAATGTGTGAAGGGTATATGGGACTCCTTTGTGATACTACCTCACAACTATTGTTTTGGAAATTTAAAATAATGAAATTAAAATAATGAAATTCCAGCATAAATAAATACTTAGATAAAATCTTTAAAATAGAGTTAGAATAAATAGTTTAAATATACCAATTATAGAAAGATATTGTATGGACATTTTTTAAAAAAAGACCTTCGTAATATATTTTCTACAAGACTCCACTGTGAATATAATGACACACTATTTTTAAAGTAAAAGATGGAAAGTTGTATGACATGCGAAAACTAATTAAGAGAACACTGATATGTCCCTGCTACTATTAGAGAAAGTAGAATCCAGAGCGAGGAAAATGGCCAGGAGTAAAGGGAAATATTCTATAATAATATAATCATCATTTCATCAAGAACTCATAGGAACCTAACATGTGTGCATTTAACAACACAGCTTCAAAACATATGAAACAATTCTGGGAGAACTTAAAATAGATATAGAAAAATTCAATATTACATTGGGAAATTTCAGCATTTTTAGCAATCACTAAAACTAGTAGCCAGAGAATCCAAGATGGCTGAAAAGGGGATAGCCACACCAACTTAAGCTACTCTCAGATATGAAGAAAACAAAGGAAGAACTAAATTCTCAGGCCATCTGATTGACAGAAATTTTCTGCAAAGAATTGAGAAAAGAAAACAATGAAGTCTGTGGGACAAGAGAAAAGAAGACAGAGACAACACTGGAGCCATCCATGCTTTGCAGCCGGCTTCTGTCTGTGAGCTGCCATCTTACCAAGCCAAGGTAAGAAGAAATCCCCATACACCCTGCTGTTCAGTTTTATCTCAAAGGTAATGCCACAGTCACCCAATGACTTGTACTTCAGCCTGGAGAGTTGAGTGGAGCTTGAGCAACTGCCAGGCCCAGAGCAGGGAAGCTGTGTTGTTTCTTTTCCTTCTCCCCTGCCACAAAGAATCATACTCAGCAGCAAGAAGTGACAGAGTGCCCCTCTGTTCTACCAGCACCACAGGTAGAGTCAGGGTAACATGTAGGGCAAAGGGCAGATCTCCTGCATCCTGTAACTGTGGGAGTTTTGGAGTATTAGCCACTATCTATGCTTACACAATATATGTGAGCAAGGGTGATTCATCTTTAGCTTCTGGGGGCTAACATCAGATCAGCCCATAAAAAAAACATGCTCCCATCCTGGAAGATCTGGGTAATGAACCCACTATACCCTGCAAGATTGAGAGTGTAACAATTAATTCTAAATTTTTTGCTGCCAGTGGAATCTACCTGGTGAATACAGGGACGAACCTACCTGCCTTCCACCTCTCTGAACCCATGCCTTCCAGATTTAAACCTCCTATATATCTTGTAGTCATCCTGTAGAATTAGAACAAAGGCCAGGTTACAACCCCTAGTACTAGGACTGGTGCTATTGGTATTATAAGCCATGGCATCAGTTGGATTTTTGTTAGCAGGACCTTAGAAAGGGTACATCCAATATCACATAGTCCTAGAGCCACAGCAATTGGTTGACAAACCCTGGGTGTCACTCAGGCTTGCAAGTAGGACAAGGGTACAGCCACCCATGTTTCCTTCAGTACCTGGCTATCATACTCAATAGGGAGACTGATACTGAACTCTCTGTGGACCAAAGATACACACCCAAGTAAACACTTACTCGACTCAAAGCCAGACTTCTATCCTTACGAATTGCAGCAGATTAGTCTACTCTGTCATTTATAGACAGAGAAGAAACTAATTAAGACAAAAGAAATCACTGAGACTACACTCCACGGCTCACTTAAAACCAAAGTCAAAGCAATAAGCCAAGTGATATCCTGCATACCAGTTAAACCACAAACATTTACAACAAAACCTACTCCATAAAGAAGAAGGTACAGCTATATCAGATAGGCAGACATCAACATAAGGACATAGGAGAAATGAAGAAGCAAGGTAGTAAGAAACCTCCAAAAGAACATAATGTTCCTCCAGAATTAGATCCTGAACTGAAGGAAATCTTTGAAGTCACACATATAGCATTCAAAATAATGATTCTAAGGAAACTCAACAATTTAAGAGAATACTGATAGACTAAAGAAATGAATAAAATCAATAAATGACATGAATGAAAATATAACTATGTAGATAGAAACTATTAACAAGATCCAAATAGAAATTTTGGAAATTAAATTAGCAAAATCAAAAATACAACTGAGAGTTTTACTAGCAGAATAGACCAAGTGGAAGAAAGAATTTCTCACCCCAAGGACGAGAGTTTTCAATTACCCCAATCATACAAAAATAAAGAGAAAAGAATTTAAAGGAATGAAGAAACTCTACATGAAATATACAAGTAAGCAACCAAATATTCATTTTATAGGTCCTGAAGGATAAGAAAAGGGGAAAGTCATTGAAAACCTGCTAATGAAATAATAGTTGAAAAGTTTCCAGGTCTTGAAAGAAACTGCAAGAATCACAAGTAGACTCAACCAAATAAATAAATAAATAAATAAAGCCTTCTCCAAAGCATAGTGTAATAAATTTTCAGAAGTTAAAGATAAGGAGAGAATCCTAAAGATAAGCAAAAATTGAGAGAATTCACCAACATCAGACCAACCTTTTAAGAAATTCTTCAGGACATCCTGCATTAGAATAAATATCATAAAAACATATGACATCACCAAATTCACTAAAGAAAAGGTAGAATCATTATCCAATCAGCAAAATGGCAGGTCTTAGATATTATCTATCAATACTAACCTTAAATGTAAATGGATTAAATTCACCAACCAAAAAAACTTAGGTTGACTGAATGGATAAGAAACACACCCACACTCTATGCTGCCTTTAAGAAACTTCATGAAACCTCAGCCATGCTCATCGAATGAAAAAAAAAATCGACTTGGCATTTCGGAGAAGTCCTAGTTCTCCCTTGTTACTTCCTGAGGATTTCCCTGGATCCAGTGAATAGAAACTAAGATCACAGATCTTAGGTGCTATGGACAGTGCCCAGTACATCTCATTCTTGGACTACAACTCCCCAAGACCTAGAGAGAAGCTCTCTGCCTATCGTGTGAGAAGGCAATGGAAGATGTTCCACATGCTAGCCCCTGCATCCACGTGGGAGACCCCAAAAAAAGCTTGTTGCTTGTGGCCTGCCGTTTTGGATTGTCCCTGCTTTGCCCATTGTGGCCATTTGGGGAGTGAACCAGTGGGTAGATCTTTCTGTATCTCCTTCTCTCTATCTGTAACTCTACCTCTCAAATTAAAAAATAAAATAAACAAACAAAGGAAACTCACTTCACAAAGATACACACAGACAGAAAGTGAAGACTTATAAAAATATATACCAGGCTAATGGAAACCTAAAGCAAGCAGGTGTACCTATCCTGGTATCAGATAAAGCAGCTTTAAATAAAAAACTGTAAAACAAATAAGGGTGTTATATTTTGATGAAAGATTAATTTATCAAAAAGACATAATAGTCATAAACATATTAGCACCCAACACAAGATCACCCAGATACATAGAGAAAATACTATTAGACCTAAAGGAAAAGCTAGATGCCAATACTTAATTGTGAATGACTTTAACACCCTACTCTCATCAATAGACAGATCATCCAGAAAAAAAAAAACTCTAATAAAGGTACATTGGAGTTGAAACATAATGTTGAGAATATGGACCTTCATAAGGGAATAAAACTAAAAAACAATGGCAAGAATAAGAGAACACTCATAAGTAGCTAGAAATTCAGTAACTTGCTACTGAATGATCAATAGGTCATTGAAGGCATTAAAATGGAAATCAAAAACTTTCTTGAATAATGAAAATGAAAATACAGCATATCAAAACCTGTGGAATGAAGCAAAAGAAATACTAAGTGGGCAGTTTATGACATTAATTGCTTACATGAAAAATACAGAAATGTATCAAAATAAATATATAATGTTGCATCTTTAAGATTTACATAGATAAGGACAAATCAAGCCCCACATCAGCAGGAAGCAAGAAAACATAATAATCAGAACAGAAATAAATGAAACTGAAAGTAAAAATGCTACAAAAGATCAACAAAGCAAAAAGTTGTTTTTTGAGACAATAAACAAATAGAAAAACCTTTAGCCAGACTGGCAAAAAAGAGAGAAAACTCAAATAAATAAGAGATTTAAAAAAATGTTTTCTACAACTTTCACCAGTGAAATACAAAGGATCGTAAGAAATGACTATATAAAGAACTATAAGCTAATAAACTGCAAAACTTCAAAGATATGTATAAATTCCTGGATTCAGATAACCTACCAAGATTAAATCAGGAAGATATACATAATCTAAACAGACCCATAACAAGAAATCTGATTAAAGCAATAATCAAAAATTTTCCAACAAGGACGTCTAGGACCTGATGGCTTTACTACTAAATTCTACACAACATCTGAAGAGGAAATAACTCCAATATACTTCAAACTATTTCAGAATATTGAATAGGATGGAATTTGCCAAACTGTTTATGAGGCTAGCATTACTTTGATACCAAAACCAAAGATCCAACATGAAAGGAAAACTAAAGTGCTATATACTTAATGAACATAGATTCAAAGATTCTCAGTGAAATACTAGAAGATCGAATCCAGAACCACATCAGAAAAATCGTACATTACAATCAAGTGGGATTTATCCCAGAAATGCAAGGTGCTTCACCATTTGCAAATTAATAAATGTCATAAATCACATCAATGGGATGAAGAATAAAAACCATATGGTCAACTCAATAGATGCAGAGAAAGCACTTGATAATATTCAGGTCCAGGTCCCCTTCATGATTAAAAAAAACTTCCAGAAATGAGGTATGGAAAGAACATATCTCAAAATTATAAACGCTATATATCACAAACCAATAGCCAATATCATAATGGAAAAATCTGAAAGCATTTCCCCTCAGATCTAGAACAAGACAAAGATGTCCACTTTCATCACTCTTATTCAAAATAATACTGGATGTTTTAACAAGAACAATTAGAGAAGAGAAAGAAATGAAGGACATCAACATTGGAAATGAGGAAGTCAAATTACCCGTGTTTGCAGATGACATGGTCTTGTACATGGAACAACCTAAACACTCAACCAATAAGAGCTATTAGAATTAATAAGCCAATTCAGTAAAGTTAAAGGATATAAAATGAATATACAAAAAACAGCAGCTTTTTTGTATGCTAATAATGAATTCACATAGAAATCAAGAAAGAAATCGTATTCACGATAGCCAGCCAATAATCAAATACTTAGAAATAAATTTAACCAAAGTCAAAGATCTTAAAAAATGAAAATTATCAAACACTGATGAAATAAGTCATTAATAAAACAAAAAAATGGAAAGATATTCCTTGTTCATGGAACAGAAGAGTCAATATCATTAAAATGTCTATAAAACCTAAAGTAACTTACAGATCCAATGCAATCCCTTTCAAAATCCCAATGATATTCTTAACTGAGTTAGAAAAAAAATTCTAAAATTCATATAGAATCACAAAAGAGCCCAAATAGCCAAAGGAATAGGGAGAAGGAAAAACCAATCTGCAAGCATTACAATACCTGATTTCAAAGCATACTACAAAGCTACAGTAATTAAAACAGCTTTATCCTGGCATAAAATCCAATACATAAATCAATGGAACAGAATAGAGAGCCCAGAAATTAATCCATATGCATATAGTCAACTGAGTTTTGACAAAAGTACTAAGACAATACAGTGGAGTAAGGATAGTCACTTCAACAAATGGTGCTGACAAAACTAGCTGGATATATGTGAAAGAATGAAATTAGATCCACACCACTCTCCATATACACAGATCAACTCAATATGGATCAAAGGCCTAAATTTAAGACCTAACACAATGCAGTTGCTGGAAGAGTATGAAGGAAAAACACTCCAAGACACTGGTATAGGGAATGACTTCTTGGACAAGATCCCCAAAACACAGGAAACAAAAACAAAACTAAACAAATGGGACCATATCAAACTCAGATTTTTTTTTTTTTTTTGTCAGGCAGAGTGGACAGTGAGAGAGACAGACAGAGAGAAAGGGCTTTCTTTGCCGTTGGTTCACCCTCCAATGGCTGCCGCGGTCGGCGCGCTGCGGCCGGCGCACCGCGCTCATCCGATGGCAGGAGCCAGGTGCTAGGTGCTTTTTCCTGGTCTCCCATGGGGTGCAGGGCCCAAGCACCTGGGCCATCCTCCACTGCACTCCTGGGCCACAGCAGAGGGCTGGCCTGGAAGAGGGGCAACCGGGACAGAATCCGGCGCCCCGACCAGGACTAGAACCCGGTGTGCCGGTGCCGCAAGGCGGAGGATTAGCCTGTTGAGCCACGGCGCCGGCCAGATTTTTTTTTTAAGGGAAAGAGTTTATTGGGGGAAACCTTACAGACAACAGAGAAGGGGCAAAAAAGGAAAAAGAGGGAACTCAGATGCTTTTGTACAACAAAGTAATCAATAGAGTGAAGAGACATCAAAAAGAATGGGAAAAATATTTGCATACCACTTATGAGACAATTAATATCTCAAATATATCAGCAAAAACAACACAAAAAAAACCCCAACCAATCCAGCTGAGAAACTGGCAAAGGACTTCAATAGACAGATTTCAAAAGAAGAAATATGAAAGGCCAACAAATACATGAAAAAATGTTCAACATCACTAGCCATCAGAAAAAAAGCAAATCAAAATAACTGAGATATCACATCACCGCTTTCAGAATGGCTAAAATCCAAAACACAGAGAATAACAAATACTGATGAGGAGGTAGACAAAGGGGAACTCATATATACTGCTGGTGGGAATGTAAATTAGAGCAGCCACTGTGGAAAACAGTGTGGAGATTTCTTTAAAAACTAGAAATATACTTGCCATGTGATCAGCAATCCCACCTACTGGTTATAAACCCTGAAGACATGAACACACTATATGAAAAAGATACCTGCACCAATTTGTTTACAGCAGCACTGTTCACAATAGCCAAAATTTGGAACCAACCAAAGGGTCCATCATCAGATGAATGGATACAGAAATTGTGGTAAATATACACAATGAAATATTATTTGGCTATTAAAAATGAAATCCTACCATTTGCAGCAAAAAAAAAAAGATGCAACTGGAAGACATCATGTTGAGAGAAATAAGCCAGAGAAACACAAAGGCAGCATCACCTCCCTTGTATGTGGGAGCTAAAATTAAAAGGAAAGAAAGAAAAATAAGAAATGCTGGTTGCTGGTGTGTATCACTATTGCTCAAATACTGTTTTCTAAAACCTTGTTTTATGCCTTTGTCAAACCAATGGTTAAGAATCTTATACTACTATAGTTTTAATGATCTGTGTTAACCTTGAAATGTACTGTACATGGATGAAATGGTCATTTTCCCAGGAGATTTCAAGATGGCTGAATAGATAAAACACATCATGCTTTTGACCAGGGGGAAATAGCAGAAGACAAGCAAAGGAAGGGCATTCCCAGGGAAAAGGTGGATTGAATTTTGCAGTGGAAATTCTACAGAAGGAAGAGGGATGTTGTAGAGTGGCATGCAAGGTGCAGACATGCAGCAACAAGTGTGGACACTGCACTCAACCGCCATAGCCAGGAGCTGGAGGGGATGCTAGCTTTCAAAAGTGAGGTGAGAGCAGACTGTGGCAGCCCATGTCACTGGAGACAGCCTTGCAGACCATACTGTCTTTGAATCTGGCCTGGAGAACTAGCGGGGGCCATGGTACCCATCTAATCCAGTGAAAGAAAAGTTTCTTTCTCTGCATCAGCCCCTCCAGGGGTACCCCACAACTGACCAAGAGAAGGTACCCTTTTGACACCAGTAGAAGCTGCAGTGACTCTTGTGTGTACTTGTGACCTGGGAGTTTTACCAGAAGGTAAATGCTCTATTCCCCACAGACTTTAAATCTAGCTATAAGGGTTGACAAAAGTCTGAGCACCCACATAGGACTGTGTGTTGCACTCATACTCTCAACATACCACATATCACATTGCCAAGGCAGATCACTCACAGGAAGCTGGCCCTGGGAACGTCTCTGCTGTCTCCGATGAACAGGCAGGCTCACAGGGAGGGGAACAGACCCTCTGTACCCCTTGACTGTGGGAGCCTTATGTGCTGTGTCTGTGGAAATTCTGTGACTGTACAATAGGGCCGGAGTGTAGTTAGGTTTCTATGAAATCACTGTTATCTGTCTTCAGGGGCTCAAAGCTCCCTGGTGGCCTGGGTGGGTCATTGCAGAGAATTCCTTGTTCACAACAAGGACCTCAGAGATACTTTGTGTGGTTCATGCACCAACATGGATGGGGTTTGTACCAACTGTGATCACCTTGGAAGAGAAGTGTTGAGGCACGATTACACTAATAGCTGCGATCATACCCTTCCCCCTGATGACAAAAGAGATTTAAAATGCCCAACTTGGGTGTCATGCTGGATTCTTGCTCCACCCTTGGAGCACTGACCAGAGCTCCTGGTGACACCCATCACACACCTCTGGGTATTCAATGAAAAAGCAGACATTCCACTAAGCCACTGCAGTGTACTTCCAAGATAAAATACATCAGAGGAAAAATCCAACAAGTATTTCCACAAATGCCTAAAAATAAACATAGAAATAGAAGAAACAAGAATAAAGAAGACAGCATGATCCTCCCAAAGGAACACAGCAACACTTCAATATTAGAATGTGAAGATGGAGATAATGATGAAACACCTGAGAAGGGATGCAAAAGACTGATCCTAGGATTACTCAGAAGCAATGAGAAGCAAATATATGAGTTATAGTAATTCATACATGACATGGAAAAGTTTTTTCCATGAGACTGAGATTTTGAAGAGAAGTCAAACTGAAATATTAGAAAGAATAATTCAATGTGTCAAATAAAAAATATAGTGGAAAGACTTGGAGGGACAGAATAAAAATGCAACAGAATTGGTGGGGCAGAAGAAAGACTATCTGTGCTAGAAGATAAATCTTTGGAAAGAGACACCGCTTCCCCCAAATTATTTATATATTATAGAATTATTTGTATGGTATACTTATGTTAGAAAAATCGCAAATAAGCAATCTAAGTTTCTCCCTTAGAGACTACAGAAAAGATACAAAAAAGTAAGTTATAAAAACCAGAAATGAATTAAGCTGAAAATTGAAAAAATTAAAAATCAATACAAAGTTGATTTTTTGAAAGCACCTAATAAAATCAACAAATTTGTAGTCAGACTGACAAGTGAAACCAATAGAGAAGAAACTGATTCCCAATTTCAAGACTGAAAGTGCTATTATCACTTAGTCAATATGGATATTGAAATGATAACAGTGAAAATTATAGACCAAGTCCTCCAAAGCAACAAACTACAGCATTAACATAAGTATAGATGATCTAAATTATTACTTAACTATTAATAAACTATCATTTCTTGAATTTTTATGAAAATAAACTCTCCAAGACTAAATGGAATTATTGAGTAATTGTACCAAACACCCAAAGAAATAACACAAACTCCATGCTATCTTTCAAATAAGAAAAAACGGATATATTCCCAATTAACCTGATGCAAAAAATGGACTTAGATTGTAAAAGAAAATAAGACAAATATACTTCATCAATGTAGATATAAAAATCCTTAACAAAACCCTAAAAATGTTCTGATATGCATTCAATTTACTACGCAGTCTACATGAATATCTATATCTACATATATCTTTTGAGAGAGAGAAAGGGACAGAATTTATGAACATACGTTCAAGAGTTAGTCTTTCAAAGGAGCTGACTTCCAAATATCTCTGATGGTGTTCAAGTTACTTCCTTCTCCATGATTCATTTTCTTCATATGTACAATAGGATTACAATCGTGTCACCTTCAAGGTTACTGGCCAGGGATTAAATGGCTGAAAGTATATATGTATGCATGTGTGTGTGTGTGTGTGTGTATATATATATATATATATATATCCTTTAGAACAAGACATGGCACAAATTAAACATTCTGTAAGTTATTATTATTACTGTGCTTTGTTCAGAAGTTACAATATTCAATCAACAAATGAGAAAAATCACTGGGGCCAGCATTGCAGTACAGCATGTTAAGCCACTGCCTGTGAGGCCAATATCTGATATGAGTGCCAGTTCAAGTCTTGGATGCTCCACCTTCCATCCTGCTTACTACTAATGTACCCAGGAAAGTATTTGAGCCACTGCCACCCACATGGGAGGCCCAGATAGAGTTCCAGGCCCATGGCTTTGGCTTGACCCAGTCCTAGCCATTGCAATTTGGGGCAGTGAACCCACAGATGGACCATGTCTCTTTTTGTATGTTCTTATTTGTCTATAACTCTGCCTTTCAAATAAATAAATCTATAAAAATAAAATTACATAATTGATAGTGATATTGAGAGAGATAGGATCCCAGATGGGTAGATAGGGACCAGGGAACCACCTGCAGATAAGTCTCAGAGGAACTGAGAATTGTCAAGCAACAGGCTCTATGAAAGACATTTGTGTTTGGAGAGTTATTTCAGTTTCCTGCTAATGCAGACCCTGGGATGCAACAGTGATGCCCAAGCTGTTGGGTTCCTGCTGCTCATATGAGAGACCTACATTGAGTTCTTACTTTGAGGCTTCAGACTCAGCTTATGGACTTGTGAGCATAGGATGAGTGAATCAGCAGATGAAAGCAATCAAAACTATTACTGATCTCACAGAGCAGCCATGAGAACTTCCCCTTCTACAGCCTGTAAAAATCCCTTAGACAATCATTCTTTAATATCTCCCTCCTTAAAGGATATCCAAAGTGCTATGACTGTGGTCAGATGAGATACTTCAAAAATTAATGTCCACATTCCCATCATGAGAGAAAACTCTCAAAACCCAGTTCTGTTTGGAATGGGGTCATCAGAGCATTGTTGCTCTCAGAGACTATGGCCTCTGGGGTTTGTCCCTCATCCTTGGTTGACTCACCAGGACTGATGGAGTCTGGGGCTTCTCTTATCAGCTCCTACCACCCAGACCATTAGCACTGAGGAGGCCCCAAGTGATCCTAACCACCAAAGGGAAGGATGTCGTCTTCCTCAATACTGGAGCCACAGTTTATGTCCTTCTTTCAAATCTTTTTTTTTTTTTTTTTTTTTTTTTTTTTTTTTTTTTTTATAGGCAGAGTGGACAGTGAGAGAGAGAGACAGACAGAAAGGTCTTCCTTTGCCGTTGGTTCACCCTCCAATGGCCGCCGCGGTCGGCGCGCTACAGCCGGCGCACCGCGCTCGTCTGATGGCAGGAGCCAGAGCCAGGTGCTTTTCCTGGTCTCCCCATGGGGTGCAGGGCCCAAGCACCTGGGCCATCCTCCACTGCACTCCCGGGCCACAGCAGAGGGCTGGCCTGGAAGAGGGGCAACCGGGACAGAATCTGGTGCCCCGACCGGGACTAGAACCCGGTGTGCCGGCGCCGCAAGGCGGAGGATTAGCCTGTTGAGCCACGGCGCCGGCCTTCTTTCAAATCTTGATCTCCACTCTTCCCTCAGTATGAGCAGGAAACCACTTCATTAGATATTTCACCTGGCCCCAAACTATAGCTTGGATTTTTATACATGCCTCCTTGATCATACTGGAAGCCCAACAGGCCTTTATCCAACTCAGATCTTACTCAAGTTCTTGGGTTTGAGCTTCCCAAAAAGTAAAGTTTTCAATTTCTATATAGCAGAAAGGAGATAGATAGCTTTAGAGGTACTGAAACAGCTTAAAGGACAAGATCAAAAATCTGCAGAGTATCTTAGCAAAGAACTTAACATCATGGCCAAAGGGGGCCAAACTGCTTCCAAGCAATGATGGTAAATTTCCTCTACATCCTGAAAGCCACCAAGGGAAACAATCTAACAGTATACACCCTGCAAAATGGAGCAGCCTTGCTATCATCAAAAGAAAGCCTCTAGTTAACAGACAATCGGTTTTTACAACACCAGGCATTATGGCTGGAGAGCCTTTCAATCCCTATTTTAATCCCACTATTTTTCTCCAAGAGGAGAACAAGATTCTAGAACACAACTGTGAACAGGTTGTTTTTTGTTTTGTTTTGTTTTGGACAGGCAGAGTTAGACAGTGAGAGAGAGAGAAAGAGAGAAAGGTCTTCCTTCCTTTGACTCACCCCCAAGTGGCTGTTACGGCCAGCACACTGCGCCGATCCAAAGCCAGGAGCCAGGCACTTCCTCCTGGTCTTCCATGTGGGTGCAGGGTCCAAGCACTTGGGTGGGCCCTCCTCCACTGCCTTCCCGGGCCACAGCAGAGAGCTATGCTGGAAGAGGAGCAACCGGAACAGAAATGGCGCCCCAACCGGGACTAGAACATGGAGTGTCGGCATCTCAGGTGGAAGATTAGCCTAGTGAGCCGCAACGCCAGCTGTGAACAGGTTGTTTCACAGATTATGCAGCCAGAGAGAAGCTCAAGGAGATGGTTTTAGAGGAGCTAGACTGAGTTCTCTTTTACAAGAGTTCCTTTGTTGAACAAGGAATTTGCTGTACTGAATTTGCCGTGGTCACATTATATAAGACCACTGAGAGTGTGCATCCTCCTGGCATGAGTGTTCAATTATCAGAGCTGGTAGATCTGACTAGAGGCTTGGAGCTGAACAAGTACAAAAGGGCAAATATTCATATTTATTCTAAATAAACATACCTAGTTATCCATGAAAAAGCAGCAATTTGGAAAGAAAGGTACTCCCTTACCACAAATGGGTTCCTTGCCAAATGTCATCAGGAATAGATCAACTGTTACCTTTGATGTTCCTCCCCTAAGAAGTGGAAGCTATGCACTGTAAGAAACACCAAAAGGGAGCATTGAAATAGCTGAGGGAAACCACTTGGCAGTTTCAGCAACCAGGTCAACAACCTAGGAGAAACCATCCCTTGAGTTTTTTGAGGCTCCTTTTACTTGAGAAATTCCCTATAAGAGATGATGCCAAAATATAGCTCAGAAGGGATCCACTGGGCATTTTCTAAAGGTTATAGTCTCCAGCCCAGTGGGTGGTATCAATCTGAAAAGAAAGGGTCCATCTTCCTTTTTTCTTCCAGTGAAAATTTTAAGCAAAATTCTTCATCAAGCTTTCCATCTTACTCTAAAGGAGTAAGACTTTCAGCTGACCAAGAGGCTTTTACAGGAAAGGACCTCCTCAGCACTATAAAATAGATTGTAGGGGCCTGTGAACTTTATCTTAAGAATAATCCCTGGCCGGCATTGTGGCTCAATAAGCTAATCCTCCGCTTTGTGGCGCCAGCACACCAGGTTCTAGTCCCCGTAGGGGCATCGGATTCTGTCCCAGTTGCTCCTCTTCCAGTCCAGCTCTCTGCTCTGGCCCGGGAGTGCAGTGGAGGATGGCCCAAGTGCTTGGGTCCTGCACCCCATGGGAGACCAGGAGAAGCACCTGGCTCCTGTCTTCAGATCAGCGTGGTGCGCTGGCCACAGTGCGCTGGGCGCGGCGGCCATTGGAGGGTGAAGCAACGGCAAAGGAAGACCTTTCTCTCTCTCTGTCTCTCTCTCTCTCACTGTCCACTCTGTCAAAAAAATTAAAAAAAAAAAAAGAAGAATCCCTTAGGCTGATGCTGTGGTGCAGTGGGTTAAAGCCCTGGCCTTGCAGCACTGGCATCCAGTACTGGTGCTGGTTCGAATCCTGGGTGTTCCACTTCTAACTCAGTTTACTGCTAATGCACCTGAGAGAGCAGCGGAGGAGACTCGAGTCCTCGGGCCCCCATTCCCACGTGGGAGACTTAGAAGTTCCTGGCTTCAGATCGGCTCAGCTCCAGCTGTTGTGACCTTTTCAGGGAGTGAACTAGTGGATGGAAGATCTCTCTGCCTCTCTCTCTTTGTAACTCTTTCAAATAAATAAAATAAAACTTTAAAAAACAAAAAAAGAACAATCCCTTACATTAAAGCTTTCCTCTCCCAAGAATACAATGAAAGGGAAGGTCTCCAGGGTAAAACTGACAACCAGATTTTACTCACATGTCTAAAAAACAAGAAATAAACCGTACCTCTTGGTATGGGTAGACATCGTCACTAACTGTATGGAAACCTACCCTTGTACATCTGAGAAGGCTACTGAAGTAGTAAAGGTATTGATCTCTGAAACACTCCCTCAGTTTGGACTTCCTAAGAGCCTATAAAGTGACAATGATGCCTCATTCAAGGCAACCATCACTCAGAAAATTCTCTAAAGAGCTAAGTATACAATATCATCTCAATCATGCCTGGAGACCCCAATCATCAGGGAAAATAGAAAAGACTAATCACATTCTCAAGGATACCTCAAGAAGCTATGTCAGGAAATACCTTCTCTGGACCTCTCTCCTGCTCATAGCCTTGTGTACCAGAAGGATGCTCCTCAAAATCAGGTTTGAGCCTTTTTGAAATGTTGTATGGTCATCCCTTTCATTACTAATGATCTTCTAACAGACAATAGACCTCATAGATAATCAGATCTATCACAGCTCCTGCTAGATTCCAACAGGGCATTCAAGTGCTCCTGGAGGCACAATCCAGGAGAGCAGAAAGTCCTAAGTATACCCCTGGAGACTCAGTAAAGCCCCTTCCAACTAGTCTCCCTCTTTAGAAGAGGGCTGGGAGGGACTCTATACTGTGCTCATTTCAACTCCCTCTGTGGTAAAAGTGTCCAGATTATACTCCTGGGCCCACCATTCCCAAGTAAATGCCTGGATTTCTGAACCAACTTCGGATTTGTTCTCACAGGATGATTTCAATACCTCCAAAGAAGATGAATAGTCTTGCCCTCTTTATAAAATAGTCTTGTCATGCACACTGTTCCCTAACCTTTCATCCTTCAATCCCAACATCTAGCCGCAGTTATCTGGGAATAGGCCTGCTACTTAGAGCTTTAGTTCTTTTTATCTTATTGTTCACCTGCTTACCTCCATGAATGATAATGTGCCATCACTAGATTTTGCTTGGGTTTAAGCTTGTTGACTGTATACAATATCATGAGGGCTTTCAAACCCTTTATTTTTGGTGGATATGCCCATGAAAATTCCCTCTTTAGAGAGACCCAGAGAAGAAAATTCCATTTACATAGGCTTCTTTTACTTTGCCAGCATCCCCCCTTGGGGAGATCCATCTTAAAATTCATTCCTATGGTCCAACAAGGATAGGAGGCTATGATAAGAGCCATTGAATCTCAACAAACTTCTATTAACTCATTGGTTCTATTGTCTTGCAAAGTCATCAGGCATTAGACATCCTCATGGCCCAAAAAGGCTGAATATATGCATTGTTAAATTATATATGCTGGCCAGCACTGTGGCTCACTAAGCTAATCCTCTGCCTGTGGCACCAGTACTCTAGGTTCTAGTCCCGGTCGGGGCGCCGGTTCTGTCCCGGTTGCTCCTCTTCCAGTCCAGCTCTCTGCTGTGGCCCGGGAGGGCAGTGGAGGATGACCCAAGTGCTTGGACCCTGCACCTGCATGGGAGACCAGGAAGAAGCACCTGGCTCCTGGCTTTGGATTGGTGCAGCGCTCCAGCCGTAGCTGCCACTTGGGGGTGAACCAATGGAAGGAAGACCTTTCTCTCTCTCTCTCACTGTCTAACTCTGCCTGTCCAAAAAAAAAATTATATATGCTGCTTTTGGATTAGTGCTTCCTATTGGGTAGAAGAAAATCTGCAGGATCTAAAAGGCAAAATCAGACTCATGGACAACCTAAGAGAATAGGCAGGCTTACATCGTACCTGGCTAACGTCCCTCTTTTATTCTTTAGGATTATCTAAAATATGGACATGGATTTTTGTTCCCTTTGTAGCCGCTCTTTGCATTTTTGTGATACTGCATTTGTTTGGACCTGTATATTCAACCTTCTTGTGAGGCTTGTCTCTTCTTGTCTAAAGTCTATCAAACTCCATGTGGTCATACAAATGGAACCATGGATGCAAGACCTCCAGCATAGACTCCTGGACAGATCTCTGGAGGCAGATCCCTGACTGCTTTCACCAACGTAGCTCCTCTGTAGCTTGAAGTAACCAGAGTGGTCATCCCCCTTCTCTCTAATGGTAGTTATGGTTACCTCTTCAAAAGGGGAATTCCCAGAGAAATAGACTCCGAGAAAGGCAGACTGGGAAAAGGGGTTCTTCCCAACCATCTGGAGATGAGTTCAGAGGACCTGAGAAAAGTTGAGAAACTGGATTCTGAGGAAGACTTACTTCAACTTCCTGCTAATGCAGACCCTGGGAGGCAACATTGATAACAAGTTATTGGGTTCCTGCTGCTCATGTGGGGCACCCAGATTGGATTCCTACCTTCTGTCTTCAGTTCCAGCTGTGGGCTTATGGGAATCTGAGGAGTAAATCAGATGCTTCTCCCAGACCAGTCATGAGAACTTCCCTTTCTGCAGACTACAAAAAACTCTAGACAATCATGCCTTGATGGTTCCCTCCTTCAGGGTCCCTCCCAGCTGCTGGGAGCTTTCTCTGCTTTTTTCAATAAACTACTTCTGCTTTACATACGTTGTTTATGCTCCTAATTCTTCAATTTCATGAATCATGAACCTGAGCAATTAAAACTACAAACTCCTGCAACAATGTTGTTCATAATAGTATAGTTAGAATACATTTATGCATATTCATCTGTATTTGTTGCAGACATTTATATGATAAATTATCCCATATTAAAATCTCAAATATTAAATGCATATAATATCTATATATAAGTTTGTCAAATATTCCCCTAAAACTAAGATAAAATACTGAATGTGAAGAGTAAGAATATAGTATTCAAGATGAATGTAACAAATCTGGTTCATCACTTTACCAACATATCCCTCCTCACTGGAGCACAGGAATCCTAATAATTAAGGAAACACAAAGCAATAACATAGAAATTGATAAAGATATATATACAAGATTTAAAGAGAAATTTAGAATGAAAATATTGTCACAGCAATGTTTAAAAAGTTTCTTCTAAGAGGTAGAATCAAATTTTCTTTTTTTAATAGAACAGTACCAATATCATGAAGCATGATAGACAGCAATCTTAGAAAGCAGTTAATCATAGTTGCTGTCCATTGAAGAGAAAAAAATCCAAAGAAATAGTTTCCTCATTCAGCAATGATGATTTTTTGAGAGACAATGATAGGAGAGAAGATATTGGAAAATTAGCTGTATAACAATGAACTGTAGGCAAGTAAATTTAAATTCAAATAGAAGAAATATTTTGGGTAATAATGTATTTCTGTTTGCATAAAATTACTGAAAATGGATACAAAAGGTTTGTCTGTATTTAAAGCCAAAAAATGTATCAAAAGAAATTCCTTTCCAATGTCATCAGTGTATAATAAATGACAAATGAACAATAGGAATAGTTGTTCAGCAAAATGAGTTTGCAGGCAGCAGTTCAAAAGAGTACCAAGTGTCTTAACAATTCATAGTACTCTCCAATAAAATACTTAGTCACAAAGAATTTCAATGCTAGGCACAACAAATTATTTATTTTATCATCAGAATTCTAAGGAAAGTTAGTAACTCTTTTATCTTCTATTTCAGTTGAAGTGTATCTCATTTTTCCTATAAATTATTTAATGGCTTATTTATAAATTTTATATTAGGGTATCTAAAGGATGTACAAATACTTACTATAAAAATAATGATTTTGGCTGATGGAACTGAGAACTGCTATACTGTAACCTTGTCAAAGAAAATATTTAATTTTCCAATATTTTCCAAACTGTATAGTTTTTATAATTTTACCATCAGATAAGCTTTTGGTTTTTATTTTACTTGTCTAAAAGATTTACTCATTTATTTACTTGAAAGGTAGAATGATGGGGTGGGGAGAGAGACAAACAAACTGCAACTCCTGGGGCTGGGATAGGCTGAAGATGGGTCCTAGGAACTCCATCTGGATCTCCCGCATAGGTGGCAGGAACCCAAGTACTCGGCCCACCATCCACTGGCTTTTCAGGTGCGTTATTAGTCGGAAGCTGGATTGGAAGCAGGGAAGCCAAGACTCAACCCAGCACTCAGATGTGGATGCAAGTGTCCCAACTTGCAGCTTAACGTGCTGAACAACACCTACAATGGTTGGAGCTGGACTGGGACAGAGCAAAGCTGAAGTCAGAAATGGCATTCAGATCTTCCACTTGGGGGGCCAGAACACACTCACTTGGGCTATCACTGTTGTCTCCCAAGATCTCCACTGACAGGAAGCTGTAATCAGGAGTCAGAGCTGGAACTCACACAGTTCAGTGAGGGATGTGGAGTCAACTGCTAAGGAAAATGCATGCCTCTTTTTGTTTCTTTGATTACAAATGTGGTTGAATTCATTTGCATATATATAAAGCATTTATACTTTTTTCTCTAAATTTTATTGCATAATCACTTATACTTGATTAGTTTATATGAATCTATTTTATAAGTACATTACGTGTTATATATGTTAAGCCTTTATTTTGATAATGGAAATTTTTTATGTTGTACAGACATTACAATATCAGTCAGGATTTTTTGTGTAGACAGTTATGAAATATGTCACACATATTTTGTTCACACACCCATTGTATTTATGCTTGGGAATATTTCCCATTTGTTTAAAAATATTTCAACCTTCTTCTAGGTTACATTTATACTTTAATGGATTCTTTAATGGATTCATCCTGATTTGTCTTCTAACACTTATTTTGCTGAAAATATAAGGTATAATTGAAATTTTGCTTATTTTATCATACAAGTTATCATTTATCACATTTACTGCTTAACCATAGATATTCTTATCTAACCATAACTTCTTATCCATTAATTATTTTTTCCCAATTCTGCCTCCACCCGCATACTCTGCAGTCACTGGTTACAATCATTCTACTCTCAAGTTCTTTTTTTTTAAGGATTTATTTATTTGTTTATTTATTTAAAAGGCAGAGTAACAGAGAAAGAGAGAGAGAGAGAATCTTCCATTAGCTGGTTTTCTCCCCCAACAGCTGCAACAGCCAGGATTGGGTTAGGCCAAAGCCAGGAACAAGGAATTTCACCTGGGTCTCCCATTTGGGTAGCAGAGGCCCAAGGACTTGGGCCGTTTTTGCAGCTTTCCCAGGCATATTACTAAGGAACTTGATTAGAAGCAGAGCAGCCAGGACTCAAATCAGCACCCACAAGGTATGCCAGCTCTGCAAGTGGTGGCTTTACTCACTATGCCACAGTGCTGACCCCTCTACTTTCATGTTCTATGAGATTAGCATTCTTTTTTTTTTTTTTTTTTGACAAGCAGAGTTAGACAATGAGAGAGAGACAGAGAGAAATACCTTCCTTCTGTTTGTTCACCCCTCAAATGGCTGCTGCGGCTGGCGTGCTATGGCCAATGTAGCTATAGCAGAGAGCTGGACTGGAAGAGGAGCAACCGGGACAGAATCCGGCGCCCCAACCATGACTAGAACCTGGGATGCCAGTGCCGCAGGCAGAGAATTAGCCTAGTGAGCCACAGCGCCGGCCGAGATTAGCATTCTTAAACTGCATATATGAATTAGAACACACATACCTTTTTAAGGCCATCTTTACTCTGACACCAAAACCAAAGCTACAACACACACACACACACACACACACAAACACACCACACACATACACACACACATGCACTACAGGCCAATATCCTTGATAGCCACAAATGCAAACATTATTAACATGATATTCAGAAATTAAATCTAACACTGTATCAAGAAGACCATACATCACAATCAAGTAGCATTGTTCCCACAGATGCAAGAGTGGTTCAACTTTGGCAAATTAATAAACATAACAAATCAGTCATGAGAATGAATAATAAAAAACATATGATCATATCAAAATAAGTAGCAAAAGTATTTGCAATATTCAACATCACTTCCTGATAAAACCTTTTTCTATTCTTGGCTTATTTCACTTAACATAATAACCTCCAGAACAAAACTTTTAATTTTGATTACTGACCTTTTCCAAGACTCAATATGTAGGGCAAGATCCTCTCCTTTTGTTTAATATTTAATTAATTTATTCATATTTATTTGAGAGACAGAAAGACCTTCCATGTTCTGGTTCAGTTCCCAAAAACCTATAACAGCCAAAGCTGGGTCAGGCAGAGCCAGGAACTTGGAAATCAATCCAGGTTTCCCATGTGAATGACAAGAACCCAAGTATTTGATCCATAACTTCCTGAACCCCAGGATTCATATTAGGAGGAACCTGGAATCAGAAGCTGAAACTCCAATATTGGATGCTGGCTTCCCAACCAGTGTCTTAACCAGCTTGCCAAACACCAGCTCTGTGATTCTCTCCTTAATGTTGGACAGCGACAGCCAACAGTGGCTCTGTGTTAGCTAAGCTGTTAATGGGGTTAACAACTCATACCCTACACAATACTCTGTTAATTATTATGTCCAATAGGTTGTGTATATGAGATGCACTTCTTTTTTAGAAGAAAAAGATTATATTTGAAAGAGTTAAAGACAGAGGGAGAGACAGAGAAGTCTCCCATCCACTTGTTCACTCACCACATAGTCACAATGGCCAAAGAGGACTCAGGATGAAGCCAGGGGCCAGGAGCTTCTTCTAGGTCTCCCACATATGGTGGCAGGGTCTCAAGCACTTGATCCATCTTCTGCAGCTTTCCCCAGACCATTTTCTGGGGACTGGATCAGAAGAGGACAATCGAGGATACAAACTTGTGCCCATATGGGATGCCAGTGTTGCAGGCAGCAGCTTAACTTCTTACACTGCAATGCTAGTCCCTGAATGCATTTTCTTAAACTTTAAAACAGTTACTTATTTGACAGTGGGGGTAGATCGAAAGTTATTTTCCATCTGGTGAGTCATGCCTTAAGGGCTTGCGATAACTGAAATTGGCCAAGCAGAAACTAGGAACTAGAAACTCAATCTGGGTCTCCCAAGTGAATGACAGGACCCAACTACTTGAGCCATCTCATGCTGCCTCCAAGATACACAATAGCAGACAGCTGGAATTGTTAATGGAATTTGGATTCAAAGCCAGGCACTTTAATATGGGATTTGGGTGTCCCATTTGGGGTCCTTATCACATCACCAATGTCTGTACTTTAAAGGCATTTTTTGCTTATGATATTTTCAATTTGTTTTGGGTTTATTTGGACACAATCCCATGATAATTCAAGAAGCATTTGTATACATAATAGGCATTGGCATTGTCTATACATGTACAAATGGTAAATATTTGTTAATATGGTAAATATGTAAAAAGGTAAGGATGTTTAAAATACATTGATTCATTTTAACTGATTCGTACCAGTATGGTATCATTTTAGCATGATGGTTCTTGAAAATGTTAACAAGCAAAATCTCAAAGCAGTAAGATCTGATTTTTGTGTTTTGAAAAGTTTTACAAAATTCCTAATCGATTAAGAAGAGTTAATCCTGAATACAGTATTATAAATAAAACTCTGTAGAGAACAAAATGAATGCAAAAAATCCAATTATGATCTAAAGAGTCAGTAGATAGGGTGGAGAACTACTCTAATGGAAAACAATGCTGCCATTTTAATGCATTCCTGCACTGGCTGGTATAATTACCGACTAACAGAGACTTGGAAGCAGTCTGTACCCTATAAACTACATCACAACCTTGATGAGCTCTATGGTAACGGGGTGACTGATGAAAAGCTTACATGAGACCAGTTGTTTCAGAATAATTATAACACAGCATGCCTTAGATAGTCGAAATCTCCTTCCAGATAACAATCTGCTGGTTTAATAAAAGAGGTAAGGAACCAAGACTTTTTATTGCCCCTATATGAATGCCCTCAGGGAGATGAGGAAATTCCTCTACTCATTGTACAAAGATCCCCTGTAATGAGCAGCAGCTTTATCCATAAAGTGAGGGTCAATCCTCCTGTGTCAACTCCTCTGTCACTTTTCTTCACAGACACCCACTAAAAGTCCCAAGGCAACATTTTAAAGAAAGTAGTCCAGCAATGGTTAGCAAAACTGATTTTCCCCATGGGAAATAATCTTTTGAACTAGAAAGCAGACAAAATTCGTCCATTAAGTCTCCATTGAGAGAGGTATGCTTTTATAACTTAATATAAATAGCAAATGCAGAGTTGGAAAAGGAATGAAATGTTGCAAACTCAAAATACTATTTGGTAATTAGCTTAATGAATGCTTAGTAAGGAAAAGGACTAAACACAAATGCATGTATTCCAGAGAGATTAGTGTACATCTCACATTACATGGACACTGAGCAACTTCCACAGAAGCAAAGATAGATGGGTTATTCTGTATTCTTTAAAGGCCCAGAATACAGATCAACTGAAGCCCCTCGTCCCATGGGTATTTATGTTTAGGAAAAGATCCCTTTAGGTGAGAAAGGTAAAGATTTCCTCATTCTCCTCAACCTCCTCATCTCCAGTATGATGTTTTCTCATAGACAAAGATACAACAGAATTATTTTGTTTTCTTTTTTGACAGGCAGCGTGGACAGTGAGAGAGAGAGACAGAGAGAAAGGTCTTCCTTTGACGTTGGTTCACCCTCCAATGGCCGCCGTGGCCAGCGCACTGTGGCTGGCACATCCTGCTGATCCAAAGCCAGGAGCCAGGTGCTTCTCCTGGTCTCCCATGTGGGTGCAGGGCCCAAGCAGTTGTGCCTTCCTCCACTGCACTCCCAGGCCATAGCAGAGAGCTGGCCTGGAAGCCGGGCAACCAGGACAGAATCTGGTGCCCTGACTGGGACTAGAACCAGGTGTGCCGGCACCACAAGGCGGAGGATTAGCCTATTGAACCGCGACGCTGGCCTGGAAAAGAGATTTTTAAATGGTGAAATTTGAGATCTATACTTTTCCTATAATATTTTTGAAATTGAATCAAATGGTTAAAGCAAATTTAAATCAATGATGTCTTTGATTTGAGACCTTGAATACAAAAGAAAGATTAATTCAAAAGAATAAGTGAACAAAAGCCAATCCAAGAGGAAAACCTGTCAGGTTGCTTTCTCCCTATATAACCAAACGTTTCATTGAATTAACTATAATGTCTTGGTGTTTACTCCTTGTATAATATAGATATTTTAAGCCCCTTATTAAAAAAATAAAAATTTACATTGTGGTATCAGGTGTGTCAACTTGGCTAGGCTAGGCTAGGCTAATTTTTTTGCCATAGTCTCTTTCCTATGTGTTTCTAACTAGGGTGGGCAACAAAGAAAAATTTTCAACTCCCTGCCTTGTTGACTTCTAGCTCCAGAATCAAACATGAAGGCTTTACATGGATTGTTTAACCAGCCCACACAGCAGGGTAAAGTAACATCGCTATAGCAAGGCATTTTACATATACCTGATTAATACATGCATGAGTATTTTTCTCCAAGCAATGTTAGTCTTGCTTTCTGTAGCAAATGAATTTTCTGCTTGCTGTGATTTTTCCTTCAGCATTATGTGTCTGAAGTATAAGTGGTGATTAAAGAGTCTTAAATCCACAAGAATAATTGCCTTATCTTATTTACCCTGAATTCAAGCATAGTGAATAAAGGAAATTTACTTATATCTTATACTAGTTCATCATTACTGGTAGACACTTATTTTTATGTGAAAATGTATAATTTTCATTTAAGTCTTCAATCCACATTAAGCTCATTTTTGTATATGGTATAACAAAGGTCCAGCTTCATTCTTTTGTACATGAATATCCAGTTTTCCAGAAAAATAATACCATTTAAGAAACTAGTATACATAGTATTAATGTATTG
The DNA here is from genome assembly GCA_949820135.1 of Sylvilagus floridanus. NCBI lineage: Eukaryota > Metazoa > Chordata > Mammalia > Lagomorpha > Leporidae > Sylvilagus > Sylvilagus floridanus. Next base: position 141,895,035 of record OX463241.1, read on the forward strand.
TCCCTCCAGAATTCATATGTTGGGACTGAAAATCCAAGGAGATAGTTCTAAGAACCAAGGGTTTTGGAGAATTATGGAGTTGTGACCTTGTGATCAAGTTTGCTTCTGATCCTTCCACCATGTGAGGACACTGGGAAAAAGCAACATCAATGGATGAGGCCATCATCAGATGTCGAGTAAGTTGGCACTGTGGTTTTGCACTTCCCAGCTCCAAAACTGTGTGAAACAAATTTGTATGGTTTATGAACATACAGCCCAAATGGACTAAGACACTATTGCTTTTCCATTGCTTATTATTGACACCCTTGATGAACGCTATTCACCCATGTATGCTTTATGCTTTATCTTGGGCTCTCTGTTCTGTTCCATTTGTTTATATGTTTGATTTTTCCCAGTCCTAATATTTATAATTAATGTACATTTGTAAGGTATTTGGAAATTGGGAAATGTGATAATTCCATCTTTGGTCTTTTTGAGTTTAGTTGGACTATGATACATCTTTTGCAGTTCCATATGAATTTGAGATATTTTTTCTAATCTTACAAAAATGCCATTAAGGTTTCAAAGGGACTGTGACAAATTTGTAGATGTCTTTGGATAATATGAACATTTTAGCAATATTAAGTCTTCAAATTAATCTTTTATTTTTTTGACAGGCAGCGTTAGACAGTGAGAGAGAGACAGAAAGAAAGGTCTTCCTTCTGTTTGTTCACCCCCAAGATGGCCGCCACGGCCGGGGTACTGTACTGATCCGAAGCGAGGAGCCGGGTACCTCCTCCTGGTCTCCCATGCAGGTGCAGGGCCCAAGGACTTGGGCCATCCTCCACTGCCTTGCTGGGCCACAGCAGAGAGCTGGACTGGAAGAGAGGCAACCAGGACAGAAACAAGCACCCCAACTGGGACTAGAACCCAGGTGCCAGCGCCACAGGCAGAAGATTAGCCATGTGAGCCACGGCACTGGCCAAATCTTCAAATTCATAAACACAAGATATCTTCCCATTTTTGTGTCTAATTTCTTTCATCAATGTTTTATAGTTTTCAATGCATAAGTTTTTTTCCTTCCTATTTATTCCTAAATATTTTATGCTTTTTTTAAAATATATTTTTTAAAAATTTACTTATTTATTTGAAAGGCAGAGAGAGAGAAAGAAAGAAAGATCTTCTATCCCCTGGTTCATTCCCCAAGTGTGCAATGGCCAGAGCTTGGCCAATCTGAAGCTAGGAGCCTGGAGCTTACTTCCAGGTTTCCCATGTGGGTCTAGGAGACCAAGGACTAGGGCCATCCTCTACTGCTTTCTCAGGCCACAATAGAGAGCTGGGTCGGAAGTGGAGCACTTAGGACTGGAACCAACACCCACATAGGATGCTACGCCAAATCAGTACTTCACCCATACAACTACTTCACCTGCTATGCCATAGCACCCTATTTTACCTTTTCTTTTGCTATTATAAAAAGGTTTGCTTTGTTACTTCTTTTTCAGATAATTCATTTTTTAAAGATTTATTTATTTATCTTAATGTCAGAGTTACAGAAAAGGAGAGACAGAGAAAAAGAGACAGAGATCTTCCATCCTTTGCTTCACTCCCCAGAAGGCTGCAATGACAAGGGCAGGGCCAGGCCAAAGCTAAGAGATTCATCTGGGTGTTCCATGTGTGTGCAGGGGCCCAGGGTCTTGGCCATCTTCCACTGCTCTCCTGGGAGCATTATTGGAAGTGGAACAATAGGGATTTTGAACTGGGATCCATGTGGGTACATGAATATGTACACAATGCCAGCCCCACAGATAACTCTTTATTAGTGTAAATAAATGCAACTGATTTTTCTATTTTATTTTGTATTCTTCAATTTTATTAATTTTTATTAGTTCTAAAAATTGTGAAATCTTAGAGTTTCCTTTATGTCAGCTATAAACACAGATAATTTAACTTTATTCTTTCTGATTTAGAAGACTTTCATTTGTTTTTCTAACCTAATTTCTCTGCTTTGCACTTTTAGTACTGTGTTGAAAAGAAGTCCTCAGAATGGGTTTCTTTTCTTTGATCTGAATAGAAAACCTTTTGGTTTTTCATGGCTAAGTGTGATATTAGCTGTTAGCTATTAGCTTTTCTTATATTGCTTTTTTTTTTAAACTTTTATGTAGTAAATATAAATTTCCAAAGTACAGTTTATGGATTACAATGGATCCCCCCCCCCATAATTTCCCTCCAACTCACAACCCTCCCATCTCCCATTTCCTCACCCATTCCATTCACATGAAGATTCATTTTGAATTTTCTTTATATACAGAAGATTGATTTAGTATATATTAAATAAAGATTTCATCAGTTTGCACCCACACAGAAACACAAAGTATAAAATACTGCTTCAGTACTAGTTATAGCATTACTTCACAATGGACAACACATTAAGGACAGATCCCACATGAGGAGTAAGTACACAGTGATTCCTGTTGTTGACTTAACAAATTGACACAATTGTTTATGGCGTCAGTAATCGCACTAGGCTCTAGTCATGGGTTGCCAAGGCTAGGGAAGCCTTTTGGGTTCGCTGATTTCAATCTTATTCCAACAGGGTCATAGTCAAAGTGGAGGTTCTCTCCTCCCTTCAGAGAAAGGTACCTCCTTCTTTGATGGCCCCGTTCTTTCCACTGGGATCTCACTCACAAAAATCTTTCATTTAGGTCTTTTTTTTGTTTGTTTTTCAGAGTGTCTTAGCTTTCCATGCCTAAAATACTCTCATGGGCTATTCAGCCAGATCTGAATGCCTTAAGGGCTGATTCTGAGGCCAGAGTGCTATTTAGGACATCTGCCATTCTATAAGTCTGCTGTGTATCCCGCTTCCCATGTTATATCATTCTCTCCCTTTTTGATCCTATCAGTTAGTATTAGCAGACACTAGCCATGTTTATGTGATCCCTTTGACTCTTAGACCTATCAGAGTGATCAATTGTGAACTGAAATTGATCACTTGGACTAGTGAGATGGCATTGGTACATGACAGCTTGATAGGATTGTATTAGAATCCCCTGGTACCATTCTAACTGCAACCTTTTGGGGCAAGTGAGATTGAGCATGTCCCAAAATGTACATCTCCTCCCTCTCTTATTCCCACTCTTATATTTAACAGGGATCACTTTTCAGTTAAATTTAAACACCTAAGAATAATTGTTTGTTAATTACAGAATTCAACCAATAGTAGTAGAAGAAAAAAATACTAAAAGATATAAAGTATTACATTGTACATCAACAGTCAGGACAAGAGCTCATCAAGTCACTGTTTCTCATAGCGTCCATTTCACGTCAACACGTTTCCTTTTTTTGTGGTTTGGTTAGTTGTCACCGATCAGGGAGAACATATGATATTTGCTCCTTTGGGACTGGCTTAATTCACTCAGAATGATGTTTTCCAGATTCCTCCATCTTGTTGCAAATGACCGGATTTCATTGTTTTTGACTGCTGTATAGTATTCTATAGAGTACATGTCCCATAATTTCTTTATCCAGTCTACTGTTGATGGGCAATTGGGTTGGTTCCAGGTCTTAGCTATTGTGAATTGAGTTGCAAAAAACATTAATGTGCAGACAGCTTTTTTGTTTGCCAATTTCCTTTGGGTAAATTCCAAGGAATGGGATGGCTGGGTTGAATGGCAGGGTTATATTGAGGTGTCTGAGGAATCTCCAGACTGACTTCTATAGTGGTTTAACCAGTTTGCATTCCCACCAACAGTGGGTTAGTGTCCCTTTTTTCCGACATCCTCTTCAATATCTATTGTTGATAGATTTCTGAATGTGACCTTTCTAACTTGGATGAGGTGAAACCTCATTGTGATTTTGACTTGCATTTCCCTGATTGCTAGTGGTCTTGAACATTTTTTTCATGTGTCTGTTGGCCATTTGGATTTCCTCTTTGGAAAAATCTATTGAGGTCCTTGGCCATCTCTTAAGTGGTTTGTTTGTTTTGATGTTGTGGAGTTTCTTGATCTCTCTGTAGATTCTGGTTATCAACCCTTTATCTGTTGCATAGTTTGCAAATATTTTTTCCCATTCTGTTGGTTGTCTCTTCACTTTCCTGACTGTATCTTTTGAAGTACAGAAACTTCTCCCTTTGATGCAATCCCAAATGTTAATTTTGGCTTTGACTGCCTGTGCTTTTGGGGTATTTTCCAAGAAGTCTTTGCCAGTACCTATATCTTGCATGGTTTCTCCAATGCTCTCTAATAATTTTATGGTGTCGGGTCGTAGATTTAAGTCTTTAATCCATGTTGAATGAATTTTTGTGTAAGGTGAAAGGTAGGGGTCTTGCTTCATGATTCTGCACATGGAAATCCAATTTTCCCAGCACCATTTATTGAATAGACTATCCTTACTCCAGGGATTGGTTTTAGATCCTTGATCAAATATAAGTTGGCTGTAGATGTTTGGATTGATTTCTGGTGTTTCTATTCTGTTCCATCAGTCTATCCAACTGTTTCTGTACCAGTACCATGCTGTTTTGATAACAACTGCCCTGTAGTATGTCCTGAAATGTGGTATTGTGATGCCTCGGGTTTTGTATTTGTTGTACAAGATTGCGTTAGCTATTTGAGGTCTCCTGTGTCTCCATATGAATTTCAGCATCATTTTTTTCCAGATCTGAGAAGAATGTCTTCAGTATCTTGATTGGTATTGCACTGAATCTGTAAATTGCTTTTGGGAGAATGGACATTTTGATGATGTTGATTCTTCAATCCATGAGCATGGAAGATTTCTCCATTTTTTGGTATCCTCTTCTATTTCTTTCTTTTAGGATTTGTGATTTTCATCGTAGAAATCGTTAACATCCTTGGTTAAGTTTATTCTAAGGTATTTGATTGTTTTTGTAGCTATTGTGAACAGGATTGATCTTAGAAGTTCTTTCTCAGCCATGGCATTGCCTGTGTATACAAAATCTGTTGATTCTCATGCATTGATTTTATATCCTGCTACTTTGCCAAACTCTTCTATGACTTCCAATATCTCTTAGTAGAGTTCTTTTGGTCCCCTAAATAAGAATCATAGCATCTACAAAGAGGGATAATTTGAGTTCTTCCTTCCCAATTTGTATCCCTTTAATTTCTTTTTCTTTTTTCTTGCTTAATAACTCTGGCTAAGACTTCCAGAACTATATTGAATAGCAGTGGTGAGAGTGGGCATCCCTGTCTGGTACCAGATCTCAGTGGAAATGCTTCCAGCTTTTCCCCATTCAATAGGATGTTGGCTGTGGGTTTTTCATAAATTGTTTTGATTATATTGAGGAATGTGCCTTCCATACCCAGTTTGCTTAGAATTTTCATCATGAAACAGTGTTGTATTTTATCAAATGCTTTCTCTGCATCTATTGAGATAATCATATGGTTTTTCTTCTGCAGTCTGTTAATGTGGTTTATCACATTGATTGTTTTGCGAACATTGAACCATCCCTGCACACCAGGGATAAATCCCACTTGGTCTGGGTGGATGATCTTTCAGATGTGTTGTTGCACTCTATTGGCCAGAATTTTATTGAGGATTTTTGCATCTATGTCCATCAGGGATATTGGTCTGTAATTCTCTTTCAATGCTGCATCTTTTTCCTGCTTAAGAATTAAGGTAATGATGCTGGCTTCATAGAAAGAATTTGGGAGGATTCCCTCTTTTTCGATTGTTCTGAATAGTTTGAGAAGAATAGGAGTTAGTTCTTCTTTAAATTTCTGGTAGAATTCAGCAGTGAATCCATCTGGTCCTGGGCTTTTCTTTGTTGGGAGGGCCTTTATTACTGTTTCAATTTCTGTCTCAGTTATGGGTCTGTTTAGGTTTTCTATGTCTTCATGTTTCAATTTAGAGAGGTTGCATGTGTCCAGGAATCTATCCATTTCTGATAGATTTCCCTGTTTGCTGGCATACAAGTCCTTGTAGTAATTTCTGATGATTCTTGTTTATTTCTTTGGTGTCTGTTTTTAGGTTTCCTTTTTCATGTCTGATTTTATTGATTTGGGTCTTTTCTTTTTTTAGTTAGCTGGGCCAATGGGGTGTCAATTTTGTTTATTTTTGGAAAAAACCAGCTCCTCGTCCAGCTAATTTTTTGTAACATTTTTTGGATTCAATCCTGTTGATTTCTTCTCTGATGATTTTGGGCATGCAGAGTGGACAGTGAGAGAAAGACAGAGAGAAAAGTCTTCCTTTACAGTTGGTTCACCCTCCATTGGCATGGTATATCTTTTTCTAGCCTTTCACTTTCAGTCTGTATGCATCTTTGTTGGAAAGATGTGTTTCTTGCAAGCAGCAAATAGATGGGTTTTGTTCCTTAACCCAATCAGCCAATCGGTATCTTTTAACTGGACAGTTCAGGCCATTAACGTTCAATGTGACTATTGATAAGTAGTAACTTTGCCCTGCCATTTGCCAAAGATATTTTCTAATATATGCTTTGAGTTTCCGGTAATCTTTTGCTGTGAGGTTTCCTTCCTTTATGCTATTTCAGATTGATGACCGTGTTTCTGTGTTTCTGGGGATAACACATCTTTAAGCATCTTTTGCAGGGCTGGACGAGTGGCAACAAATTCTTTCAATTTCTGTTTGCTATGAAAGGTCTTTATTTCACCTTCATTCACAAATGAGAGCTTTGCAGGATATAGTATTCTGGGATGGCAGTTTTTCTTAGTACCTGGGCTATGTCTTGCCATTCCCTTCTAGCCTGTAGGGTTTCTGATGAGAAGTCTGCTGTGAGTCTAATTGGAGATCCTCTGAGAGTTATCTGACGTTTTTCTCTTTAACATTTTAGAATCTTTTCTTTATGTTTCACTCTGTTGAGTTTGATTACAACGTGTCATTGTGAGGATCTCTTTTGGTCATGTTTACTAGGGGTTCTATGAGCTTCCTATACTAGGATGTCTCTGTCCTTCTCCAAACCCATCTTATATTGCTTTTATTATGTAGAAATTATACTTTCTAGTTTATCGAGAATTTTTGTCATGAAGAGATAGTGAATTTCTTAAAGTCTTAGAGAAAACTTAGGAGAAAATAGTGCACTGAAATTTCTGCACCACAAAGGAAACAAGGTGAGAAGGCAACACACTGAACAGGAGAAAGCTATACATCTGCTAATGACTAAATCCCAAACGTGTAGGGAATCCTTCCCATGCAGTAGCACTGGAATAACCTAATTTAAAAATACACTAAAGCAGTGGGTGTTTGGCCTAACTATGAGGACACCAACCTGCTCACTTTGTGCTATCAGAGTCTGGGAGGCAGCAGTGACAGCTCAACTTGTTGATTCCCTGCCACTCTAACAGGAGCTTTGAACTGAGTACCTAACTCCTGGCTTTGACCATCATTTATACAAATGGCAAAGTTTATGAAAACATGTTCATTATCACTAAATCTTCCAGGAAGTATAAATCAAAACTTCAATATCACCTTCTCTTTGTCAGGATAGTTATAATCAACAATAAAAAGAAAGAAAAGAAACAGATGACAAATATTGTTATGAATGTAGAGAAACTCTACCCCTTGTACACTGTTGGTAGAAACACACGTGTTACAACTGGTACTGAAAACTGTTCAGAGGCACCCCCAAAAAACCATAATATTATATGATGCAGTAATTACTCTTCTGAAAGTTTATCTAAAATAATTAAAATCCAGTTCTCAGAAATGTCAACTCTCATGTTTATCACAGTACTATTCCCAATAATCAAGATATACACACAAAATAAATCTCCAATAGAGAGTGGATTTCTAAAATGCAGTGTATTCACACAACAGAATATAACTTTATTATTTTATAAATGAAATAAATAATGGGGTGGGCATTGTGGCACAGGCCATTAAGCTACTACTTGGGATTTCTCCTGCCCCACATCAGAGTACCTGGTTCGAGTTCCATCTACTTTGTGCTTCTTATCCAGTTTCTTGCACACTGAAAGGTAATGGAAGGTACCTCAAGTACTTGGGTTTCTGCCACCCATGTGGAAAGCCCAAATGTGGATCCTGGTTCCTGGCTTCAGCCTGGTCTGGCCCTAACTATTGCAGGCATTTGGGAGTGCTCCAGCAGGTGGAAGATAATCCCTCTTTCTCTCTCTTCTTCTCTCTGCTTTGCAAATACATTTTTAAAATTAAAAAATATTGAAATATGTAACTATATGGATGAATCAGGGTATATTATGCTAAATGACTCTAATAATACAAGGTATATAAAATAGCCAAATTCACAGGAAGATTAAAATTGTGGTTCCCAGAGTCTCAGGGGGAAGGAAAAAAGGTGACACTACTAATCAGCAGACAGGAAACTTAAGCTATACAGAGTTAGAAAATTCTAGAGGTCTGTTGTATTACATTGCGCCTATGGATAAGCATCAACTTTTAAAAATCTTAACCCAGTAGATCTCATTAAGTGTTCTTACTACAATAAAAATATAATTAACCAAATCTACTATAATTTGAAAGAATATATATATGTATATATATAATTTTAAAAACAGTTAAAATTTAGTTTAAAAGCAAAATTTTGATAAAGCTTTGCCTATCAGTGTTATTTCATATAGGAATCAGAAAGGTTTATGTAGATTTTCCAGAAATTAAAGTTTTTGGGAATATTTTACTTGCCTAGAAAATATATGTCAAATCACAATTAGTTTCAATGTCAAGTAAAATATGAAATTTGTCACATAATAACTTTACACAGTTTTTGTGACATCTCCATTAAGTGAAACTCAATAATGTGACTAACATATCTATGCTGCTTCCTTTCCTTTCTTAGGGCCTTAGCAGGTACAACACTAATTTTACTCATTTTAAATCTATAGGCATCCTCAGAATCATTGTCAGCACAGATATTTAAAATATTTTGACCACTGATTAGCTTTGACATGTGAGTTGAAACCAATTTGGCATTTTTTAGTACATAACATAAGGTGAAGAAAAAAAATTGACAAATAAGAAGTATAAAAATATCTGGCAAAGTTAGCCTTGATAGACTTTACATGCCCTCAGGATCAATTCATGTTACTAAAAGCATATGACAGGGGCCAGCATTGTGTCATAGTGAGTAAAGTTACCACCTGCAACCAGCATCCCATACGCACACTGGTTTAAGTCCCAGCTATTCCACTTCCAATCCAACTCCCCCATAATGCCTGGGAAAGCAATGGAAGATGGCTCAACTCCTTGGGCCCCTGCACCCATGTGGGAGACCTGGAAGAAGCTCCTGGCTCCTGGCTTCAGGTTCACCCAACTCTGGCAGTTGCCTCCATTTGGGGAGTGAACCATTAGATGGAAAACCTCTCTCTCTCTCTCCCTCTCTCTCTCCCTCTCCCTCCCTCTCTCTCTCCCTTTGAATATCTCTCCCTTCCCCATAACTATCTTTCAAATAAATATATAAATTTCTAAAAATAAATAAATAAATCAATAAAGCATATGACAGGTGAATGTAAGACACAGAACATTAAATCTAATACATTTTAATGATAACATAATTTAAAAGTGTTTCATGCAAAGTCTGGTATGGTCATGTGATTAACCCCAAGTATCATCTCAGTTACTCAGGGTCTGTGCTTTTTGGATATCTCCATATTCAACAGATGATCTCTAAGGTTTCATGAGAAGGACAAAAGACAGTTACTCTAACGATGCAGATCTGAAAGTATGTCTTCCATGCATTGACCAGAGCTAGACAAAAGGCCAAGATTGGCCTTACAGTTGATCTGTCAAGGGGACACCTGCAACTAGTACCACAGTGCCTAAATTCCATCTTGGCTCCCCTCCCAAATGCAGCTTCCTGCTCATGCGCACACTGGGAGGTAACAGGTAGTGACCATAGTAGGAAGGTCCCTGCCACTCACCGTGGCATTGAGTTCCAGGCTCCCAACTTCGGCTCTGACTCTGTGCTTTTAACATAACATAAAAAATAAAATATTTTCAGAAAAGCTCAACCTAAATTCATGTAAGGGGCTAGAAAAATTCAGTCTTTTTTGTGTTCAAGAGAAAAAGAAAAAAAAAAAAAACAACATATGGAAGTCATGTCATTTTTCTCAATTGCAATCATTTATCTCCATGATCCTGGTTTCTCATTTCTATGCAGGTTTTAATACCAGAGTCATCTCACACAGTTGTTCTTAGTAATAAATGTAATGATCAGCTTTTTTGAATACTTGTTATGACTCCATTGTATAAGCTTATAAGTCTTCCATTAGGAACTATTCCAGCCTGATCCTTTACCTGTTATTCATAATGAAAATGGAAGGAGAAACATTAGTCAAAAGCAAAAGGTTTATTTACAGAATGCAAGAAAGGAAATGTTGATTCTGCTCAACTGCTAACAATTGTGTCCAATCAGAAGTCCCATTGTTCATTTTGAAATAAATGCATACAATTAATTTGTAATTATTATCTTCTATCCATAAGCTAAAATCAACTTACTTTTTAAGAGTTTGCTATGTAGATTAGGGTGAAATAAATTCATGGAATGTTACTGCCTCTATTAATTATATAATTAAAGCTTATCTTTATAGATGACAGGAAGAAAAGAATGCTGTCCAGTTTCACCTATATTAAATAATCACAATTTGTCACATACTTACTTGAAAATATATAATATTTCATTGATGTTACCTAATGTGAGAATTGTTACATTTATCACTCATGCATCAAATGTAGTATAATATATGGAACACTTACGAATATATTAATTTTCATGTAAATAAGGTATAAGAAATCTTTTTGAAATTTCTATGATTTCTGGTAATTTTATAAACACAAATCAAAGAGTAAAGTTTATGTTCTAAAAATATTGTTTTGAGTATAGCTGCTAAATAATACTAGCAAAATATTATTCATCCCTATTTGTTGGATGTGTTTTGTATATGTGTTTATCTTCCTTGAAAATATTCTTCTTAAATTTTATCTTGCTGCAAATTCTCCTATTTCAGAAGAAGAGATCTTTTACTTTATTTATAATCTGCTCAAACAATTGCAGAGTATATTCTAAATTCAGTTATTTCTGTGCTGCAAACATTATGCTAGTCTCAACATTTTCTCTATGTCTTTGCCACAAAAACACAGAATAAAGAATTGGTGGGAAAAAAACATCTGGGGTTAAAAAAAAAGCAGAGTGATTTTTGAACTCAGTATTTGAAACATGTAATTAAATATGCGTAATCCAGTAAGATAATGAAAGGCCCTTCACTCAGCCCCAAGTCAACTGAGTAGTCTTCATGATGTTTCCCATTCTTTAACTGAACATAGGAGACAAACTTAACAGAGAATCTAGAATCTTAGTAAATTTCCCCAAATATTATGTTTTAGTTCTTTTTTCTCAAAATCAGACTCACCACAAGTACCACTAATCTAAAGAAGGGAAGAATAGTTGGGGCTAGTGTTGTGGTACATAGTTTAAAACTCCACTTATAACACTGGCATCCCATACTGGAGTGCTGATCTGAGTCAGCTGTGCTACTTCCGTTCCAGCTTTCTTCTCATGAAGGCACTGGAAGATGACCCAAGTACTTGACCATCCTGCCACCCATGTGTGTCTCCATAATGTGGTTCCTGGCTCCTAGCTTCAGCCTGGAAAACACTTGGCTGTAGCATCTATTTGAACCAGTAGATGAAAGATACCTCTCTCTCTCTCTCTCTTTCTCTCTCTGTCTTGCTCTTGCTCTAGTTCTAGCTCTCTCTTTATCTCTGTCACTCTGCCTTTCAAATAGATGAATAAATATATAAATCTTTTTAGAAAACTATGGTGTGAAAATAGGTCATTATTAAAAATAATCAATAGACCATTATTTAAAATAATCTTTTCTCTAACCACTCAAAAATTTGTAGGCATAAACACAGAAATAACTCTAGAGTAATATTATATATCTACAAACTAAGAGAATCAATACCTATGTCATATTTCTGAGCATTAAATTAATCATATGCCTGGTACTATCAATAAATAATGGCTATTACAGATCAACCATCTCTTAACTTGACGCGAGGATACCTCATGTTACAGAAATGTTTTTAATGTGCAATGGAGTCATAGACCTCTAATCTCGTTTTTCTTTAGAATTGTCTGTGGAGCCCTTTAAAAACAATTTCAAAATTCTGTGTGAGATGTAGAGTCACAAATTCTGAGACTGCACCCAAAACTTCAATGTCCTGGTCATTTTTTTAACAAATTTGTTTGGAGCAGTGTCTATATACGCTTGAGAAGTCACAGATTCCCAGCAAGCTTCTTTATATATCCCCTTATCACTGGTCAGACTTGACACTTTTTAATATATTTTTAAAACTTTAAAGCATAGAATGACAGAAAAATCATATTAATTTAAAAATAAGATAATCTTACAGATAACTACTTTTAAAAGCTTTACGCCTTTGTCTTTCTCCTTCTTCCATGAATGTGCATAATAATTAGCATAGAGGAGAAGTATCACATGGAACGTCATTAAACTTAAGATGTCAACTGTTGTAACATACAGCTTTAATTCATGCAATACTTAAAGAGAGAAGAAAAGGGGTGTTTAAATTTGGCAGAATGCCTTCTTAACACATACAATTCGATTAAATGTATTGACGTACTATTTTTGAAAAAATAATTAAGGCACCAGTGGCATATGAACCAATCATCTTTGGTATTGACGGTTTAATTATATGGTATGTTAGAGAACAGGATAGTTTAGTTAGCATTTCCTATTTGCCTAAACTTATGGCTTCATTTATTTCAACAATTGAGTCACATTTTACTGAAGATTATACAGCCCCTGTTGAAAATCAGCATAAATTTTATGTCAAATTGATATTTGATGCCTTAATGATGGCTCTACATTATGCCTGGCTCTTTAACACCAATTACTCATTCATTAGAAATGTCTTTTAATCCTCTAAGTGATGTTAGGAAAATGTTCCTTCTAGTTACAACTCCTGCCTACTGAAGAATTCTTTTACAGGTATGCCGGTTTAAAAAGTATCCTAAGTTCAATTATTTATGGAGAATTTCCAGTCTTAAGTTATGAACAACACTTTATTGTTGTTTTGCAAAGGCATATGGAGCCACTATTCCATAGGCACTCTCCACCCTTCCACCCAACAGTGTACCAAAGGAGGTTGACTTGACTGAACACCTAAGCTTTCTTCAGACCTAAGAGTGACAATGGTTTTCCCCAAATGACTGAGCCCCTAGGTTCTGCTCTATCTTCTGTTGTTCTTATACTTTCACCTTTGTTATACATCCTTTTGTTAAACTACTCTTCGAATGGATCATTTGAATGTAACTGCTTGTTTTCTCAACCTGATGTAATAACTTTTGTGATGTGACAATACTCAAAATGAGATTCTGGGAACAGTTTACTTACATAACTGGGGAAGGTACACAAATAATTCCATGCCAGGGAGAATGAGGTACAGAGAATCCCTGACAAGGAATAGTATCACACTTACTCTACTAATAATTGATTCATAGAATGTAATACAGGTAAGAGTATGGCATTTAGAGACCTAGAGGTTACAGCACTAAGTCACTATAACAGGTAATGAAAAGTTAATGGTGTTCGCTGATTTTATCTTCTAACACTAGAGAGCATCAACGGAGAAAAAGACAAACTGAATCATGAACATCCAACTGAAAACAGAAATTGTCAATCAGAAAATCTAATGAATAATTTTTAATGAGGCTCTCACCTCATGTAATTACAGGGAATAAGTAGCTCAGCACCTTAGTCCAAAATCTGACTATCAGGATGGCAGAGTAGCAGCAGCAAGTAATCACTCAAGCCATCCACGTCTTATGATAATGGCACTAGTACAGAAGAAGTAGGAATCCTAGATATTGCATTTGGGTAGACATGGGAGAATTCAAAACTGTGAACTTCCAAATCTCCTTGGAACTCCCTTGTCAACAGAGGTGGGAATTCCAATGACTGTATCTGGGACAGTTATCTAGCAAGTAAATGTTTATGATTCTCAAAACTTTATTCTTAAGTCCATAATGAGAGAGATTTCAATATAATTCTGGTAGCATAGTCCTACAATGGAAACAGATATATTGTATTCCAAAAGATTTTTTTAAAGTTTCTGAATTTGAAAAACAGAGATACAAGCTGGAAGTATGAGAGTAAATTCAAGAAGGTTAAAATAAAAGCCTTGATGGGGTCCAAATATATTGACATGAGTACACTCATGTGAGATTCAGAAATGAATGTGTTGTCATGAGTGTCTGGGGTTGATATCATTGATTTGCTGGACTAGTGGAATTCCACAATCAATAACATTAAAGTCTTGGCATTTTTACATCATATCATGAATAAGTCTGAAATCTGGTGAAATGAGCTTACTAAAATGGGTCGGTAATGTGCATATCCGCTCATTAGTCAACCATTTGAGCTCTACATTCATCAAAGTATTTTGAATTTATTGATGTGCTAAAAATCAGCATCACTGCAAAGCTCTATAAAGATTTGAAGGTTGTCCTCTGTGGGCAGGATATGACAATAGGAAATGCTACATACCAAATTGGTTCCCACCTCAGTGGAGATAATGAGAACTCAAAATGGTGATGTTTACTGTGGCGCTGGTACCCCGAGTTCTAGTCCCAGTCGGGGCACCGGATTCTGTCCTGGTTGCTCCTCTTCCAGTCCAGCTCTCTGTGGCCCAGGAGTGCAGTGGAGGATGGCCCAAGTACTTGGGCTCTGCACCCACATGGGAGGCCAGGAGGAAGCACCTGGCTCCGGATCAGCACAGTGCACCGGCCCCAACCTACCAGCCATAGTGGCCATTTGGGGGGGTGGTGAACCAATGGAAAAAGGAAGACCTTTCTTTGTCTCTCTCTCTCTTCCTCTCTCTCTAACTCTGCCTGTCAAAAAAAAAGGAAAAAGAAAAAAAGAGAAAAAAGGTGATGTTTAATTGCTGTAGAAATGTGTGTTTAATCACTATCTAATATTGATTAGTATTTTTGCATTCAAGGATCTGTGATAATAGCAAGTTGATCACAGTGATATTATAAATGAAATATGAGAAACCAGTTATTTCTTAACATATATAATTCAAAAAATTTAGGTTGGGACAGAAGAAAAACAATGAATCACCATAGTGGACACTGATACACTGTTATGCATTTTCCTTCCAAATGTCCTTTGATTGAGAGAATATATGGGTCTCTTTGAGTTCAGAACACAAACATTGGCAAATATGCTGAATGTTTTCCCCAAGTTTTCCAAAAAAAAAAAATAGGCTTGGTATTGATGGCCCGTTCTTTCTGCTGAGATCTCACTCACAGAGATCTTTCATTTGGGTTTTTTGTTTGTTTGGTTGGTTGGTTGGTTGGTTGGTTTTTGCCACAGTGTCTTGGCTTTCCATGCCTGAAATACTCTCAAGGGCTTTTTATCTGGATCCCAATGCCTTAAGGGCTGATTCTGAGGCCAGAGTACTGTTTAGGACATCTGCCATTCTATGAGTCTGCTATGTATCCTGCTTCCCATGTTGGATCATTCTCTCCTTTTTAATTCTATCAGTTAGTATTAGCAGACACTAGTCTTGTTTATGTGAGCCCTTTTATTATTAAATTTATCATTATGATCCATTATGAACTGAAACTGATCACTTTGACTAGAAATACTTTGTGTTCTGTGTGGGTGCAAACTGTTGAAATATTTACTTAGTATAAAGTAAATTGACCTTCTATATATAAAGATAATTGAAAACGAATCTTGGTGTGAATGGGATGGGAGAGGGAGCGGGAAATGGGAGTGTTGTGGGTGGGAGGGAGGTTATGGGGGGAAAAAGCCACTGTAAACCAAAAGCTGTACTTTGGAAATTTATATTTATTAAATAAAAGTTTAAAAAAAGAAGAAAAAATAGGCATGTATTTATGGTATTTACCAGAGACTGCACACTCTCTGAGAAATGACTTTAAATCTTAGAGACATAGAACGTCAAACTACTTTTTTTTTCCTCTGATATTTTGATTGAAGAAAAACCAAGACTTACACTGACTTAGGACTGCCAGCCAAGAAAATGCTTTTGTTACCCTGACTTACCTCTCAGAATTGAAAATCAGAAACAGCTTGACTTCAGTGGCAAGGGAAGCCCCTACAACTTTACTGTGGTAAGCCTATATTGAATCCTTTCAATATTCATGAGGTGCATGGGACCTGAATCAACATGATGGTCCACAGGAAATTAAATTTGTCCATTGGGTTTTCTAATGCTGTATCTAAGTACTCAAGTATACACATGCTCTCCTATTATATTCCCAGGTAGTAGGACTGGGCCATAGAACATGTGGTCAGTTTCAGCAGATGACACCATAGCTATCAAAATTAGCTTTAATTTATGACTATATCAAGAGAATTTGGAATTCCAGTTATATACATTTTTGTCAACACATTGTGTTTTTGTTATTTTTAAGCATTTTGCTATTTGCATAATCATATCTCCTTGTATTAACTTACATTTTCATAATTATTACAGCTTGTTACAAAGAAGGCTAAGCAATATTAAATGTTTATTGAACATTTGCAAAATTTTCTTTTGAATTCCTTGTTCATTATTGATGAACATTTTCTTCCAGACTTTTTTCTAACTGACTTATAGGAATTCTTCACAGTTTTGTTAAACAAACATGTTTTATTATATGCTTTGCAAATTTATTCTACTGTTTTTTCACTCTCTTACTGTGTCATTGAATAGACATAATTTTTAAATTACTAATACAAAGACAATAGTTTCATGTATTTCATAGATATAATTCTAGGAATATAATGATATTGCCCTCCCCAACTTCCCCCTCCTTTTCCTTTCTTTTTATAATTTTTGCCATAACAGATATTCAATTTACTTTATCCTCCCAAAAAGGAGACACTTTTCTACATTTTTTATATTAAGTTTACTTTTCACTTGTACATTTAGAATTTCAATTTTTGTGGCATTGATTTTGGTAGAGAATGTAGATCAGAGAGCAATTTTATTTTTATTTGCATATCTAATAATCCAACATTATTTATGGACTCTGATCATTCCCCCTCCTTCTCTGGAAGGTGACTTATGTTATATGTTGTGTCAGTGTTTGTCTTGCTGTTGAACTCTAACTCCGATTTGCTTTTCTCTTTTTCTATTCTAACATTGATTGTCTTAAATTCATCAGTTTTATAACAATTTTTAGTACCTAATATATCAAGTGTTAACACTGTTTGCCTCTATTTCAGAATCTCCTGACTGGTCTTGAATCTTTGTATTTCTGTGTAAACTTTAGAATAAGCTTTTAAAGTTCTGAAGAAAATGCAGATCATGGTGGAGTTCGCATCAGATCATCAGATGAGTTTCAGGAAAGCATACGTTGTTACCAATAGTGACTTTTCAGCCCAGGAAAAATGTCATCTATCATTAAAGTACGTTGTATCTTCCTTTAATTAGGCTTTATATCTTTCTGTACAGAGCATTATACAATTTTTGAAATGTATTAATTTCCTTTTTAAAATATTTTTGATGTTATTGTTGATAATACCTTTTTAAAATCTGTAGAATTGTTAATGGTGTTTCCTTCTTTATTGCTATGATGAGTTGTTCTATTTCCTTAGTCAGTTTAGCCAGTGCTTATCAATGTTTTAGTCCCTTCAGAGAATTTGCTTCTAATTTTAAGATTACAATATATGCTTGTTTTCTCTTTAAAATTTTTCCTGGAATGGCAATGTGAAATATTAGGTTAAGCACCCAACTGTGGTGCTGGCATCTCATATGGGTAGCAGTTTATGTCTCAGCTGCTCCACTTCTGATGCAGCTCCCTGCTAATGCACTAGGAGAGCAGTGAAAGACGGCCCAAGTACACGAGCCCCTGCCACCGAGGGGGGAGGCCCACAAGAAACTCTTGGCTTCTGTCTTCCACCTGGCCTAGTCCTGGCTATTGTGGCCATTTCGGGAGTGAACCAGAGAATAGATTTCTCTCACTCTCTGCTTATGTCTCTGTCTCTGTTTCTCTGTGTAACTCTGCCTTTCAATAAATAATCTTTACAAATCTCTTTGTTTATACTTACATATATATACAATATTAAAATACTATAAAAATAGAAATAAAATATATAAATTAAAATAAAATGTTATATTTATATTATTTCTTTATATTTTCTTTAGATATTATTTGCTGAAATTTCTTCAAGTTATTAATATTGATCCTTCGCTTATTAATTTTAAGGCAGTTACATTTTAGGATATAAAGATACACAGATTTTCTAATTCTGTAGTTAGATATACTCCAATATTTTTATGATTTTTTTGGAATTCATTAAATTCTAAATATTTTATAATTTTTACTGTAATTTCTTTCCTGCTTTGACATATACATTATTTTAGAAACATATTATAAAAATTCCAAATATTTGGTTATTCTCCAGTTATAGCTATTGTTGAGTTCTAGCTTACTTGCTTTGCATTTCAATTTTCTCTTGGACTTGAAGTTGAGCATACATTAATGTGAGGAAAGAGACATATACCAAATGATTGGCTAGTTCGGTCCCCTAAGAGTTTGATATAATTCAGATAACATAGAAAACAAAAACAATGTGTTTTCATGAATCTATACTGATTTAAATTAAAATAGTACTCATTATCCATGAGGGTATTTGCAAAAATATAATGAAGCAAGCATAACTGAAATAAAAGATGTTTTTCAAAGAAATTTCCTGCATTGTAAATGGCTCTGAATCCCTGGAGAGACAGACTCTGGGGCAGAAACTCTTCTGCATGTGGAGAGTTTTGGTTATCCATTGACTCATTTAGCTCCATGTGTTGAGAACCTACCATGGACCATACATTTCTGTTTGTATTAGTCAAGTAAACTTTGACAAAAGCCAGAGTGCTTTCCTCAACAAATTTGTGGTCCAACAGTTTTGGGGAACCAAGTCAGAATTATGTGAGAGCATTCTTTTGTTTAGCACAGTACCATGCAGATATTCTAAGACTGCCTCAGGAAAAATGATATGGAACCAAGGTTACTTTTTCTATTAAATTCATATTTCATAATTATTTCCTGTGTAAAACGATGACTTAACAGTGTGTAGGAATAATTATTCTTTCATGGAGCATGTAACTTGAATTTCAAAAATATATTACTTAAAACAGTCTGAAATTACTACTGAAATTCATTTGCAAACATTTCCATTATTAAGTAGAAGCTGAACATTTTATAAGGCAATTCAAGAATATATTTTATTCCACTTCTGAATATTGCCTTAGGAGTATTGACTCACGATAAATCTACTAGAGTTTATCAACTTTCACTTTACTCTTTAGCAACAGAAAAAGCCATTATAATAAATATCAATACGAAGATAACAGTGTGTAGACTGCTAAATTAAATGGAGAAAAACATTTAAGTCTTTCCTTTCAAGCTTCTTATAAGGTAAACTTGAAGAAACTTAAGCAGAAAGATACTACTTTAAGGGAAAAAATCGGATAAAAGTACAGTCAATATTCATTATTCTTCTGAGTGTCACATTTACAAATATGAAATATTTACTTGCTGAAATTTATTTGTAACTACAAAATCAATGCTCTCAATGTTTGTGAGTCATTCAAACAATGCATAAGTTTATAAAAATTTGAGTTACCTTTAGTGTATACGCTCCACTGAGTTCAAATAAGGCTATGCTCTGCCTATTTGAATACTTGTACTATAAACAAATATCTTTTTTCCAGTTTATTTAGTGCCAGTTTATTTTGTGAGATTTTCTTCTTTGCATTTTTAGCTCTGTATCAGAGATTTTGGTGTTCAAAATACTCCCTGGAGCATAATGCAGAAATGATTTCTAGTTTTCCCTAAGCACAAAAATGCTTTGCTGTAGCTTATGTAGAAAACAACATTCAGGAATGAATTTTAGTGTTGTTGACTGTGAGTTCAAGGTTAATTAATCAACAATATATGTTAAGTAAAGCATTTTTAAATGAAAATATGCAGAAAACATTCTTATATATAGACCTGAGTTGGCCCAAAAAATACGACCACAGGCTTTCAGGTACTTAACTCCATATTTTCTCCAGAGCCATTGGTCCAGCGTCTCTAAATCAGTGTTTGAAACAACTTTATAGAACATAACTACCATGAATTATGAGAATTGGCTGTCCTTTGATGAAAGATAGGAAGACACAAGTTTATGAAGCTATGTGGGAGTCCCTAATTCTAGCCAAATATATAAGGCTGCAGAAACCAAAGTGGCTCAAAGACAGAGAAAACAATGAAACAAGGCTTTGTCTCTAGAGGAACCAGAGGAAGAGAAAATAGAAGCTGAAGCATCTCAATCTGTAAATAACTTTGGAAACTAGTCCAAAGTTTTCCACTTCAACAAAGTTCACCAGCAATCATTGAAAGGGCGTTCTGCTCCCATAAGACCCATGATTATCTTATTTTGCATGGTAAAGATTGTGAAGCTAGAAATATTTTATGCACAGAAAAATATTTTTTTCTTGGAGTATTTATTTTTAACTGGTTTGACAAATAGCAACTACTCTGTCTATATAAGTAGGCAAAATTCATTCAGTGCCTAACATCAGGTCCAGGTTGTATACATTAGGTTCTAGAATATCTGTTGTGTTTACAAATTACTGAAAAATGGATATACAATTGAAATTCAGAACTGAGAACAGCTAAGATGCACAGCCATCAATCAACTACCTTTAAAATTACAATACTATTCATCCTGCTAAAGCTTTTCAATCTTTTTCTTTGTTTTGATCTTGCTCAGAGGAAAGCTTTATTGACCTGTGACAAGTGGAGCAGACAGTAGGGAGGTAAAGCTTCAAAAACAAAAATCAAAATAAAAAGAGCTCCAGGTGTCCAGGTGGGTCATTTCACAGAAATAATCTGGCATGCAGACAGAGTGCTGACCACAAGTGTGATAATTAATCAAAATGTCTCTGATTGTAAGAGAATATTAATATTTGATGAGAATCCTCAAGTGTCCAAATCAGAATCACATAGATGTGGTACTTGGATCCTTTCTGAATTAAAACAAAGTTAAAAACACAATCAGAGGTGAACACAGACTGGGCTGCTGCTCTGGACACCCACATCCCATATCAGTGCCAGTTTGAGTTCTGACTCCTCAACTTCTGATCCAGTTTCCTGCTAATGCATCCTGGTAGTCAACAGACAACAACTCAAATGCCAGGGTCCCTGTCACCCCCATGGTAGGACTGGGGTGGAATTCCTGGCTCCTGCCTTGTGCCTGGCCCAACTCAGTCTATTGTGGGCATTTGGGGAGTAAGTGCATGAAGTATCTCTTTTTCTCTCTCTTGGTCTCTCCCACCCTCTCTGTCACTCTGCCTCTCAAACAACTAAATCATTTTTAATTAAATGGATTAAAGGAATATAATCATGTCCAGAAAAATATCATAGGTGTTAGTGTCTTAACATTGTTATTCATTTTTAAATCAAAAGCAGCTTGGCAAATGATTAGATCTGATTTGAATCTGTTTTCTTTAAAAAGTCTAACTATGAAGAGATTAAGAGAACTTGAATATCATGAATTTCTAAGGGAGAAAGGGGTTTGATGGGAAATCAAGGCGATTGTGACCCAAAACTGAAATGTACAGTAAACTGAGGAGTTAATCAGGGTCAGAAGATAGGCTTTGTCTGTGAGGAGAGATAGTAAGGTAATGTGTACTTATCCTAGATCAGAAATAGACTAACTGGGACCACATTCAGCCTATATTCGGTAGTTGTATACAAAGCTGAATTGACATACAACCACACTTCCTCATTTATGCACTGCTGCTATAGAAACTGTGCATCACACAAAGCCTAAAATATTTTCTATCTGAACCTATTAACTTCTGCTCCATGCTAGTGCTCCCTATTTAGAATTAATGAAGTTCAATATATTCAACTTTGTTTACCTTTTCCTTGCAGATGTTTTTAATACTTTCTTAATAATGAGTAAAACTCATAATGAAAATTATCAAATTTGGTTTCCATTGAATCACTCCCTTATTTTTGCTACTAAAAGCATATAAGGTCATTGTATATTCTGTTTTACTTTATTAATCTAACCAATAATAAGTTGTATTGCTTTATTAAACCAAACATCTCTGATGCTAACTACAGCAAATTAGATTCAGAAAACAAATTACATTTTAATAAAAATACTCATAACAAAATTATATGATTTGAGTACCCTACTTTTTCTATTTTCTCTTTTCCCCATAGATCTAACAGCTGACACTGAAAGTTAACAACAAAGTAAATATTTATCACTGACTTAAGATTGTTATCTACCTTGTTAACAATTTTGCTGAAGCTTCAATTTTTATATCTTATAATTTTTAAGATTATTTTATTTATTTGAAAGACAAGTTACAGAGGTATAGGCAGAGAGAGACAGGGCTTCTACCTGCTGGTTCACTCCCCAAATGGCTGCAGCAGCTGGAGCTGGAACGATCCAAAGCCAGGAGCCAGGGGTACCCTCCTGGTCTCCCACATGGGTGCAGCGGCCCAAGCACTTGGGCCATCTTCTACTGCTTTCCCAGAGACATTAGCAAGGAGCTGGTTGGGAAGTGGAGCAGCTGGAACTCGAACCTGTGCTCTTATAGGATGCCAGCACTACAGGCGGCAGCTTAACC
Organism: Sylvilagus floridanus; assembly: GCA_949820135.1. NCBI lineage: Eukaryota > Metazoa > Chordata > Mammalia > Lagomorpha > Leporidae > Sylvilagus > Sylvilagus floridanus. Next base: position 141,917,619 of record OX463241.1, read on the forward strand.
CACTATGCCATTGCACCAGCCCCTAAAATATATTATTTTTATGAAAAAAATATTTACCTTATTTTAATTGATTTGGAGGTATGCATTATTCTCATTTTCATGGATATTGTTTTCTTTGAATCTTTTCAAAGTTAGTAAAGTAAATATCAGGTTTCAATACATTAAATTGTAATTTGTAATACTTTTATCTGAAGAAACATAATATTCTTAGGAATAAGTCAAACTTTGGGTTAGTATAGGTATAATTATTTAAAATAAGTGGAGAAGGCAAACGAAACTCCCACTTAAAATTTATTATTACATTTTGCCATATATATTATAATGACAGAAGAAAAAACAGAAGTAAATAAAAGTAAAGTGCATATGAAATCTCAGACTGCATAGTACATGGGTTGTTGCAGAACTTGGAAAGCTCTGAGTCAATTGATAACCTTATTTTATTGGAGAAAAAAATGCAGGGACATATAGTTATGCTGGATAAAAGAGATTATTTTCTATTTGTCCAATGCTGTTTTGTCAAAGTGAAATGAAGTATATGTAAGTGGTGCATTTTCCTAATATTTTGCATGCTGTAATTAAATATCCAATGAGACATTTTCTGTTGTCTCATAATTGCTGCTAGAGACCCAAAAACCACAATAAATACTAAGCTTTTTCCAATTTTTGAAGAGAATCATCCAGACACTTGGTCATGGGATTTAGTACAATTCAACCAGGGCTTCACTCACTACCCTTCCCAACCTGAAGAAGAAAAAGGCTGATTAACCTGAGAAAGTAATTCTTCTGACTTTTATGATTATTAAGAAACATTGAGACACTCTCTGACCCAAACTAAGCTACGTGGGTTCCAAGAGAACCACGCCAAGATTGAAGAGCCTATTGAAGGCAAGGTTGCTGCGATGGATGATTGCTGCACTGGAGAAAATCTTGCCAGAACCCTGAAGTAGGCCTTAGCAGGAGAGTCTGGGGCATAATAGACATCTCAAGGCATACATGAATGCAAAGCATAAGACATTATTCTTGTATATCAATATCTGAAATTGGAATCTAGGTGGAGCAGTTACACACACTGGAATGACAAGGGAGGGGATCAGTTTGGTAAGAATTAGGATTGACAGATAAATAGAGGATGTTCATTTAACTTGGAATTTCATTTAGAAAATGAATAATTTTTATGTCAGCATATCCTTTTATTGAGTATGACACATTTATTTTAAATATGATTATTTGTTGATCAGAAATTCAAATTCAAGTGGGTGGCCTTTATTTCTATATTGCCACACCTCTCAACACAAGTAAGATCTCATGAGTGGATTAATTAGGCAAGGTATTGCTGGATGCCATAGCAAATTCTAAAATGAGTAATGGTTCAATTAGGAGATAAATTCATTTCTTGCTCATGAAAATTACAAAGGAACAAACAGCATCTTCACTTTAACTGGACCCAAGTGTATTTAATATTATGGTTCTATAGCCTTGCTGTGCAAGGTCTGCAGATCTCAAAGATACATATATGAAAAGAATAAGGTTGTATATAGGTGGTTTTAGTAGGTCATGTCTGGAAACAGCACATAAGGACGCATTTCATTAGCTAGATCTCAGTCATATGTTCACACACAATTCAAGGAGAGCTTGAAAATACCAAAAAACTGGGACCAGCACTGTGGCATATCTGGTAAAGCTGCCACCTGCAGTGCTGGCATTCCATATGGGCACCGGCTCAAGTCCTAGCCACTCCACTTCTGATACAGCTCTCTGCAATGGCCTGGGAAAGCAGTAGAAGATGGCCCAAGTCCTTGGGCCCCTGCACCCGCGTGGGAGAGCTGGAAGGTGCTCCTGACTCCTGGCTTCAGATCAGCTCAGCTCCAACCATTGTGGCCATTTGGGGAGTGAACCAGCAGATGGAAGACACCCCCCTTCTCTCTCTCTCTGCCCCTCCTTCTCTCTGTAACTTTGATTTTCAAGTGAAAATAATCTTAAAAAAAGAAAATGACTATGTCCAGAAATAAAATTTAAAATTTTTAAATTATTTATTTATTTGAGAAATAGAGAAACAGAGACGCTCAAAGTTCTCATCCATTGATTCAACTCCACAAGCATCTGCAACAGCCACGGCTGAGCCAGATTGAAGCCAGGAATGAGAAACTTATTCCAAGTCTCCTACTTGGATTGTTGGAAAAGGACCCAAACCACTATCATCTACTGTCTCCTAGTGTTTACATTAGCAGGAAACTGGAATGGGAACAGAGCTGCAACTTAAATTGAGGTGCTCAGATATGGGAGACAAGCATCCCAAATGGCATGTCAACCACGAAGCCAAATGCTCCCCGTGAACTGGGTCACAATTAGTCAACCTCTAGCACATGGTCACATCTAAGCACTGTAGGGAATTCAACAATGACAGACTATAAAGTATACTACTGGGGAAAGGAGAATTGGAAAGAGCACAGGAGATGTTTCTAGTGATTAGACAGAGTATATTTCCAATATGAATAAAGTATTGCGTTAGGGATCCCAACAGTCTCCAAAGCTCATAATCCCATTCTACAATAAAGTCAGCATTTAAACATTTGTAACAGGACCACTAGCCCAAAACAGTTACTTCTCTTTCTCTAAGGCTTTTCTTCGTACCAGTGATACACAGAAAGCAGACAACAACAATGACATGATGGATAATACTATCTACATTGCAGGAGGGCCAAAGTGGGGAGGCAGAATCTTAAGGTTGAATGTGAGAATAAATTTATTTGACTTGGAATACTCAACACATGAAGGCAGCCAGAAACGGACCGTGCCTACTCAGATGTACTCAAGGTTCAGAGAAAGAAAACCCAAAAGTGGGATTGAAAACAATGGTTGATGAAACATTAATATCCTGTTTATATCCGATATCCATCCTTCAGATTCCTCCATACCCTGGTTACATGTGAAACCAAAAAAAAAAAAAAAAAAAGTTAGCAGGTGGGCTCTTCTAAATTCGAGATGTTGTGAATCTCAAATAGTATCTATTAGTAACCAACAAGTGTTTCCTTGGAAGCAAACCTTTTAGTATTTTAATCCTATTGAATTGGAAACAGCTAAGTGTCTTATAAATAACTGAATTCTAGCCAGAACTAGCTAAACTACAGAACCAGATGGAAGTCTTACTTCATGTTTTCTGCTAGAGATTGATCCCAAGGGCCTAGAGCTCCAGTTTGAGACTTGACTGCAGTGTGGGATGGAGGGGGGCCCAGGGAGCAAGAAAAAAAAAGAGGAAGGAGAGTTATGGAAATAATTAATAAAGATTGCTAAAAATCAAAATTGCTAATAAAAGCCATAGTTGTACTGACATCATTCATTTACAGCATATAAACTACCTCTGACTTAGCCTAAATGCTTTAAAACTCATCCTAGGGTTATTTTTTCCTCAAAGATACCTTTTATTTAATGAGTACAAACTTCATAAGTACAACTTTGGGAATACAGTGACTCTTCTCACTATACCTGTGTGCTCACCCCCATTCCCACCCCACCTCCTCCACCCTCTCCCATTCCCAGTCCCATTCTCCATTAAGATTCATTTTCAATTAACTTTATACCCAGAAGACCAACTTTATACTAAGTAAAGATTTCAACAATTTGCACACACACACACACTCAAAAAAAAACTTTGAGGAAAAGTATTCCAGTTAATTCTCATAATCCAAACATTGAGGACAGAGGTCATACATGGGAAGTAAGTACATAGTGACTCCTGTTGTTAATTTAACAATTAACACTCTTATGTATCATGTCAGTACTAACCCTAGGCTCTTGACTTAAGCTGCCAAGGCTATGGAAGCCTTTTGAGTCCACAATATGCTTTAGGCAAGGTCATAAGCAAAGTAGAAGTTCTCTTCTCCTTTCAGAGAAAAGTACATCCTTATTTGATGGCCACTTCTTTCCACTGGGATCTCACTAACAGAGAGCCTTCATATAGGACATTTTTTTTCCACAGTGTAATGGATTTCCATGCTTGAAATGCTCACATAGACTTTTCAGCCAGACCAGAATGCCTTAAGGGCTGATTCTGAGCTTAGAGTGCTATTTAAAGTGATTGGGGTCCCATGGTAAGTTTTTACACTGTACCCTTAGAAGTAAGTCTATAGGAATTTATGAAGAACTATGTGACTTTACAGTTATGAACTTCCTCCTCCCTCTCTTATTCCCACTCTCATTTTTTACTGAGATCTATTTTCAATTGAGTTCAACACATACGATTAACTCTATGTTAAGTAAAGAGTTCAACAAATAGTTTGAAGAAGAGAAAAAAAACTATTCTTCAACAGTCAAGGCAAGGGCTATTCGAGTCATTGCTTTTCAAAGTGTTGATTTAACTTCTGCAAATTTCCTTTTAGGTGCTCTATTAGTTATCACAGATCAGGGAGAACATATGGAATTTGTCCTTTTGGGGATGGCTTATTTCACAAAGTATGACATCGATGTTTTTCAGATTCATCTACTTTGTTGCCAAGAGTGGATTTCATTTTCTTTACTGCTGTGTAGAATTCTATAGGGTACATATCCCATAATTTATTTATGCAATCTTCACTCGAGGTGCATTTAGGTTGATTCCATATCTTAGCTTTTGTGAACTGAGCTGTAATAAACATGAGGGTGGATGCAGATAATTCTTTTATTTGTTGTTTTAATTTCCTTTGAATAAATTCCCAGGAGTGGGATGGCTGGGTCATATAATAGGTCTACATTTAGTTTTCTGAGGTATTTCCAAACTATCTTAATGATGGTTTTACCAGTTTATATTTCCACCAACAGATTAGGGTACCTTTACACCAAAACCCTTGCCAGCATTTGTTGTTTGCTGATTTCTATATGAAAGCCATTCTAACTGGGGTGAAGTGGAACCTCATTGTCAGCTCCTTCGGCCGCAAAAGGAACGACCCTGCTCGCAGCTAATCGGTCTTCAAAGGACTTTTACTTAGAAAGAGTGGGAAAGAGAGTGGGGGACTGAGAGAAGGGGGAGAGACGGCGTGCACGTTCCTTAAGGCGTGCCCCCTTCCCTCTCCCGCAGTCCGCTTATATCCAGAATTCAACCAATCACAATCAATCAATTACAGTCCATGCACAGAGTTCTCCAATCTGGCACTTGATCACGATCAGCTGTGGAGTCACGCAGCAGGCAGGGCATCAGCGCCATCTTGTTGTTTACCACAATCCTCAGCTAGATGGAAAGTTCAATCAGCTGCTACATCTGCATTACTGCTATAAGCCAAGCCCAGCATGGGGGGGGTCCCATGGCAGGCCTATCCTTGGGTCCCCACACCTCATAGTGGTTTTGATTTGCATTTCCCTGATGGCTAGTGATCTTGAACATTTTTTCATGTGTATGTTCACAATTTGGATTTCCTCTTTTGTATATCTGTTTAAGTCCTTTGCCCATATCTTCACTGGGTTATTTGTTTTGTTGTTGTGGAGTTTCTTGATCACTTTATAATTCTAGTTATTCATCCTTTATTTTTTCAACTTTTATTTAGTAACTATAAATTTCAAAAGTACAGTTTATGGATTATAATGGCTTTTTCCCCCACATAACTTCCCTCCCACCTGCAACCCTCCCCTCTCCTGCCCCCTCTCCCATAACATTCACATCAAGATTCATTTTCAATTATCATTATATACAGAAGATCAATTTAGTATATATTAGGTAAAGATTTCATCAGTTTGTACCCACACTGAACATAAAGTGTAAAATACTGTTTGAGTATTAGTTATAGCATTACTTCACATTGGACAACACATTAAGGACAGAGATCCTACATGAGGAGTAAGTGCACAGTGACCCCTGTTCTTGACTTAACAATTTGACACCCTTGTTTATGGCATCAGTAATCTCCCTAGGCTCTATTCATGAGTTGCCAAGGCTATGGAAGCCTTTTGAGTTTGTTGACTTCAATCTTATTTACACAAGGTCATAGTCAAAATGGAAGTTCTCTCCTCCCTTCAGAGAAAGGTACCTCCTTTTTTGATGGACTGTTCTTTCTACTGGAATCTAACTTGCAGAGATCTTTCATTTAGGTGTTTGTTTTGTTTTGTTTTGTTTTTGCCAGAGTGTCTTGGCTTTCCATGCCTAAAATACTCTCATGGGTTATTCAGCCAGATCCGAATGCCTTAAGGGCTGATTCTGAGGCCAGAGTGCTATTTAGGACATCTGTCATTCTATGAGTCTGCTGTGTATCCCGCTTCCCATGTTAGATCATTCTCTCCCTTTTTTAGTCTATCAGTTAGTATTAGCAGACACTAGTCTTGTTTATGTGATCCCTTTGACTCTTAGACCTATCAGTATGATCAACAGTAAACTGAAATTGATCACTTGGACTAGTGAGATGGCATTGGTACATGCCACCTTGAGGGGATTGAATTGAAATCCCCTGGCACGTTTCTAACTCCACCATTTGGGGCAAGTCAGATTGAGGATGTCCCAAAATGTACATCTCCTCCCTCTCTTATTCCCACTCTTATATTTAACAGAGATCACTTTTCAGTTAAATTTAAACACCTTAGAAAAATTATGTGTTAATTACAGAGTTCAACCAATAGTATTAAGTAGAACAAAAAAGATACTAAAAGGGATAAATTATTAAATTGTACATCAACAGTAGGGACAAGGCTCGATCAAGTCACTGTTTCTCATAGTGTCCATTTCACTTCAACAGATTTTCATTTTGGTGCTCAGTTAGTTGTCACCGATCAGGGAGAACATATGATATTTGCTCCTTTGGGACTGGCTTAATTCACTCAGCATGATGTTTTCCAGATTCCTTATTTTGTTGCAAATGACCAGATGTCAGTCACATAGTTTGCAAAAAATTTCTCTCATTCAGGCAGTTGCCTCTTCAGTTTCCTGAGTATTTCTTTTGCAGTTCAGAAGCTTCTCAATTTGATGTAATCCCATTTGTTAATTTTGGCTTTGATTGCCTGTGCCTCTGGAGTCTTTTCCAAGAGTTCTTTGCCTATGCCAATGTTTTGAAGAGTTTCCCTATTGTTTTCTATTTTTTGATGGCATCAGGTCAGAAATTTAGGTCTTTTAAAAATTTATTTGACAGAGAGAGAGAGAGAGAGAGAGAGAAAGGTCTTCCTTCATCACCTGGTTCACCCCCCAAATGGCTACCACGGCCTGCACTCTGCACTGATCTGAAGCCAGGAGCCATGCAGGTGCAGTGCCCAAGCACTTGGGCCATCCTCCACTACCTTCCCGGGCCACAGCAGAGAGCTGGACTGGAAGAGGAGCAGCCAGGACTAGAACCCGGCACCCACATGGGATGCCGGTACTGCAGGCGGAGGATTAACCAAGTGAGCCACAGTGCCGGCCAAGATTTAGCTCTTTAATCCATTTTGAATGGATTTTTTTGTTAAGTGTAAGGTAGGAGTCCTGCTTCCTACTCCTGCATGTGGAAATCCAGTTTTCCCAGCACCATTTGTTGAAGAGATTGTCCTAGCTCCAGGGATTGATTTTAGCTCCTTGGTCAAATATAAGTTGATTGTAGATGCTTGGATTGAATTCTGCATTTCTATTCAGTTCCATTGGTCTATCCATATATTTTTGTGCCAGTACCAGGCTGTGCTGTTTTGTCTATAACTGCCTTGTAATATGTCTTAAAATCTGATATTGTGATAAAGATAAAAGCCAGCACAGTGGAAAAAACTAAGCAAAAACCAAAGAGTATCCACAAATGCTGAATAACAAATGCACCAATTCAAAAATTAAAAATAAGGAATATAAAATGGCACCCCCAAAGAACACAACACTTTAATACCAGATTGTGAAGATGATGAAACTAAAGAAATACCAGAAACTGAATTCAAAACATTCATCATAGGATTACTTAGAAGTAATCAGAAGCAAATTCATGTACTAATAAAATCCATACATGACATGAAAGAAAATTTCTCCCATGAAACTGAGATCTTAAAGAGAAATCAAAATGAAATCTTGAAAATGAAGAATTCAATAGAACAAATAAAAAATGCAATGCAAAGACTTAACAACAGAATCAGTGAAGCAGAAGAAAGAATATCTGACTTAGAAGGCAAATCACAGGAAAATGTAAGGTCAGAACAAGCACAAGAAGAAAAAATTATAAAATTAAAAAAACACTGGTGGTAATCTACAGGATACTATCAAACCACCTAAAATATGGATTCTAGGAGTTCCTGAAGTAATGGAAAGAGAGAAAGGATTAGAAGGCCTTTTTAGTGAAATAATAACAGAAAACTTTCCTATTTTGGAAAAGAACGGGACATCCAAGTATAGGAAGTACATAGAATTCCTAATAGACATGACCAGAAAAGATCTGCACCATGACACATTGTAATCAAACTCTCCACAGTAAAATATAAAGAAAAGATCTTAAAATGTGCATGAGAGAAATACCAGATTGCTTTCAGAGGATCTCCAAAAGATTCACAGTGAAATTCTCATCAGAAACACTATAAGATACGAAAGAATGGTGAGTATATTCTAAGTCTTAAGAGAAAAGAACTGTCAACCCAAAATACTATATGCTGCAAAGCACTCCTTTTTGAATGAATGTGAAATAAAGACTTTCCATGACAAGCAACAATTGAAAGAATTTGTCAGCACCTGTCCAGCCATGCAGTAGATGCTTAAGTATGTGCGGCACACAGAAACATAGTCATCACTACGAAAGAAGGTAAAGGAAGGAAATTCCCCTAAAAGAATAAAGGAAATCTGTGGCCAACATCCTATAGAATGGGAAAAAGTTGGGAGCATTCCCACTGAGATCCAGAACCAGACAAGGATGCCCATATACCCATTCTCACCATTGCTATTCAATATAGTCCTGGAAGTTTTAGCCAGAGCCATTAGGCAAGTAAAAGAAATCAAAGGGATACAAATTGGGAAAGAGGAAGTCAAACTATCCCTATTTGCAGATGACATGATTCTATATATATGCGATCCAAAGACTCCACCAAGAGACTGTTGGGACTCATAGAAGTGCTTGGTAAAGTAGTAGAATATAAAATCAATACACAAAACTCAACAACTTTTGTATACATAGTCAATGCCATGGATGACAAAGAACTTCTGAAATCAGTCTCACAATAGCTACAAAAAATCAAATACCTTGAAATAAACTTAACCAAGGATATCAAAGATCTCTACATGAGAACTGCAAAACATTAAAGAAATAGAAGAAAACACAAAAAAAGGAAAAATATTCCATGTTCATGGATTGCAAGAATCAATATCCTCAAAATGTCCACTCTTCTGGAAGAAATTTACAGACACAATGTGATCTAGAACAAAATGATGTTAAAATTCATATGGAAACAGAGGAGTCCTCAAATAGCTAAACCAATCTTATATAACAAAAACAAAGCTGGAGCCATCACAATACCAGATTTTAAGACATATTACAAGGCAGTTATAGACAAAACAGCACAGCCTGGTACTGGCACAAAAATATATGGATAGACCAATGGAACTGAATAGAAATGCAGAATTCAATCCAAGCATCTACAATCAACTTATATTTGACCAAGGAGCTAAAATCAATCCCTGGAGCTAGGACAATCTCTTCAACAAATGGTGCTGGGAAAACTGGATTTCCACATGCAGGAGTAGGAAGCAGGACTCCTACCTTACACTTAACAAAAAAATCCATTCAAAATGGATTAAAGAGCTAAATCTTGGCCGGCACTGTGGCTCACTTGGTTAATCCTCCGCCTGCAGTACCGGCATCCCATGTGGGTGCCGGGTTCTAGTCCTGGCTGCTCCTCTTCCAGTCCAGCTCTCTGCTGTGGCCCAGGAAGGTAGTGGAGGATGGCCCAAGTGCTTGGGCACTGCACCCGCATGGGAGACCAGCAGGAAGCACTTGTCTCCTGGCTTCAGATCGGTGCAGAGTGCCAGCTGTAGCAGCCATTTTGGGTGAACCAGGTGAAGAAGGAAGACTTTGTCTTTGTCTCTCTCTCACCATCTAACTCTGCCTATCCAAAAAAAAAAAAAAAAAAAAAAAAGCTGGCTTATCTGTTTTGACATAAAGATGATTAGAATTTTAGTATTAACTGCACTGAATTTGTAGATCACTTTGCATAGCACAGTCATCTTAGCAATATTAAATATTACTTTCCAAGAATATGGAATGCCATCCATTTATTTACATTTTTAATTTCTTTCAGCAATATTTTGTCAGTTTCAGTGTACTGTCACCTATTAAATTTATTCCCAGATAATTTAATTTTTAGATATTATTAGAAATGGACTTGGTTTTAAATTTTCATTTGTGAATTGTCATTGCAGTTGTATAGAAAAAACACTTTTTTGTTACCTTTGATCTATCCTTCAGCTCACCAAATTTGGTTTTTTTAGTTCTATTATCTTTCTTGTGGTTAAATTTTTAGGTGATATGTCTCATTTTATCTCTGCAAACTCTTCTTCCTCAAGTAAGAGATGATGAGTTGAAACACAAGGATTCTTAATAAGAATACATGGATTAAATTCAATAGTGTCCAGGGACCACTTATAACATGATAAACTTATGATATACGTACATTTTCTGATATGATAGTTAATTGCTTTCATGGAAACATAGATAGTTATGAAAATATTCTTTCCTTCTTATCTCCTTCACAAAAATAAGTTCCATTTTTAAAGAAAAACTAACATTGAGAGAATGTTTTATTGTACATTAAACATACTGGAAATTAATGGGGAAGAAATGTATGATTATGATAAAAAATTCAGATGTTCGATACCACAAATAAAATAAAAAAATACATGCATACCTTTCCCTTTTTCTTGATTTAGAATTAAAAAGAACAAATTATACTCTATACTACAGAAAGTTATCTTTATAACTGAATATCACCAATTGGGCACGCCTTTATTAAATATGCTTATTTTCTTTCATTTTTATGGTCTAGTGTAGATATAGTGGTTTTTAAAGTGTGTTCCTTTATCAGCAACATTGGAATCAGAAGAGAAAGAAAATATAAACATTCATCAAAATCCCTACCTCTGCCAGCACTATAAATTCCGGAGGGAACTCTTAGCTACAAACTTTTCCGTCAGGAATAAAGAAGTTGCACTGTGCGTACAGTGTCTCAATTTTCTGGTACACAAAGATCTGGCTTCTCTTTCTTCTGTCTTGAAGAGCTAATGGGTTCAGGTATGAGCTATTCTTGGGCCTGTGGAGAACAGAGATGTGGCTTGAGCTAAGATGTGAGCCCTCACCACAGCTGCTTTCCTCTTTCAATGCAGAGCAAATAGCTGATAAATCTTGCTTAACAACTTGTCCATGAGTAGGAAAAAAGGTGGACTGTGTGCCTAGAGTTCCAAATTTTCTGCATGTTATGTGAAACACTGACTTACGTTTTTCCTGAGTATACTAATATAGTATAAGATAGATGTCTAAGGGTGCTAAGAACACTGACAGTTGGTTTGCATTAATATCAATATTTGAAAGGTCTATAGAACATCAGCTCAGATTGATTGAAGTTCTCATTATGAAGCCAGTGCATGAAAACTAAAAGAAGTGAGCTTTTTTTCTAATATATAGATACCAATACAAAGAGTCAAGGAGAAAGTCTGGAGCTGTGGCCTAGTAGGTAAAACTGCCACCTACAGTGCTGGCATCCTGTATGGGCACCAGTTCAAGTCCCAGCTGCTCCACTTCCAATCCAGCTCTCTGCTATGACATGGGAAGGCAATAGAAAATGGCCCTGGTACTTAGGCCCCTGTATTCCCATGGGAGACCCAGATGGGGCTCCTGGCTCCAGATCAGCCCATCTCCAGCTATTGCAGCCATTTGCGGAGTGAACAATGGATGGACTTTCTCTCTCACTCTCTGCCTCCACCTCTGCCTCTGTGTAACTCTGCCTTTCAAATAAATAAGTAAATATTTATTAAAAAGAGTCAAGGAGAATGAAGGTACAGGAAAACATAATCCAAAAAGAGAATAAGAAAAAGCCAAGAATTTACCTTAATGAATGGGAGATGTATAAATCATATAATGGAGAATTTTCTTTAAAAGCTATAAAAATATTCAATGAGCTCAGGAGACCAATGCATGAAAAAAGGAAAAGTTTTAAGAAATACATGAATTTTAGAAAGAACCAAACAGAAATCTTATAATTGAAGAGTGTAGTAACTGAATTCAAATTCAATAGCAGATAGAGTAAGCAGAAAAGAGAATCAGCAAATTTGAAGACAGGTCATTGGAAGCAATCTAGTCAGAAGGCAAAAGAAAAAGAATAAAAAGAGTAAAGATAGCTTAAAGGATTTGAAAAATACCATAAAAGCACTAAGATGCTTTTTTATGGTTTTCTGAAAAGATGATGCACACCAAAACCTGGTATGTTATTTGGAAAAACTAATGACTGTAAACTTCTCAAATATAGAGAAGAAAACAGACATCTAGATCCAGGAAGCTCATAAATTTGCAAATAATTTGAAAACAAATCCACACCAAGACAGATTGTAAAGCAGTCCTTTCTTATATTTAGTTTCACTCTCTATAGTTTAAGTTACCCAGAATGGGCAGTCCAAAGAGTTAAACAGAAAACTCCATGTGTAAATGATTCACAAATTATAATTTGTATCTCATCCCAAGTAGCATGATAAAGTTTCACATGGACCCACTCCATCCTGCCTATGGTATAAATCATTCCTTCATTCAGCATATACATATTGTAAATTCTGCCCTCCTAATAGTCCTGTGGCAGTTGAAATTGTCAGATGAATCATCATGGCATTGCAGTGCTTGTACTCAAGCTACTTGTCTGCAGAAGTCTAACACTTTATCACAATGCCTGTGTCACTCTCCTCACTTCATTTCCCCAATGCTTCATCTTACATCAGCTTTTACGGGAAATTTTAAGTACAATGCATTAAGATACTTTGACAGAGTATGCATTCACTTACATTCTATTATAATATATAGTATTTGTTCTATTTTATTATTAATGGTAATCTCTTACTGTATCTAATTTATAAATTAAACTTTATCATAAGAATTTTTGTATGGGAAAATACATAATATATTTACAGTTTGGTCCTACCCTTGGTTTAAAGCATCTGCTGAGTGTATTATAATATATCCCCATGGGCCAGCGTTGCAGCTCAATAGGCTAATCCTCCGCCTGCAGCACCGGCACACTGGGTTCTAGTCCCGGTCGGGGCACAAGGTTCTGTCCTAGTTGCTCCTCTTCCAGTCCAGCTCTATGCTGTGACCTGGGAGTGAAGTGGAGGATGGCCCAAGTGCTTGGGGCCTGCACCCACATGGGAGACCAGGAGAAGCACCTGGCTCCTGGCTTCAGATCGGCGAGGTTCCCCAGCTGCAGCAGCCATTGGGGTGTGAACCAACAAAAAAAGGAAGACCTTTCTCTCTCTCTCTCACACTGTCCACTCTGCCTGTCAAAAAAAAAAAATAATAATAATAATGTATCCCCATAGATAAGGAGCCACTTTGTTCAATTTTTAAGGTCAAAGACAAAGAAAAAATTTTGAAAACGAGAAAATAAAAGTGAATTGTGTCAGACAAAGGAGCCCCCACAAACACAGTACTGTTTGCGGATTTTTAAACAGAAAACTTATGCACCAGAAACATGTGAGTGGGTATATGTAAGGTGCCAAAAAGAAAAGGCTGAAAATTGATATTACCATACCTGTAATAACTGATCTTCAAAATATAGAAGAAATACTTTCCCAAACAAACAGAAGCTGAGAGAGTTCATCACCACTGTATTTGACGTACAAGAGAAAAGAATTCTTTGATAATGAAATTACTTTTAACAGCAACATCATAGCATATTAAAGACCAAAATTGATTGGTAATTATAAATAAATTGACAAATATAGAATGCTGTATTACAATTACAGTGATGAGTAAATCATTTTAATTCTTATCTTAGTGCATTTGTACTCCTGTAACCGAACATCTGATATTGTGCAATTTATAAGCTATACACATTTATTTCTCACAGTCTGGAAGATGAGAAGTTCAAGATCAAGTCATCAGGAGATTTTTATATCTAGAGAAAGATCATTCTCTGACCCATGTTAGTGCTTCTGACTGTATCCTCACAGGGCAATAGGGGTGAAAAGGAGATTAATATTGTGTTCTCACAAAGCAGAAAAGATGCAAGGACAAAAACGATCAGTGCAGTCCCTTCAACTTCTTTTGTGAGAGTGCTATTCCCATACATGAGGGCATGGTTTTCATGACTAAATCACTTCTAAAAGTTACTAGCTTATTATACTATCACGATAGGTATTAAGTTCCAAAATATCAATGTAGAAGAGATACATGCACTCAGCTCGTAGCAGTAATAAATGTCAAAAGAGAAATTACAGAAATATATAACTTAAAAATTATGATGGAGACAATACAAATAAACATAAATTGCTATATTTCTAGCAGAAAGATGGGAAGAATAAAAGCATAGAGTATTTTAATTCAATTAAAGCTAAGATGTTATTAAGTTAAAACAATTGCTAAAATTGTTTTACATAAGTCATATACATATTACATATGTACATAATACATATTGTTTTACATAACATAAATATTATGTTTTACATAATTTTTTACATAAGTCTCATGGTAACTACAAAGAACATATCTACAAACGTTAGAAAAAATAGAGACAAGAATCAAGGCAAAGAGTAACAAACACAAAGGAACACAACAAGGGAGAAAAGAGAGACAAAATAATTGAAAGAAAAATGACAATAGTAAATCTTGCCTTATTAATAATTACTTTAAGTGGAAATGCATTACATTCCTCAATCAGAAGTCAAGGGCAGGGACCCAGTTTTGGTGTAGCAGGTAAAGCCTCTGTCTGCAACACCAGCATCCCATATGGGCGCCAGTTCTAGTACCAGCTCCTCCACTTCCAATCCAGCTCCCTGCTAATGCACCTGGAAAAGCAACAGCAGATGACCAAGTGTTTGGGTCCCTGCCACCCATGTGGGAAACCTGGAATAAGCTCCTGACTCCTGGCTTCAGAACAGCCCAGCTCTGGCTGTTGAGGCTGTTTGTGGAGTGAAGTAGTGGATGCAAGATCTCTCTCTCTCTCTTTCTGTCTCTCCTCTCTCTCTACAACTACACTTTTCAAATAAATAAAATAATAATTAAAAAAACTAACAAAGGATAAGAAACAAAAACAATATAGCCACATATTATCTACCAAAAAATTCACTTCACATTTAAGGACAAACATAAAGTAGAAGAAAATGAATGGAAGAAAATACTTTGATGAAATGGTAACCTAAAGAAAACAGAGTGTGTATACTTACACAAAACATATTTTAAATCAAAGATTGTCACAAGTGACAGTGGACATTAAGTAACAATTAAAGGATCCAACAACCAGGAAGATAGAAGCTATAAATATACATGTAACCAAATCAGAGCAAGTCAACATAAAAAGGAAAAGTAGACAGTAATAAATTGGGAGAGACTTCATCCCTCCTGTTCCTATCAGGGATAAAAGAACCAGACAGAATATCAACAAAGAAACAGCAGGTTTGAACACTAGTTTTGTATGCAGACCACATGAATCCAACATTCAACCCAACAGCAACAGAATTCACATCCCTCTTAAGCACATGCAGAATGTTCTTCAGGATACTGCACATCTTTGGTCAGACAACAAGTCTTAATACATTAAAGAGCCTTGAAATCTTACCGAGTATCTTCTCTGACAATGAAATGAAACTAGAAATCAACAGCAGATGGAAAACTAGAAAATTCAAACATGTGGCTATTAAATAACAACTTTTTAACAATCAATGGCCAAAGAGAAATTCAAGAGGGAAATCAGAAAGTATTTTGGAACAAATGGAAATGAAAACACAGCACAGAATAAAACAAAGGTAATACTAAGAAGTAATGAAAACTGATATTGAAAAAGAAGAAATAGCCCAAATAAACAATCTAAACTTATATCATAATGATCTAAAAAAAATACCAACCTAAGCACAGAGTAGTTATTAGGAATGGACTAATAAAGGTATGAGCAGAAATAAATGTAAAAGAGAATAGAAAATATCAGAAAACCATAGAGATGAGTATTTAAAGATTTATTTTTATTCATCTGAAATATAGATCAACAGAGAGAGAGGAGACACAGATATTTGGCAATGATAATCACAGAGCTGGATTGGAAGTAGAGCAGTGGAACTGGAACCAGTTCTCTAATATGGAGTACTGGCATCTCTGGCATTAGTTTAAATAGCTGTGCCACAACACAGGCCCTTAGAGCTGACTTTTTAGAAAAATCAATAAGGGCCAGTGTGTGGCACCAATGAAAACAGCTGAAGACAGCCCAAGTACTTGTACACTTGTCTCCCCTGTGGGAGACCTGGATGGAGTTCCAGGCTCCTGGATTTCACCAGGAACAGCTTCCAGTATTGCAGGCATTTTAGGAGTGAAGCAGCAATTGAAATATTTCTTTATCTCTCTCTCTCCCTCTGTGTAATTCTGCCTTTCAAATGACTACATAACTTTTAAAAACAAATGAAAATATTGAAAAAAATGACTAAGACATGGAATCAACCTGTGTTCATAAGCAGAAAAATTTTTAAAGAAAATATAGCAGATGTACACCATGTAATATTATTCAGACTTTAAAATGTGTGGAATCCTGTCATTTGTAGCACTACAGATCGATCTACAAGTTTTATACTAACTGAAATAAGCCAAATACAGAAAGACAAATACTATATTATCTCATTCACATATGTCTATGTCTGTATCACCTGCATCCCAAATGGACACGAGTTCATGTCTCAGCTGCTCCACTTCTTATCCAGCTCCCTGTTTGTGCACTTGGAAAAGCTGCAGAAGATAACCCAAGTGTTTGGGCCCCTGCCACTCACATGAGAGACCCAGACGAAGTTCCTGGCTCCTGTCTTAAGCTTAGCCCAGCCCTGGCCATTGCACCTATTTGTGGAATGAACAAGTGGATGGAAGATTTTCTCCCCCTTGCTCTCGTAGCATTCATTTTAAAATAAATCTTAAAGGAAAAATCTGAGCTCATAGAAGTACAGAACATAATAGTGATTTCCAGGTACCAAGGAGATTAGAGGTAAGAGGGAGAAGAGATGAAATTTGTGAACTGGTACAAAGTAACAGCCATTTAAAAGGAAGAAGTTCTGGTGTTCCATCAAAAAGGAAGATGATTATATCAACAATAGTATATTGTATAATTCACAATGATAGGCAGAGATCATTTTGAATGTTCTTATGACTAAGAAATAAAAAATGTTTTAGATGATGTATAACCTAAAAATGATGAGTTGATCATTACACAACATATGCTAAAACATCAAACTATACTCCATCAAATTGTATAATTATATGTCAATTAAAAATTAAAAATTGACCAAACTTTATCTAAACTACATGAGAAATGTAAGATACAAGTGAATAAGATTGAAAGTAAAAGATCAAACACGAGAACTGAAGCCACATAAATAAAATTGATCAGCAAAGGTTACTGTGAATAATTATATATCAACACATCGAACAACAAAAAAATAGGTAAGTTCTTAGAAAAAGACAATCTATCAAAATTGAATAATGCAGAAGTAAAAAGTCTATAGGCTCAATAGGCTAATCCTCCACCTGCGGCACCAGTACCCCAGATTCTAGTCCCGGTCGGGGCGCCGGATTCTGTCCCGGTTGCCCCTCTTCCAGGCCAGCTCTCTGCTGTGGCCCAGGAGTGCAGTGGAGGATGGCCCAAGTCCTTGGGCCCTGTACCCCATGGGAGACCAGGAGAAGCACCTAGCTCCTAGCTTCGGATCAGTGCAGTGCGCCAGCCATAGCACGCTGACCACAGCGGCCATTGGAGGGTGAACCAATGGTAAAGGAAGACCATTCTCCCTGTGTGTCTCTCTCTCACTGTCCACTCTGCCTGTCAAAAAAAAAAAAAAAGTCTATAGAGACCTGTAACAAGTAAAGGGATTGAATCAGTAATCCAAAACAAAGAAAATCCCAGGACAAATTGATGTCACTGATTACCATCAAATTACTGGAGAACATTGGGGAAACTCTGCCAGATATTAGCACAAGCAAAGAGTTTTTGAAACATACCCCAGAAGCACAGGCAATTAAACCAAAATGGACAAATGAGATTACATCAAGCTGAGGAGCTTCTGCACTGCAAAAGAAACACTCAGCCAAGTGAAGAGGCAACCAAAAGAATGAGAGAAAATATTTGCAAATACATAACTGAGAAAGGGTTAATATGATAACCAGATATGATATCCAGAATCTATAAAGAGCTCAAGAAATTCAACAACAATAAACCAAACAATCCAGTTAACAAATGAGCAAAGGACTTGAACAGTCATTTTTCAAGAGTGGAAATTCAAATGATCAACAGGCACAAGAAAAAATGCTCAGGATCACTAGCCATTAAGGAGATTCAAATCAAAACCACAATGAGGTTTTACATCAACCCTGTTAGAATGGCTTTCATGCAGAATTCAACAAATAACAAATGCATCAAGGATGTGGAAGAAAAGGTACATTGATCCACTTTGTTGGGAATATAAACTGGTTCAACCACTGTGGAAGATAGTATGGATACAGCTCAGAAATCTGAATGTAGACCTACCATATAATCTAGCCATCTCACTCTTGGGAATGTACCCAAGGGAAATGAAATCAGCATATGAAAGAGTTA
The DNA here is from genome assembly GCA_949820135.1 of Sylvilagus floridanus. Taxonomy (NCBI): domain Eukaryota; kingdom Metazoa; phylum Chordata; class Mammalia; order Lagomorpha; family Leporidae; genus Sylvilagus; species Sylvilagus floridanus. The sequence continues at coordinate 141,936,312 of OX463241.1, forward strand.
TCTGCACCCCAATATTTACAGCAGATCAATTCATGATAGCTAAGATATGAAATCAACCCAGATAGCTATCAACAGATGACTGGATAAAGAATTATAGTATATATACACTATGGAGTACCTCTCAGCTATAAAAAAAAAAAATCCTCTCTTTTGCAACAAAATGGATGTAACTGAAAACCATTATACTTAGCAAAATAAGCTAGTCCCCAAAACAGAGATATCATGTTTTCCCTGATCCAGCATAACATACAGAGTACCTAAAATGTAATATATTCAAGTGAAATGGACATTTTGAGAGTCAATGATTGTTTACAGCCCTCGTCTCGTCTCTACTATTAAGAAAGTGTTCTTTTTTTCTCTACTATTAAGAAAGTCTCTACTATTAATAAAGTGGTTTTACTATTTGCTGAACTCTTAGTGTAGGGTTAACTTTATGAGTATAAAATAAACTGAAAATAAATCTTTGTAAAAATTAAGAGTGGGAATAGGAGAGGGAGGAGGAAGAAGGGTTGGAGTGTGGGCTGTGGGGAGGGTAGGGTAGAAAGAATAATTATGTTCCTAAATCTGTATATGTGATATATATGAAATATGTATACCTTAAATAATTTTTTAAAAAAAAGAAATATAATTTTTCCCAAACTCTTTCAAAAAATTAAAAAGGAATACTTCCATAGTTCTTCTCTGAGACCCAACATTACCCTGATACCAAAGTCAGACAAAGATACTACGAGAAAAGTACAGGTTGATATTTTTATGGATACAGAAACAAAAATCCTTAACAAAATACTTGCAAATATAATTCATCATTGAAAGATCATACAATGCAACCAAGAAGGAATTTTCCCCAGCATGCAAGGATCTTTCAAAATATGCAAATCACTCAATTATCTTTTAATATATGCAAATGCAGATCTTATTAACAGAATGAGGGATAAAAATCACATGATTATCCACGCAGGAGCTTGCATTAGTCTACTTTTTGTTACTTTAACTAAAATACCTAAGAGGAGTTTCTTAGGACCCAAAATGTTAATTTTAGCTAACAGTTTGAGGTTAGGAAGCTCCATCATCCAGTATCTGGTAGAGATTGGTACACGATGGGTCTAGAGGCAGGATCATATCCTGAGTCAGTAAGCAGGGAGTGAACCTAGGCTGAACTCGAGTTCAAATAGTCAAACTTCTTCAAAGAACCACCCTCGGAGGACACACTTCCAATGAGCAAAACATCGTATGGCCTTACCTCTCAGATGCCATCATTAGATTAATTTCCCATCTTTAATCAATCAACCATTACCATTAAGACATTACAGTTAAAACACTTCCACGAGTTTTGTGGAAAAAAATCCTACTCAACCACAACAGTGCTGAAAAAATAATAAAATTCAGCATGCTTTTACAATAAAAATTCTCATCAGAGAAAAATGGAAATTACTTCAATTTAATATAGGTTGTAACATCTAAAATTGTCAGCTAACACCACATTCCATGGTCAAAGACTGAAAGCTTTCCTACTGGGATCAGGAATGAGAAAGTATGCCCATTCTCACTATGTCTATTCAAAATAATACTATATGTCCTCATCAGAGAAAGTTGGCAAGAAAAAGAAATAGAAGGCATTCAAATAGGAAAGGAACACATAAAATTGCTTCTATGTGCAGGCTACATGATCTTATATACAGAACCTTGATGATCTCACAAAACAAAAACGACCTTGTTAGAACTAATAGGCAAGCCCAATAAAAATGCATTGCACAAAAACAACATGCAAGTATCAGTTTAATTTATAAAAACTATTCAATACTGATCTGCAAAGATTAGGAAAACAATCTCAATGCAATAGCATCAAAATGAATAAAACATTTATAAATAAACTTAACAAAGTAAAAACCATATACAAATGATAACTACAAAAGATTGATGAAAGTAATTAAGGAAGAAACAAAACAGTGGAAAGAAATCCTTATGTTTTGTTTAAAGCCCTTGTCTATACTCTTGGGGAACAACGGTTTTTCTACTTATAATTTGTTGAATTCTTGATTTAGTAGAGGATTAAGCTTATGATTATGAAACAAACTGAAAGGGTGTCAATGTAAAGATTAAAATAGAAAATAAGGAAAGAAGGCAGAGCATGGGCAAGAGGGAGGGTAGAATAGGAAATATTATTATGCTTTTAAATCTGTATATATGAAATACATGAAATTTGTTCACCTTACATAAATAAAAAATTTTTAAAAGAAATGTACTGGGGGGGGGGGTGGCGCCATGGCTCAACAGGCTAATCCTCCGCCTTGTGGCGCCGACACACTGGGTTCTAGTCCCAGTTGGGGTGCCAGATTCTGTCCCGGTTGCCCCTCTTCCAGGCCAGCTCTCTGCTGTGGCCCGGGAGTGCAGTGGAGGATGGCCCAAGTGCTTAGGTCCTGCACCCCATGGGAGACCAGGAGAAGCACCTGGCTCCTGGCTTCAGATCAGCGTGGTGCACTGGCTGCAGCACGCCGGCCACGGCGGCCATTGGAGGGTGAACCAACGGCAAAGGAAGACCTTTCTCTCTCTCTCTCTCTCTCTCTCTTTCTCTCTCTCTCTCTCTCTCTTTCTCACTGTCCACTCTGCCTGTGAAAAAAAAAATTTTAAAAAAATAAAGAAATATACTGGGGCCAGCACTGTGGCTTAGTGTGTAAAGCCACTGCCTGCAGCACCAGCTTTCCATATGGGCACTGGTTCATGCCCCAGCTGCTCTTCTTTCAATCCAGCTCTCTGTTACGGCCTGGGAAAGCAATGGAAGATGGCTCAAGTCCTTAGGCCCCTGCACACACATGGGAGACCCAGAAGAAGCTACTGGCTTCTGGCTTCACATCAGCACAGCTCTGGCAATTGTGGCCAATTGGAGAGTGAACCACAGGATGGAAGACCTCTCTCTTTCTCTCTGCCTCTCCTTCTCTCCATGTAACCCTTTCAAATAAATAAATCTTTAAAAAAATATACTGCATTTAAAAAAATTCTCATGTTCACAAAAGAAAGGCAATATTGTTATAATGTCCACACTATGAAAGATTGAGAAACCCAATGCAATTTATACGAAATTCCCAAAAAAACATTTTTACATAAATAGAGAAAACAACCCTAAAACTCATAAAGACAACATTGGACTCAATTTAATCAAAACTATCTTGAAAAGAAAGATCAGAGACAAAGGCACCATGCTTACTAATTTCAATAAACACTTCAAAGTTACAGTAATTTAAACAAAGAAATAGATACCAATGGAATAACACAGAAAAATAAGATATAAAATCCATACATATATGGTAAACTTAGCTTCAATAACAGTGTCATGAATACACAATAGGAAAAGGATAGTCTCTTCAATAAGTGCTGCTGGAAAATTTGATAATCACTTGCAGACGAAAATTAAACTGGACCATTGCGCACAATAATCAACTTAAAATGGATAGAACACTTAGATGTAAGCCCTGAAATTGTAAAGCTCCTTGAACAAAACAGTGAAGCTTCTTGGCATTGGTCTCAGCCATGGTTTCACAGATATAACAGCAAAAGGACAGGCAGCAAAAACTCATGTATAGCAACCAACCTACAGAGTGAAAGAGCAATTTATAGGATGAGAGAAAATATTTTCAAATCATATATCTGGTAAGGGTTAAGACCTAAAATGCAGAACAAACTCATACAACCCAACAGCAAATAAACTTCTTGTTCCCTCCCCAAATGTCTGCAGTAGTCTGGATCTCCTATGTGGGTGGCAGGAAATCAAGTACTCGATCCATCACCTGCAGCCTCCCTGGATGCACGTTAGCAGACAGGTGGAACTGGAAGCGGGGCTGGGATTTGAATCTAAGCACTCTAACATGGGATGCAGGCATTCCAATCAACGTCTTAACCAATGTGCCAAATGCCTACATCACAATTTTACATAGGTGAGATAGCTAAAACATTCAAACTCATGAAGATGAAGGACAGAGCTACAGTTGCCAGGGCTAGGGATGCCAGCAAATGAAGAGTAGCTAAGCAACAGAAATAAAATTTCAGTTATACAAAATAAAACCTTCTAGAGACCTGCTGTCCAAGATTGCGCCTATAGACAACAATAATGGATCGTATCCTTCGAAACTGGTAAAAATTTAGAATTCTAGTTGTATTCTTAACAATGCAATTTTTAAAATTAAACATAATGATTCTCTTTCCTCTTTCATTATCTCACTTCCTATTGTTTCCATTTGCTTACTCTGGGGCCATATGGTAAGAGGTAAAATAATGACCATCTTAACTCTGTTCCTTCCTCCTTTCTAATTGTTTGGGTCCTGTAACCACATGGACCCAAATGCATAGTAGCATAACAGTCTCCTTTCCACCCATCTAGAACTATTGTGATTGTTGTAGCCATTAAGAGGAAAGACATTATATATTGCTTGATATGAGGAGACCAAGAAAATATCAGTAATAGTCTGATTTATGGAAATGCAATATTTCAGGAATTCTGGAAACTATCAAATAATGCTTATTTTAATAATTAGAGTAATCAAGATATTTAACAAAAACTGTCCAAAATTTTAAGATAAAGTAAAAGAAGACCTGTCAAAATTACTCTAGAATATTGTCTAATAGATCCACACAAAGATTATGATTTATCTAGGTATATGCACCTTCATTTGATTTGTTATTTACAAATAACTGGGTTACAGAGTATATGGTTACTGCTGACTTGTAGATTTGTGTCTGGTAGAAGTGTCTGTCTGGTAAAAAAAAGTAGTCTGAATTTTACGATTTCGTTGCTTTATCGAATATTAACAAGTTTTAAATCTAAGTTAGCCAGACAAATCCAATCTTTTTTCCCATCTATAAACATACACAGTAACTTTCTGGTGTGTCAACTTAGTTAGGATAAACTTCACTCATCACAATTTTCTAGTTTGTTAACTGATGAGATGGGCTGTAAGAGGCATTCTTCATAAGAGTTGAAGTTGGAAAGGCAAACTGCAGCCACTGATGCAGCATGTACAAATATTTTCTGGTAAATAACCAGATATTAATTTATATGTCACTGTGAAGGGATTTTGTAGGCTTGAATGAAGTTGTTAATCAGTTAAGTTTAATTATAGAGATGTCTCTCAGTGGCCCTGATTTATAATAGTCAGGAAGAAGGCTCTCAAAAGCATTTGCACCTTCCCTGAGGACACTCTTTTCGGTTCCAGCCTGCAGTCATCATCTGTTCCTGGCAGCCTGTAAACAAACATTGGAACATGTTCCTGGGATTCCAACATGCTTGTATGCCTCCCTTCTTGACTTTCTGACCAACAGATTTGCTTCACATTTGCTTAGCCAGCCTCCACAATGTGAATCGGTTCCTTGAATCAAGCAAGAAAATGCGTGAATAGAGCATGTGGGTCTACGTGTCTGTGTGTGTGTCTGTGTGTGTGTGTGTGTGTATGGATCTATATATATATACATATTATTAATTCTATTCTCTTGCTGAATCCTTGACTGACAAACCTCATTTATGAGTTAAATAAAACTTTGGCATGTTTTTTTCTTTATTGGCATGAGTCATCATTTTTAAAATGTTTCTGTTGTTGGAAACATCTTTATTTTACTTTTACTTTCTTTTTTTATTTTTTAATTTTGTTTAAGGAATACAACTTCATGCATTTAATATATACAAATTTGGGAACATGGCGATTTTCCCCCTTCCTTCCATCCCACCCATACTCCCACCCTTCTTCCTCTTCCCTCTTTCTTTCCCATTCTTATTTTTACAGAGAATAATTTTCAGTTAAGTTTATACTCAGATTAATCTACACTATTTTTTAAACTTTTTACAACTTTTCCTTTGACAAGGAAAACAGTGAATACCAGCAATACTTCCTTTGTGCTCGACTAAAAATGCTTAATTCTTAATATAGTAAGAAAACCAGCATTTTGCCTATTTACAAATATTTTCTTTCCATGATTCCCAAATTATTGATATTGAGTTGTAATAGTGACACTATATTCTTTATGATTTATTTATTTATTTGGAGCTGGCACTGTGGCGCAGCAGGTTGAAGCCCTGGCCTGCAGTGCCAGCAGCCCATATGGGCACCAGTTCTAGTCCCGGCTGCTCCTCTGCTATGGCCTGGAAAAGCAGTGAAGGATGGCCCAAGTGCTTGGGCCCCTGCACCCACATGGGAGACCAGGAGGAAGCTCCTGGCTCCTGGCTTCAGATCAGCACCGCTCTGGCCATTGTGGCCATCTGGGGAGTGAACCAGCGGATGGAAGACCTCTCTCTCTGTCTCGACCTCTCTCTCTAATTTATTTGGAAGGCAGAGTTACAGAGAGTCAGAGAAGGAGTGAGAGGAAGAGGGAGAGGAAGAGAGAGAGAGAGAGAGAGAAAGAGAGTACTCCATCCATTGGTCCACTCCCCAAATGGCCGCAATGGCCAGCGCTGAGCCGATCTGAAGCCAGGAGCCTGGAGCTCACTCTGGGTCTCCCACATGGGTGCAGGAGCCCAGGGACTTGGGCAATCCCTGCTACTTTCCCAGGCACATTAGCAGGGAGCTGCATTATAAGTAGGGCAGCCAGGACTCAAACTCGCACCCACATGGGATGCTAGCACTACAGGTGGTGGCCTTTCCTACTATGTGCCACAGCAACGCTATTAATGATTAATTTTAAATTATTATTTTATTAATCATATTATTATTGAGAAACTAGGTTTCATAGTTTCTGATTTGGCATAAAGAACCCAGTTCACTTTAGGGGACTTAACTTTGCAAGAATGTTCCAAAGAAGATACTCCAGAGCTGGAATGCTCACTGACAACCACTTGTTTTGCCTATCACCAACTGGAGCTGATTGCTTTAGCCAGGTGTAACAGAGATAGGAAAAATACAAAGGACATAATGATCAGGTAAGCTTCTCTGGTCAAATGCTGCATCCTACCAGTCAGTTGAAATCAGCAAGATGGAACGGCAGTTAAGCAGCAGCTCTGGGAAAGACCAACTATTTATATTAAGTATTTCTGACAACTGAGTCTAAAACATGACTCATGATGACTTTTGGCAGCTGGAGGGACAGAAAGAGATTGTTATTTTTTCCAAATGAGCCCTTGGAGACTTGCATCTGGAGAGCCAGAGTCCTTTTAAAATAACCCGTGAGATTAGAAAAGGATGGGTTAAGAGAAAGATAATTAAAAAGTGGGAGAAATGAAAGTGAGTAAGAAGAGAGGGAGAAAAGTGACTCAGATATAAAGAGAAAAAATGACAGGGAATAGATTCTCTTTCAAATCACTGCCCTACACCACAAAGAGGAAAGCAACCAGTCTGCGGGATTTTCTGTTGGTGACTCAACAGTGGCATGATTAGTTGTAGTTCAGATACAGACATGGTGTGCAAGCCAAGTAGGGCCCTGCACTAGACAGGGAGGGCGTGATGTGGAGAACTGGCAGACCACGGCTCCTTGTGACTGAGAGAGGAAGGGTGTAGTCTGTTTGCACTTATCCTGCATTTCATCAGTTCAACTTGTGATATTTTCATTCACTTACAAAAAATGATGAAGTGATCCCCAATGGGTGTGTTTCACTTTCTAAACAATAAAGATGTCTGGTTTTTTTATTTATATTTTTTGTGATGTTAGAGGAGCAAATTTTCACCAACCACTTTTTCCACATTGCACAGGGAGAGTATTCAATATCCAAGTGGGTGGCTCCCTCAATAAGACCAATTTTGGAAACCCCCATCTAGACAAACATTTGGATTTTTACAGCTCTTTTCATCCAAAGATCTCAAGGAATTACCAAGCAAAATATGAGAGCCCTGACAACATTTCAAGGTGGCAGCAGACATGAGTTGCTGACATCCCTTAGCAGATGAAAAACAATTGCCAAAAAGAAGGTGCCATGAGACTGACAGTAACAAAAAGAATAAGAATCCTGCACTTCTAACTGCTGCTGCTGCCTCTGGAATCTTTATATGCTTGTGTCATAACATAGCCTCCCTGTGATTATGCAGAAAACCTTCTTTAAAATTCTTCCATTACCTGGATTCCTGAACGAGATTCACATTTTCAAAGTCAAAAGTAATTTCTAGGATGTATGTTACATAATTCTGAATATTTCATTTTTTACCTTTCATAATCATAAGATACCCTTTGGTTGAAATTAATTTACTTGTGTGATTAAGAGTCATTTTGAGGAGTTAATTATTCATATGAGAATTATAGGTTCTTATTTCACTATCAATTAAACTTTCAGCAGAATATATTACTGGATTTTATTTTGCTAATAGATTATTTAAGTTGGCCACATGGGAGGAGAAAAAAGATTTGCAAATACAGCTTTTTTTTTATTCTTAAAAGAGCTTTGCTTTATTTTAAAAATGATTTTTTTCTCCATTCCTAAGAAACATTTTTTGCATTTCACTATAGTATTGCTAAATTCAAGTTGACTATAAACTTGAGTTTTACCAGGAATAGGTAAAATCAATTAGTGTTGATCTTATCCAGCCACTAGCTGTGCAATATAAATATCTGGAATATTAAATACACTTTCCCTACCTCTTGTGACCTAAAGACTTGTAATCAAGTGAGCTGTAGGAGAGTCCCCTTTTTGTAATATTAATTACATCTTTGCCAAATTGTCTCTGCTCCAAATTTCAGAAAACTCCTCATATACATATTTCAATATATTTAAAATGCTGACTCTAGGATTGAAGGCCATTAAATTCTTCATATTTACTCGCTTGCATTTCAATATGTAGCCACTGCCAAAAAGCCTCTGGGTGTATGTACAAAATTTGTAAAAATACATAAAAATCTACTGAACCAAAACCACAGTGGAACTCACAATAACTTCCCAGACAGGATAATTTACTGATAATTTACCATTTAGTCACCAGGGAATGCCAATCTCAAAAGATAGATTTTACACCAGGCCAATAAGATCAACAAAACTAAATGCTTCTTGGATGAGGAACAAAAGGAAAATCCAATTCTATTGGCCTTAAAACAATCCTAATATTAATGATAATAACAAGTTATTTTAGTGTATCAACATTCAAGAGTTTTTTTTTAAAAACACTGTGCCTTATTGAAATGGCACTGAATAGCCTAGAACATTAGGACATGTGGTCTTATATTTTCTATTTGTTGTTACACTGAGCTCAATATTTATCCATTATTGCATAGTAGAGAAATGATAGAAAACATTTTTGGCCAAATGAGAGGATTACAGTGAGTTACTGACTTCCCCTTGAAGTCTGATCCAGGTAAGGGAACATGAAGTCCCCCTCAGGCCACCTGTATCACATAGCCTAATTGTCACTTTCTCCATCTGCTTTCCCATTGCCCTAGCTTGGAATGAGATCTCTCTAGCCAGGGCAGTTAGCCGGGCCTCCTCTGCTTCCTCTCTCCTCTTCTGTTCTTTGGTTCTGCTTCATCACTACAACTTCTCAATTTGATCCTCCTTCAGCTATCTGCCTTATCTCTTAAGAAATGAGACTCATAGAGTTGGATTGTAGTCACTGGGAACCCGGAAGGGCATGGAGATTGTAGGGGATAGAAAACAGACACCAAACTACAGTTAGGTAGAAGGAACAAGTTCCAGCGTTCTGCAGTGCAGGAGTGTGGGTATAGCTTAAAAATGCAAAAATGAGAGTAGGGATCAACTTTGGGAAAAAGGAAACATTGAGCAAGATCGGAAGATTTTCATTTTCCCTAATGGAAAGCCAATTGCCAGTACCAAAAATTGATGAATCAAGTTGTAGAAGCATAAAGTTTAGCTAAATCTATAGCAGTAAACACCAGTAAAAACAAGAATGTCTCATAATGAATTTAAGATATTGCTTCTTGTTTGTAAGGCTGGTGTATGAAAGGGGGTGAAATAAGGACTGATCTACTGTTTTCCATTATAATCATTTTAGTATTATTTCAGGTGTAAAACTATGTGCATGTTACTTTTGTAAAAATAATTTAAAATTCAGTAAAAGAAAAAAAACTAGAAGATAGGGGCCCAAAGGCTCCAAACACAAAGAAATGATAAATATGTAAGAAGGTGGAAATGATAATTATCCTGATTTGCTCATTATACATTGTATACATGTGGCAAGCTATCACAGAGTACACCATAAATATGTATGTCTATATATGTAATTATCCTGTCTATTAAAAGTAAGTTTGAAAAATAGTAATCAGATCACTTTATTCCCTAGCTTAAAATTTCTAGTTGCCTCTCATTACAATTAGAATAAAATCTACCAGAATCTATACAATATGTATGCAGCAACTACCTAATTCTTTGTCATACACTTATATACAACCTACAGATATGATAGTATAATAATGAATCCTTGAAGTAATATGATTTGTCAGTTTGTTAAGCTTCTGTTTCCTTAACTAGGTATATACATATAAATCTGAAAAATTACATTGTTGATAGGAGTTTCAGGTATCATTGGAGATAGAAGTTATCACAAATTAAAAGATAAAACAGAGATTTCTGAAAAATATGTTGTACATATCTCTTATATGCTGGATTCTTCCATTTTATCTATTATTTAATTCTTTGGCTTTCATGAAAACTTTCATGAAAAATTATAAAAGTATTTTCTTGGGAATTTAAGACACGCAAAATCAAATTTAAGTAGATAACAGAGCAAAAAAAAAAAATAGCAAAGGAATACTCTGGCTTATAACAAGAAATCAAAGAAAGTAAGTTCTAGTCTTGTTTTTGCCAGATCTATGATTTTAGGGGAAAATACTATCTTCAGTTCTACTCTTTTGTAAGATGATTGTGGTCACTGGGAAGTTTCCACAGCTTTCACAATTGAATGATTGTGTGAGTTTATAAATCAGATGTATGAATACGTAAGGGATAATTATTTGACATTAAATCCTCTTTTTTGCCCCCAATTCCTATTACCATTATATTTCATGCATTATTAAATGTAGTAGGAATATCAGCCCTGACATCTCAAATAGGGCACTCAAGTACAGTTCAAAACAAATAATTCAATTGAGAAGTTAAATGGGTTTTGAAATTTGTGACAAATACAACTGTCTAAAGGCCAGTTTTTTTTTTTTTTTGTAAGACTGTAGACATTTATTATGAGGTCAGTTTTCAGTTTGTGGTTTTGAATGACAAAACAGCTTGCCTTGGAAGATCAGGAGGATGAGTCTAGGGGACTAAATAAAGTCTATGAAACAGGCACAGAGTAAAGGAGGTAACCCAATAGCAGCTTCACTTTTCACAGGGAAGAAATACTACCAAACACATTCATAGGCTTCTGCACACTTCTGGAAAAGGCAGAAAGAGTTTTGAAAATAATTGAACTCAATATTTTAAGATTTAGATGCTAAAGGAGAGAGCCAGAATCCCACCTTTTCAAGCCTGTATTTGGGGAGTGGGGTGGGGATAGAAAATGGAATACACATACACAAAAGGAATTGACAATATACCAGAGAAGACAAATTACATCTTACTTCAAGGAAAATGTCAAGCTGTTCACAACTCTTAAGTCATTAAAGTTGTACATTCTCAGCATAACCCTGGGACTGAATGTGTGAAGGTTTGGGAGAGTTTCTGTGGCTCAAAGGGCAAGACTCACAAAGCACAGCAGGACTCAGACTTTCAGGGAAAGTAGTGGAAAGTCACAACTCCCCAGTGGAGCAGGGAGGTGGTGTACACTCCGAAGGTCTTTACCCTTGATGAAATGAATCCTTTCACTGAACTGACTTTGAACAGCTGAGACCAGGAGGGTAGGACACATGACCACAGACCTGAAAGTTCAGGGAAGGCAGCTGTGACTGCCAGTTCACAGAGCCAGCCACCAAAAAGGGGAAGAGATAACACTGCTGGGAAGGGCATTTGTCCTAGCCAGTAAGCTGCTGCTGAGTAGGGTGGCTGGAGCCCATGCAGGAAAGCGTGGGTTCAAGTCCCAGCTCCACTCTCAATTGCAGCTTCTTGCTAATGTGCATCCTGGGAAGCAGCAAGTGGTGATTCAAGTGGTTAGGTCCCTGCTACTAATGTAAGAGACCAGAATTGAGTTCCATGCTTCTGACCTGACCCAGCCGTGGCCATTGTTAGCATTTGAGGCATAAACCAGCAGATGTGGGATGAAAGAAAGACAGATCACAGAGAGAAGGCCATAGGATGACACTAATGTCAATCAACTTTAGAAAGAAAATTATTTTTGTCAATCAGAAGATAACCAATTCAAAGTTTTTAGATTAAATATATTATATTATTGGCAAAGTGGGAAGATCATGACCAAGTTAAAAATATAAAGATAAAATTAATTCACATTGATATACAATTGAATTGAGACTGCAAAAACATTTAATCTCTTTATATGTGCATCAGGCTACCCATTTTGTGGCATCCAATTCCTCCCCTTCCTCTTCTCTTGCTCATCATCTCTATTATTAGTAAGATAGTGGGCAGCAGAGAGCACAAATCACCAGAGCAGAGTGCCTGTCACCAGGGCAGCTGATCAAAGTGGCAACAATGGACCACATCAATAAAGTCTGTGAATCACCTTGCTTTTTCTTCTCCACAAGGAAAATTTAATGGAATCTGATGATGCCCATCAGAAAAAAAAAACAAAGCATTTCATATAGTAGTGATATATAAAATCAGTCCATAACTTCAATGTAAAAACATGAGATAGTCTGCAATACAAAGTATTAGAGGGGAACATTGCAACATACTACAGGAAATATGAACAAATATTAAGAAAGAGCCAAATTATTTACAAGTCTTCAGAGGCATAAAATCTTATGAATGTATGGGGGTCTTCAAAACATTCATGGAAAATGGGTATTATGAAAACCTAAACATGGATTTTGATTTTTCCCTTTTACACCAAAATAAATATACATTTTATTACTATTTTCCATGAACTTTTTGAAGTACCCATATAATCATGCTTATTAAAGCATATGTACACATATTGTTTTTCACAATCACAGGAAAAGAAAGCTTTATTCTATTAACTTCACAAATCCTTAGACTCATGAAGCCTTACAATGACTGCCCTGAATAATCATTCTGGGTTCCCTGCAACCATGTGAGCAGTAGTCAAAAATCCAAGATTACTGTATTTCTTGACTATGTACTGAGTGTAGACATTCAGGTTTGGCAATGAAAAAAGAGGCACTTATTTTTCTGTTCCAGTTGTGTGAGAATTTGTTGTGTTGAACCAAATATTCAAGTACTTTGATATGAAATGTAAACTAGATAAACTGTTAAGAATGCAGTGCCAATAGCTTAAGGAACATAATTGCATGGGAAGGATTTTCAGACCTCTAGGAAACTGTTTTCAATATTCCTCCAACATGTTTAAATTGCCAAGTCTTTTAAAAATATAGTCATTTTTTAGTATTGTGAGGAAAACTTCCAATAGCTATGTCAGTAAGACCTCATTTATCTGATAACAGTTCATTCAAAATGGAGTGTAATTTGAAGATCTATTTTTTCACACTGGTTGCATAGATTGAGTTTTCCTTTTTAACAGTATTCATTTTTGAAATAGAGTTTCAATATTAAGACCTACATAGAAATATAAAGAAACTGAATAGCCACACAAGGGAAGATGTTTGATGCAGCAGTTAAGATGTCAGTTGTGAAGCTTATTATCAGATACTGCAGTGCCTGGGTTAAGAGTCCTGGCTCCACTCAATTTTCCAGCTTCCTGGGAGTCAGCAGATCATGGCTCAAGTACTTGAGTCCCTGCCACCAACGTGGGAGACCCAAATAAGTTCTTGGTTTCATGCTTGGGCCTGGCCCAGCACTGGCTGTTAGGGGCATCTGGGGAGTAAACCAGTGGATGGGAGCTCTCTGTGTCTTTTATTCATTCATTCATTCATTCATTCATTCATTCTCTTTCTCCCCACCCCATCCCTTACCTTTCAATTTCATAAAAATTATTGAAGCATTGTGAAATATAAATATTTTAAGAAGAATATTCACTTTTGAGTTGTGAAACAAAGCTGAGCTTCCCCATGAACAAAAACCATGGAAACAGAGAGACCCGGGATCATATTAAGGCACATTCACCCTATACTTTCAAATGTCCTTATACCAAAACCCAATCACTATGCTAAAATAATCATGAGGTCATCTCTATTTGTCCTCAATGTTGCTAAGTTAAGTGAGCTAGCTTCACATATCCGTTCACAGGAGAAGTAACAACTTGACTTAGGACTATAATGAAGAGGAAAACATATACATATTGCTCTATGTTATTGATAATATTAATCACTTACTTTAATATCTTCAAAACCATAAAGGGATATCTTTAAAAGAGTAAACTGAGAAGAGGAAAAAAGAAATCCTGTAAGTTTTTATTTTTATTCTTTTAGAATTTATTTTTCTGATTTGATAACACATGAACAGGGAACAGAGTGAAAACAATGATAAACTGTATACAATAAAAAATGGGGAATGGAGTTTGGGAACAGGCACTTTAGTTTAGTGATTAAGACACCTCCATCCCCCATCAGAATGAGTGGGTTCAATCCCCAGCTCTGGCTCCTGACTCAAGTTTCCTGCCAATGCAGACCCTGGGAGGCAGCAAAGATAGCTCAAGGGATTTAATTTCTGCTACCACATGGAAAACCTGGATTATTTCCCTGCCTTCTGACCTCAGCCAATCCCTAACCCAGCCATTATAGGCATCTGGGTAGCAAACTAGTGGATGGGAATACTCACCTGCCCCCCAAATAAAAAGCAATGCTTTAAAATTTTCTTTTGTACACATACCTTACTTTTCTTTCTTGGAGCAACTACTCTACTAGTTTCCACATGTACCTTATGCAATTATAAATGTGTACCTATAGGTTTCTTCCTTACCACATGAATATTAGCATACATGGAACATGTTCTATATTTTGATTTTTTCACTTAATATACATCATTCCATGCCAGTGCAGATAAAACTTATTTATTGGTTCTATTATTAATGCCTGATGTTGCATTCAATGAATCTGCAATAATTTCACAGACCCAATCAATGCACATTTTAAGTGCTACAATGAGTATTCCTATACATATATTATCCTGCTCATTGGAAAGTCTATCTGTAACATAAATTCCTAGAAATTGAATTGCAGAGCCAGAGGGCACACATTTACATTTATAATTAAACAGCTAAAGCTGCACGTTCCCCAATTTTATCAGTTAATGCTCTCACTTAAAGTATGAATATATCTGTTTCCCTATACTATATCTATATATACTATATCTCAATTTCAAAGGTAATAAAAATTAAATCTTATTTGTCTATGTTTAAAAATAGAGAAAGGAAAAATTATAAGCATGAGTTAGAAGTGATGGCTCATATGTTCCCTTTTAATAAGACCAAATATAATTTCCGAATTTGAAATTTCTTTGAACAAATAAGATTACAACATTTTTCACAAATGAAGTCATTTAATAATTCTGGGTATCAGAACTACTGCAAATAAATCAAAATAAATAACTTCAGTAGGAATATAAATACTACTATCAATAGAAAACTATGCATGCATTTCCTCATGTATGTTTTGGAGGAAGATAACATCATTCAAGAAGCAATAAATAATTAACTTTATTTTTCCAAAATTACCTATTTTCTAACTATTTTGTTTTTCTCTAAAATAAGAAATCCCAGGGTATTAATTCATTCTAATAAAGAACTCTCCCATAAAAAAAAATAACAAAGATTTTACTCAACTATTAGCTATATTTTAGTAAATTTTTGAATAAATATGTAGACTGCAGCATAAAACAGAATTCTCAACATTAGTACCTAAGGAATCCTAAAACTACAATGCTTATAAGGGTTGCTTGCTCAATAATATTTCCCTTTAAAGAAAATCAAGCTTAACGTTGTAAAACTAATCAACTTAAAAGGACTAGGTTGAGACACTTAAGTCACTCCTTGAGATGTCCCGTATTAGAATCCCTGAGTTGGATTCCCAGCTCCATTTCTTAGCTAGCTCCATGCTGTTGTGCATCCAGGGAGGCAACAGGTATGGATTAAGAACTTAATCTCTGTCACCCATGTGGCAGACCCAAGTCAAGTTCCCAACTCCTGGCATCAGCCTGACCAAGGACTAGGTGTTGTACATATTTGGGCAGTGAACCTGCAGATGGAAGATATTCTCTCTCTCTCTCTCCCTCTCCCTGTCTCCCTGTCTGCCTGTTTCCCTGTCTCTCCCTCTCTTCATCTCTCCCTCTCTTCATCTCTCCCTCTCTCCCTGTCTCCCTCTCTCCCTCTCCCTCCTTCCCTCTCTCTTTTCTCCTGACTTAATAATAAGCCAGTAAATTAATTACTTAAATAAATAAAATAATTAGGTTGATAAACACTAGGGTGCTGGGACCGGAGCTGTGGCATAGCGGGTAAAGCCGCCACCTGCAGTACCAGCATCCCATTTGGGCACCTGTTTGAGTCCCGGATGCTTCACTTCTGATCCAGCTCTCTGCCTGGGACAGCAGAAGATGGCCCAAGTCCTTGGGCCCATGCACCTGCATGGGAGACCAGAAGACTGCCCTGGCTCTTGGCTTTGGATCAGCACAGCTCTGGCCATTGGCAGCCAAATTGGGAGTGAACCAGTAGATGGAAGACCTCTCTCTCTCTCTCTCTTTCTCTCTCTTGCTCTCTCTGTGTAACTCTGACTTTCAAATAAATAAGTAAATCTTAAAAAAAGAAAAAAAGACTGGGGCGTCTTCACAGAGCTTGTGGAAAATGTGTCTTACAAATAATTAGAAATGGATTTCAATTTTTTTGTGTCAAAACAAACTTATTTTAATTTCATTTTTTCATGAATCATTACATGCATTCTTGTGGTATCTCACCATGTTATTTTTGAAGTTTTTATATTCAAAATAGTTCTGTGGCTGAAAAATATCCCATTGTGTTTCAAGGCTTAACATTTTTCGATTCACAGATTATGGAATTAAATTTTAAGGAAAAGAGGAAAGAACTTGAGCATTTTCAAATGTTTGTGAAAAATTTCCACTGACCAAACTCATGTGAATTTACTCTGTAATTTTTTTCTAGGTTGGCTGTCTTACATTTTTATGTCATTATACATTCAAAATTTCATTTATTCTGATACAATCCCAGTAGAAGCAAGAAGCACTAGAGTCAAGTGAGAACTCTTGGGTTTCAAAAGTTTCCTATAAAGAACTGCTCAACTGAAGCTTTTTACTCCACTACCCAAGAAAAGGTATGAATAAAGCTGTCTGCCTAAGCATCATCATCCAGACTCCCGTGACACTGAGTTCAAGGGTCTGGCAGGAAAACCATTTGACCAGCCTTTGGCCATGGCTGAGATAAAGGAATGTCCAGGCATGTCGAAAGAACAGTAGTAGAGATTCGTTCCACTGAGGAATCTGAACAAGGTCTTCAGAAAAAAGAAGGGACTCTTAAAACCCTGAGGAGAGAAATAGAGAAAAGCACCTGAGGGTCTTCTCCAACGTCCCTCAAATATACACGTGTTCTTATCTGAGCAGAACTTGAAAGAATGGGTTCACCACTCACTAAAGCTTAATCTGTCTCAGTAACTCATAGAGTGTAATATTCTCATTCTCGGGCCTGCGTAGTATGCCCATTCTTAAAGTTTTAGCTTATGAAACTTCTTATAATTTCAGATATTGATATTCTATGATTCCTAAATATGTACTTGTACCATTGGTTTTTACCACAGCTTAGAAAATTTTAAAATCTGTTTGAGGATGGGCATTGTGGCACAGTGGGTAAGCCACCACTTTTGGATGTCTACAACGTATATTGAAGTCCCTGGTTCAAGACCAGGCTACTGAACTTGCGGTCCAGCTTCCTGCTAATGTGCTAGGGAGGCAGCAGCCTCTGCCACCCACGTGGAAGACCTGGATGGAATTTCTATCTTTCAAATAAATAAATATTTTTTAACAATCTGTTTGGCCTTCATCATCATTGCACTTATTGTTCAATGTCTATGGCATATTCCCATTATGATGATGTACAATCAGGAATTTTGTCAACTCCCTTTCTAAAATGTGGCCTTTACCTGCTCTCTCCCAACAACAGCTACAAAATTCAGTTCTGACTACCAAAATATGAAATCCAAACTCCCAGGATATGTGATATGCTACTCAGAATTTTGCCCAGATAACTTCTGAGTGCCATACCTCTCCAATCCCTTATTGCAAGATATCAGAAACTTTTTAAATTTTCTCAAGCATAACTCTGTACAACTATTCTTACCAGACTATTCGACACATTGCTATTGTTTCTTCAAATTAAAGCATGTGTCACTTTCTCTGTGAAGCCCCAATAATGATGATGGCAAAGTACTAGTGTTTTAATTCATAATGATCCCATGCAAATCTACTAGAGATTTTGTTGATTTATGTTTGTATTTTTCATGAGACAATTTTCAAACTTTTTTAAGAATTTTATTAACAAAAAGAAGAGTGGGAATCCAGTACTTGGCATAGTGGTTAAAGCTGGCACCTGCAGTGCCAGTATCTCATGTGGGTGCCAGTTCAAGTCCTGGATGATCCACTTCCTATCTAGCTCTTTGCTATGTCCTGGAAAAGCAGCCAAAAATGGCCCAAGTCCTTGGGTCCCTGTACCCACATGGGAGACCCAGAGGAAGCTCCAGGCTCCTGACTTCAGATGGGCCCAGCTCTGGTGATTGCAGCCATTTGGTGAGTGAACCAGTAGATGAAGGACTTTCTCTTTCTCTCTCTCTCTCTCTCTCTCTCTCTCTCTCTGCCTCTTTGTAACTTTGCCTTTCAAATAAATAAATAGAAATCTTAAGGAAAAAAACAGCATTCAAGTCTGTCACAGATACACATCTAAGAAGATAACCATATCTTCTTCCCTCCCTCCCTCTGCCCTCCTCCTTTCTTCCTTTGTTTTTAATTTTTTGCAAAAACATCCACAGGAATGTTTAACAAGAGTTAAACATAATAGTCAAATCATAAGATACGTTTCATTCATATACATTTTTGTATTATATATTAACTACCACATTATTAGAGAAAACATATTTGTCTTTCTGGACTGGCTTATTTCACCAAGTATGATGGCTTCCAGTTGCATCTATTTTGTTGCAAAAGACAGAATTTAGCTCTTTTTTATGACTTAGTAGTATTTGATAGTGTATATATACACCATAATTTCTTTCTCTGCTTATCAGCTGATAGATATCAGGGATGATTCCATATTTAATTATTGTTAACTGAGCTGCACGAAACATGGGAGTACAAATAATTCTTTCATATGCTGATTTCATTTCCTTTGGGCAAATTCCCAGCAGTAGGATGGCTAGGTCATATGGTAATTATAATTTTGGATTTCTGAGCAATCTCCATATTGTCTTAATAATGGTTATACTAGTTTACATTCCCACCAACAGTGTAATAAGGTGTTTTTTTCTGCACATCCCTGCCAATATTTATTATTTTTTGATTTTTGCATGATAGGTTTTCATATTTGCCTGCCTAATGCCTATCTGAGTCTTGACTCATGGTAGTTAATCAATAAATATATGCTGAGTAGATGAATTAATAATGAAATAGAAACATAAATGCAGCAAAATCACACAAAAGATCTATACCAAAAATGTTTTCCTAGTAGAAATCTACCAGAAGCTTTATAGATATGTATATGTATCTCTTAGCACAATGTTTTCCAGCCAATATTTACAAAGAAAAATTACATTTATGCTTCTAAAGCTCAATAGGACAAATTTTAATGAAGTTGTGTCAGGAAAAAGTTATGTTCCAAATACAGCTGACACAATGTCAAAATCATATAGAAATTTTGAGATGCAGGCCGATTTTCAACAAAGTGGGGTATTTATTTTAGATGTCACTGACACCAAGAAAGGCAATGTTATAAAAAAAAAAAAACCTACATTTTTAATGTGTCTGAGGTAGATTGGATGATCTAGGAGATATGTTTCAAATGTATAACATATTTATATATAAACATTTCCCTGTTTTAGGGAAATTGGGAGATTAGTGTTTACATGTAACTCAATTTATTCCTAATAAAACAATGAGAAATTCTGGATAACCTTTGACTCACATTGTCATATTAAATAATAGATTTTTGTATAAATGGAGATAGGTATATTAAATGTGGATTTATTACAGGCACATCATTGTACTATTTATTGTGAGAAATATTTTTAAAAGGTGATTTATGCCATGTCTCCTGGAAATTTATAGTTTAGTTGGAAAGTAAGACATACATGTAAAGGGGCATCAGATTGTTCATGGAAAAATGGATAAAAAGTAGCCAGCACTATGATACTATGTTTAAGATGCTGGAATCTCATGTCAGAGTGCCTGGGATTGAGCTCCACCGCTGCTTCCAATCCAACTTCCTGTTAATGCACCTGGAGGCAACAGAAGATGATCCACGTATTCAGGATCCTGCCATCCACAAGGGAGACTCAGATTGAGTTCCAGATTCCTAACTTCAGTCTGACTCAGTCCTGGATACTGTGGGCATTTAAGGAGTAAACCAGGGATAAAAGATTCTTTCCCCCATCCCTCCTTTCTGTTATTCCATCATTATAAATAAATGAAATCTTTTAAAACACATAAAATATACATTTATGTTAGTGAAAAAAATTGAAATTTGAATTATATCAAATTTTTCCATAATATGCATTCCCCATAACATTTTCAAAGACTTCTCATATATATTAACTGCAGTATAATACACATCTGAGAAAAAGGATATGATCCCAATTAATCTTCATATCCAATGCCAACTCATGAAATTATAGTATGTTATAGGATGCTGTGTGTTAAAAATTCTGCAACTACAGCCAGCTTGAGAAAAGAATACCATAATGGTTAGTGATGTTTGCAAAGTAAATAAATCGACAAATACCTGCCACCCCTACCCTAGGGATGGCGATAAAGAAAGCCCTTCTGCTTGATCTGATAAATTAAAATCTCATCAACGTGGTAACACTTAAACTGCAAAGAGTATTTTTAGGAGCGGGTATGAACAGAAGCAGTCAAAATAGTGCCAGAAGCAATGTTTAGGTGAGAAAGGACTGAGAAAATTTAATGAAAGCAGGGAGCCATATTGCCTGAAGAAAAAATGTACCCTGCTTATCCTGCAAATGGCAGCAAGGGGCAACTTCTAAGTAGGTTTTTTTACTTAACACATCCTGGAAGGAACAGCACTTGGTCCTTCTGGGAACAGATGCTTGCCCTGGATACAGATTTTCTTTTGCAGCACCAGTGCTTCTGCAAAAAGAAGCATCTGTGGACTTACAGAATACCTTATCCACCATCATAATACTCCACAAAGTATTGTTTATGATCAAGGAACTCACTTCACAGCAAATGAAGCAGAGCAACACACCCATGCTCCCCGTATCTTGACACAGACAGCTGGCTTGATAGAATTGCCCTTTGAAGACTCAAGCTGGGTGGCAATGCCTTGCAGAGGTGGATTAAGGTTCTCCACAAGGCTGTTTAAACTCAGAATCATCATCCAATATACAGTGTTGTTTCTCCCTAGCCAGGATTACAGGTGCAGGAATCAAGTGATGGAAATGAGAGCTCTACCATTCATACTATTACCCCTAGTAAGCTACTAGCAAAACTTCTGGTTCCTATTCCCATTTCCTCATGTTCTGTTGGCCTTGAAGTCTTAGTTTCAAAGAGAAGAATGTTTCCATGAGGAGATACAACAATGTTAAACTGAATTGGAAGTTTAGATGGTCAATGAGCCAAGCTGAGCTCCTCATGGCCATGAATCAACAAACAAATGAGAGTGTTACTGTGCTGGCTTGTGTGATTATCCTACCAAGGGGAAACTGGACTACTGCCTCCATGAAGGAGGTAAGAAGGAGTATCTCTGGAATACAGGAAGCCCCTTAGAACGTCTCTTAGCATTACCACATCCTATAATTAAGGTTAAATGAAAATGCAAACCCAGTATTTATTCCGGCGACATAGTCCCTTTAGGAATGAAAGTCTGAGTCATCCCATCAGGTAAAGAGCCATGACCAGCTCAGGTGCTTGCTCAAAGTAAAGAGAATACAGAGTGGGTAGTGGAGGAACGTAGTCATAAGTACTAGTTACAACCACATGAGCTGTCACATAAACAAGGACTGTAATTGTGATGCATATGTTCTGAAAGGCAGGGAGAGACAGGGTAGAGAGACTGTATGTGTGTGTGTGTGTGTGTTTGTGTGTGTGTGGTAAGCAAATATCTTTGTTTTAATTCTCTTATTTAACACAAAATGTGATTTTATATCATAATCTCTAAGTGTTTTTAATTTTTATACCTTAGTATTTCAAATTATGGAGAAGATAGGAAGATAAAATCACTCAAGTACTTTATCTCCTATTCTGGGTACAAGAACTGTGTGTTTTCTGTGTACAGGAATTGTGTGTTTTGGGTTGTATACAGGATAGTGGTTTCACATTTGGTAGAATTATGTTGTAATTGTCTTACTTGGAGGTGATTATGGATCAAGGAGATGCATATGGTTGTCAAGTTAATGAGAGGTGGGCTTATGATGTTTCAATTCACTTTTAGGGTTTCTAGCTTATGGACTACAGTACAGATATTGAGACCTCTCAGACTTCATAGTGTTGAGAGCCGATTCCTTATAAATCTCTCTTCTCTCTCTAAATTCATGGAAAATACATATTATAAAAAAAAAACTGCATGGATTTATAAACTTTTTGCATTGAGATAAATAGCCACATTCTAAGTGAAGTGTTTCTTTTTCCTGGAGAACCCTGAAAAATATACAAATGAATTTGGTTTGGTTCAACTTTCCATCCCTTTCTCCAATATCCTTAATATCCATTAACAAACATATTCCTCAGCTTCCTATCTCCATGTTTTTTAAATGTACTTTTTCTGCTGCAAAGTGCAATGTACTTAATGTTGGGTCCCTCCTCGTACTTCACCTCTTGGGGGCTGGTAGAGTCTACTAATAGGACTAAAGGAACAACAGCGCATGTAGCTCCTGAGGAAGTATTTTTTCAATCAGATACCTCAAGGGCAGCTACCATTGCTTCTTCTGGCTAAGAAAGAATCGCCTCTTTATATATTTTACATCATTTTTCTTTTTTTATAATTTTTTTGACAGGTAGAGTTATAGAGAGAGACAGAGAGAAAGGTCTTCCCTCCGTTGGTTCACTCCCTAAATGGCCGCCATGGCCGGCACTGCGCCGATACAAAGCCAGGAGCCAGGTGCCTCTTCCCGATCTCCCATGTGGGTGCAGGTGCCCAAGCACTTGGGCCATCCTCCACTTCCCTCCCGGGCCACAGCAGAGCACTGGACTGGAAGAGGAGCAACTGGGACTAGAACCCGGCACCCATATGGGATGCTGGCACTACAAGGCAAAGGACTAACCAAGTGAGCCACAGTGCCGGCCCCTTTACGTCATTTTTCAAAATTTATTATTCTTTTCAAATTACATACACATTATATATATTTATATATAAATATATATATATATACACACACACACACATATATATATATATATATACATATATATATGCACACACTTTATGCTATGATTAGTGTCCTCCAAATATTTCTGTTAACCAGAGGAGGTATGTTGGATACTTTTTAAAATTATGGGTGAAAACTAAATAGTTGCTTCTTTTTTTCATAAAACAAGTTTTTGTGTTTTACCACAAATCAGCAATGAATAAAAGAAATGTCTCAAAAGGAGCTTATGGAATTTAATATTTATATTATATATATAATATTTGTATATTATATCTTTCATAAGAGTCCAAACCTAGCTATAGAATGCATAATCTTTGAGATGACTCATCTTTATCTTACGTAAACTTGCATCCATAACTTTTTATATCCATGTCAGCGGTTCATGTATTCCTTATATCTCTAAAACCATCAGGCTTATCACAGCACATTGTTTCCTTTATAAATCAGGAACTCCCAATTGATTGGTTTTCACAGCAGATTCATCTTAGTTATCTCTGATTACAGTGTCTCTCTCACACGTACACACAAATATCTGCAACCACATGCAAGACCTTCAAAATATTCTTAAAAATGCATGTATTTCAAACAAATTTGGATCAAAAAATCTTTTAATTTTATTTTCCCAGACTTTTTGAAGTAGCTCATATATTGTTTCAAGAATACAGCATTGTATTAATTGGATCATAATGTGAGCGAGAGCAAGATACAGAAAGCTTCCTTCTGTGAAACCCTATCATAGAATCTATAATATAACCATTGGTTTTAATGAAAGAGATCATCATACCTCATATATGAACATGTGTGTGTGGGGGGGTATGTATATGAGGAAAAATACAATGTTAGAACAGAGATGTGAATACAGTGCTGCGCCCATAGTGGGGGATTATCCTAGGTGTGCCTGATATCCTGAAAGAAGTCAAACACTCAAAGAAGTAGCAGACACTACTGTTCTGTTGACCTTGAAGAAGCAAACCACATTTTTAGGGTGGTCCTCTGGGAGGAAATGACAAGTTCCTCTGGGAGAAAAGGAGAACGTAGCCTTGGTGATCCCTTGATCTTCACCTTATGAGGTACTGAGCAAAGTATTCAGCTACCTTGTGCCTGACCTTCCAAATTACAGAAACCGTAAGATAAAATATCATAAATCATCATTTAGTTTAAATCTCTGGTTCATACTCTGGGAAGTAGGCACCACATTTGATATTGAAATGGTGTTGGTTAAACTACTAAATTTGTAGTAATTTGTATGTAGCAGCAGAAAATTAATACTTTGCAAAGAGGAAAGTCAATCATTCAAAATGGATTTACCAATGTTTAATTTTGAGATATTTTTCCATACTGTTCAGAACGCTTGACTAATTGCTTTCTCTTTTGATTGCAGTTAATAGGGCTGACTTAAAGCACAGCCTATCTTCCCAAATGTGCAGCTCGATACAGCTGCTAGTAAAAAAGGCAGCCAGCCACATCTTAAAAGAGGAACAGTCTCAACTGCCGTGAAATCCACTGAGGGCAAAGAGGGAGCCAGCTTCCGGAGCTGCCACAGGCTTACTTCTCTGAGATTTCAGTCTATGTTCCAATCACGTTTTATCTTTTTCATCACTTAGCACACATGCTAGGACTTCAATAAGCCAATGGTCTCAAAACGATTTGGGAAAATATACTTCCTGGAAAGAAAGCTTCCACTGGAATTCCTTTATTTAGTGGAATCATTTTTATTATTATTTTATACTCCAAATATGGATACTTAGCTTCTTTACACTTGAACTGGAAACCTAAGGTAAATGAACTTGATGATGTTTTGTTTAATCTCCTGATGCTGAAAAGTCTACAAAAGTCTTATTTTAGTTCTCAGCAAGTTGCAATTGCTTTGATTACTCAGTTGAGCACAACTCCAAGTTAATGTACAGTGATATTTAAAGATCCTCAACTTTAAATGTACCATATATTCCAATGGAAAATTTCAATGTTATTTTTGCACTAATTTTAAATGTAATCATTCACTTTCATTTTTGATAATCTTTTAATATTCTCCATCATTCAAATGGTGCCATCCAATATAGCCACTATTATCCAAATTTAATGTAAATTTAAATTGAGCAAAACAAAACAATAACCTGCCTCAGGTTTAACACCCACATTTCAAATGCTTAATAACCACATATGACTAGTTACTAGCATATGACACAGCACAGATAATACAACATTTTCCATCATTGCAGAAAGCTTCCAGGATGCTTAAATCAAGCAACCCTCACATTCATTTTATCATATATACAGATATGTACATAAAGATATTATAGCCAATGCTCCAAAATTTGAAATTATCTACTGGACAAAGTTGGATTAAGTCCAGATTCTCAAATATTATGTTAAATTTTTCACGGTTCTACTTACAGTTTTACCTCTTCTGTTTTAAAAATCTAACTTCAGCCTTTCTGCAACATGTAGCCAGTGCTCCAACTATTCTAAATCGCTTCCTTTTGACAAATCACATATTATGGATCTTGTATATGACATATTAAATATCATTAATAGCATTCACTCTACTTGCACCTGATGAATTCCTACTAACACTTTAATATTCATCTATGAAATTCTTTCACTGATACCTTCAAACACAGACAAGTGTATCCTCCTCTGTGCTCCAATTTGAAGTTGGATGCTATTCACCATGAGCTTCTAGAGGGAAGGGGTCTTGTTTATCATTCGATCCTTCTACACCAGGTACATAAGAACTAAAGAGTTATTACTTTATCCACCAAATATGGTTTCCTCATACTTTTTTTGTTGACTGACTGATGGAGCAAATAAATTTACACATTGGTTATAAACAGAAACCAAAGGTCTACACTGCACTAATTGAAATATGAGCAGGTAAGAAAGGAACTACTAAAAAAGGACAAGTGAGGAAGGTGCTGTCTGAAACAAGAAGTACGGTTTGGCAGACAGTGAAACACATGAAGAATTTATTTAATGAAAAGGTAGAGCTATTCTTAAAATCCCATAAAATCAGGGACAGTGCCATGGCTCAATAGGCTAATCCTCCACCTTGTGGCACCAGCACACTGAGTTCTAGTCCCGGTCGGGGCACCGGATTCTGTCGCAGTTGCCCCTCTTCCAGGCCAGCTCTCTGCTGTGGCCAGGGAGTGTAGTGGAGGATGGCCCAAGTGCTTGGGCCCTGCACCCCATGGGAGACCAGGAAAAGCACCTGGCTCCTGCCATTGGATCAAGCGCAGTGCGCCAGCCGCGGTCGCCATTGGGCGGCCATTGGAAGGTGAACCAAGGCAAAGGAAGACCTTTCTCTCTGTCTCTCTGTCTCACTGTCCACTCTGCCTGTAAAAAAATAAAAATAAAAAAAAAAAATCCCATAAAATCAGATAAGATTATTTTAGATTTTCGTGAAGAACACAGTACGACAGGTAGAGGCCTATTGCAATGTATGTGTATGTGCTTGTATATATAAAGTTGAATATACATATATATGTAGATACCTATGTATATAAACATACATGTGTAAAGGTAGATAAATACACACATGTTTGTTTTGTGTATGCATGGGTTCCAGAATTTTTGCACCAAAACAAACATATCTTTTCATTACATTTTCCATAAAGTCTCATGGTTTTTGGCTGCCAGAAAAATGTTCAATTGTCAGAAAATTCTGAAAGGATGATAAGGTTTTCTGGATAATTTGTTGGGATTAGGAACAGCATAACTCTAGAACATATTGTAATTTTATAACTATAGATTACCAGCCTGAATTGATAACACTTGGACAATGTCTTAGATTTGAATTACACAATTCTCCATTATGTAGTACTAATTCCAGAAAGCAATTAATTAAAAAAAATAAGAAAAACAAATTCTAAGAGGTGCTATTTGCAAGTGTTGCATTTATAGTTAAGAATAAAAATATTGCTTCCCTGTCAAGATGTGAGCCATGGTTTTTGTTTGCTTGTTTTTGTAGCCTTTAAAAAAATCAGAATGCTCTAGTAGCTTCCCCTGGCAGGAACAGAAGAGCTCTACAGATTTTAGTCTAGCTGCCTGCCATCAGTCACAGAGCTGGAGAGGGCCTCTAGCACACAAGACCATCTGAGTGACGCAGGAGAGTCCTTTTCAAGGGTCTTGGAACATACAGTCACTTGGCTGCCATCAAATGTTTCTAGAGGGAAGGAATCCTCAAGTCCAATAGACCAGAGGGTCTTCTGGCTCTGCCAGGAAGAGCAACAGAGGATATAAAACTGTCTGCTCCCCCCTCTGCTAAATGTCTTGCCAGAAATCACACAGACTCAGAGCTGTTGAAAACACGGCTGTTTTATTTCAAATGGCTCTGTGCAAGGGATGCTGCTTCCTACTCTCTCGCTCCATCTACTGGAGCTTTCTCAAAACACTGATCAGTGAACGCTAGAATGAAAATATGCCGGAGTACCTTCCGTGCACCGTTTCCCACCCCCCCACCCCCCACCCCAAGCATAAAATCATCAAGGAGCAAAGCATGTGACTGCCAGTGATTTGAATTTGTTTGAAAAATATTTTTAAGGAAAACTGGACAGGCTGAATAAAGCAAAGTTCATTCAGAACATCATATTCACTTTTTGAGCTTCTGCAGAACAGTTTATGATTTTTATGTTTTTCTTTTCCAGAATATTTCACCTTTTCTGCACAGAACTTGTAACTTGCAGTAATTATGTAGTATCTTGCAAGAAAGGAATGGGTCTTAGATTGGCCAGTATTCTTAAAGGAACTAGAGTAAATGCTCCTACAGGATGTTCATTAAAAACTCTGGTGGGACAAAAGAAGCCCTCCACAATACAGTTGCACCTGAGAAAATGAATTCAAGCTTTCATCAGAAAAGTCCTGTTAATATTTTAAAATTGAGCATGGGTTTTTAAATCCATTCATTTTGAAGAAAAAAAAAAAACAAGGCCTAACTTTTACTAACCTTCCTCTAAACATAACTTCTCTTTAATGTTGTTCAGTTTGTATCCATAATCATTTGCATATTTTGCCCATGAATATCATAGAACCAAACCCAGGACACATACCTACATCTATAGGTTCCACATTCACAGATTCAACCAACCGTGGGCAGAAAATATTCAGAAAAAAAATTGTGCCCATACTGAACACACATTTTTCTTAATATTTCCTGAATAATACAGTTCAACTATTTACATAGCATTTATATTATAGTAGGTATAAGTAATATAGTGATGATTTACAGAAAAAATGAACATAAATTAGAGTTCCTATATAAATTTGTTACAATTAATAAACTAATATTTACAGTACCTTATTAAACCAAGATCCATGGTTTACATTAGGCTCCACTCTTGGTACTATACAGTTTTATAGATTTTATCAAATCATATCATGTATTCACCATATAGAAATTTTGACTGGGGCCAGCGCTGTGGTGCAGCGGGTTAAAGCCCTGGCCTGAAGCACCAGCATCCCATATGGGCGCTGGTTCTACTCTCAGCTGCTCCTCTTCAGATCCAGCTCTCTGCTATGGCCTGGGATAGCAGTAGAAGATGGCCCAAGTCCTTGGGCTCCTGCATCTATGTGGGAGACCTGGAAGAAGCTCCTGGATCCTGGCTTTGGATTGGTATAGCTCTGGCTGTTGCGGCAATCTGGGGAGTGGGCCAGCGGACGGAAGACCTCTCTGTCTCTACCTCTCTCTGTAACTCTTTCAGGTAAATAAAATAAATCTTTAAAAAATAAATAAAAGAAAGTTTCATTGCCCTAAAAATACCCAGTGTTTCACTAACTCATTCTCTACCATTACCTTATCCCATCACACCTCTCTGCCCCAGCAGTCAATAACCAGCGATCTTTTATTGCCTCTATTATTTCACCTTTTCCAAAATGTCATATAAATGAAATAAAACATGCTACTTTTTCAGACCGAGTTTTTTATTTATCAGTTAAGATCTTTCTTTTAATGTTTGGTAGCTCATTTCCTTTTATTATTGAATGAATATTTCACTGTGTGAATAGGCCACAGTTTGCTAATCCATCTACTTATTGGAGGACATTAGGTGGCTTCCAATATTTGATAATTATGAGCAAAGCTGGTTTATACATCCAAGTACAGGTTTTTGGTGGATGTTATGTTTTGCTCATTTGGATAAATCCTGAGAAGCATGATTTTTGGACAGTGTGATGACTTGAATTTTTGAAGAAATGTTCCCAACTATCTTCCAACGTGACTGTACTACTAGCAAAAAATGAGATCCTGTCACTCTGCATCCTTGTCAGCATTTGGTATTGTCCATGTCTTAGTTTTAGCCACTCCAACAGGTACATAAGAACTTATTTCCACTCCCTCTTCTAATAGCTCTTAGAGTTTCACTGTGATCTCTGTTTTCTGGTCTGAGGTTCCTGTGAGACTAGGAACATCTTAATGTACATGCTCACTTTTGGTCACCTCTCTTTCTCCAATGACTACTCAGCGTGGCACATGGAAAGTCACATATTGAAAGCTTTCCCCTGATCCCAACTCTTCTTTTCTCCCTGTCCTTAGAATCAGTCTCTGTTCAGAGATACCATGCTGTATACATCATATAATACCTCAAAGTATCTATTTGCTTATCTCAAAATAGGACTTTCAATAATGTCTCTGACAATCTTAAATGTTTTGGTAAGAATAAAATAAGTCAGAAATGAAGCTAGCTTATGTGATGTGAAGAGTTAATAAGTATTCTTTCCTTTCTCCCCAAGTACATCACAAAACATTACACACACACATGCACACATACACAAAAAGTTAGTTTTAATTGAATATATAGGTCAAATCATAATATTTAAGAATATTTCTACATGAATGGTAAGTGTACACAAAAAATACGCTCCTGAATGTAGTATTTAGTTACAGATACCTATTTCTGTTCAAAAATGTCAAGTGCATTATTTATTCTTTGAGTTATTTTGTGGAAGTTTCCAAATATCTGATTATAGTTGAAGGAGTTGTTAGCAGTGTTGAGTCTGGGAGTGTGACGATGATAGCAAATGAGAGTCAATAATGCCCGATATTGTTTATCTGACAGAGAAAGCAAATGAAATTGTTGCTTGCATTCCTGAGACTGATAGAGTATTGCCTGTAGCCATGGGGATCTGAGACAAGGGTGCCTATATGAGTATTTCCTGGACCATAATCACTCTAACTGGAGCCCATATGGGATGCTGGCGCCACCGGCCAGGGCTTTAATCCATTGTACCACAGCACCAAACCCCACAATCACCCTAAATATGAGAAAAATATTTACAAATGACAATGTTTCAAGCATTATATTTTCTCAGTTTTGCTCATATATTTTAAAATGTCTACAGTAATGTGAACATTGAGATGTTTTTACTAGGTTGACAAGCATTTTATTTCATTATATTGAACAGATCATTTTACTTTCCCTAACAGCTATACAGATACTTTAAAAAATATGCAGAAAATAAAATTAAAAGAGAATTTTTATTTGGTGCAAAACAACTTTGAAATCCAGGAATACTTTTTTTTTCATACTACACATTTTCGTGAGCATTTTGATGACTGTCCTGTGCATAACTTTCAAATATGTTTTGCATCCAAATAAATTCATCCTTTCATTCCATTTTTCATGAACGGCTAAGAGGTTAAATATTAATCCACATGCCACTCTTTGAAGCTAATCTATATTTTTTGCTCTGGTTGGTTTTTAAAACTCTTCACTTTGTCTCGTATTCTGAAATTTCATTTTAATGTGTTTCAGGTTGAAGTAATTACTACTTCTAATCTTCTTTGAGATCTATCGGGAACCTTAAATCTGTTTCTTTCATCAGTTCAGACAGTTCCATAAATATTTTATTCATTATCTCTTTGTGGATTCTCTTCATCTTTGCCTTCTGGGGCACCAATTAAACAGAGCTCAAAACTTATGATTAATCTTCCTTGTCTTTTAACCTGTCCTACAAATTTCATACTATCTTTGAAATTCTCTATGCCAATTTCTAAGTTTTTAGCTAATTTTTGGTACCTCTTTTCTTTCCAGCTGTTCTTAATCTTTCAAATTAATCAGATTGTAATTTTATTTATTTTATTTTCTATTTCTAAAATTTCTCAATTTTTAAAATCTGTCCTGCTGTTGGTCATAAAAAATAATGTCTGCATATTCTGCATATTAAAATAAAAAGAAACTTCCTCTAGGGATTTGCAGTGACATCAAGGGTCGCTGCCAATCTGTGGTCACTTTGAAATTTACTCTCAGTCCAGGGTGGTGGTGGTGGTGGTGGTGGCTTCATAACTACCAGCTGATAATAATTTGAGCTACGAATCTGTTATTCAATCCGGACTGTGATTACAGTTTATTTTTCTCTCTATTCTACTTAACTCTGAGGCAACTCGCCCTGATGTGCAGCCAACAATGTGCATGGGGAGACAGACTTACTGCTGATTTACCATTGCTTTAATAGTATTGTTCTCTGAAGTCCTACTTAATGTAAGAAGAATTTCATCTCAGATTTCTTACTTGATGTCGATGGAACACCCTGGGTTTTAACTTCTATTCTAAAGATTAAACCATCAAAACTGATGCAGATGTTGCCTTCAGAAAAAAGTAAAAAAAAAAAATAATAATAAAATAAACAGTATTGTTATTCCCTTATCATCTGAGGTCCAAACTTTTTCTTAGATTTTTGCCTTAGTAATTCCTTACCAACTTCTCATCTCTGTTGATCTTTGAAAGGTATTTTAAAAATATTTTATCTAGCATCTGTTGTTGGATTTAATACATGGATCTGAATAACCCAGCTTGCATTTTCCTAGAAACAGAACAAGACAAGCAATATTTTGTAGAAAAATTGCTTAAATTGAGTTTGATTCAAAGTGGAACATGAGGGATAGGCGTTTGGCCTACCAATTATGCCACTACTTTGGACGCCTGCATCCCATGTCAGAGCACGTGGGTTTGAGTCCTGGTACCACCCACAACCCCACCTTCCTGCTCTTGTACACCTTGGGGAATAGCAGATGATGACTCAAGTACTTAGGACCAAGTCAACCATCTGGGAGACCCAGATCTAGTTTCCAGCTCCTAGTCCTATCTCAGTTATTGTGGACATTTGGTTAGTGAATCAATGGATGTGCACTCACTTGCTCTCACTCACTCTCTTTCCTCTCTCAATATCTCTATTTCAGACATTCAAGTAATAAATAATATTTTTAAAGTGGAACAAGACTCTTGGAGAAAACAGATATAGTCATAATTTAAATTCAAGAATCCAACTCAGATTTAAGAAATAAGGACACCATTATTATGTACTAATATGTATTGGCAATATTGTTGCATTGTGTTTTTTAGGGAAACAAAATACAGTTGATTTTTCTCTGTACAAGTCTGTACTTGAGATATTTTAGCAATTTTAGATAGAAAACCAAGGATGGCTTTCAAATAATAATAACAGAAACAACTCAATCTATACTTGCAATGGTGCAAGAATCTAATGAAATAAGCAGAATAATATTAAAACACTGATAACAATTTTACCTTAGAAAAGGGAGAGATTGCCACCAGCCCTACTGGAGATGTTCTTTAAATCACATATCTTTATAGGTTTTGCCAACTTCTTATTGATGGTAGACAAGATTTTCAACATTACCTCTTCACTCTATAGTAATCATAAGTTAAATTTTATCATATAATACTTTGGTTAAAGTAAATTACGTGTACCATCCTTACAATGGTTTGCATTCAGTCATTCTAGTACTAGTCCATTTGAAATATATACTTTCCTTTAAAGGAAAGTAGTTCTCCTCGTGTTTTTTTAAAGACTTATTTATTTATTTGATAGTCAGAGTTACACAGAGAAAGGAGAGGCAAAGAGAGAGAGGTCTTCCATCCGGTGGTTCACTCCCCAATTAGCCTCAACAGCCGGAACTGCACCAATCCAAAGCCAAGAGCCAGGAGCCTCCTCCAGGTTTCCCATACGGGTGCAGGGGCTCAAGCACTTGGTCCATCTTCCACTGCTTTCCCAGGCTATAGCAGAGAGCTGGATCGGAAGTGGAGCACCCAGGTTTCAGACTGGCACCCATATAGGATGCCAGCACTGCAGGCCAGGGCGTTAACCCGCTGCGTCACAGCGCTGGCCCCTTGGAATCTATGACATGGTAAGTTAAGGACAGTATCCAGATAGTATTACAGACAAATATCAGCACTGAGAAAGCTTTACTTTTTCCAGACTGCTACCAAGCTAGGCTTCTTTTAGGTTGGCTTTGTACAAAAAGATAAAGAAATATACAAAACTTGTTTTGTCTTGTGCTGTGTGTGGGAGCACAGGATGTTGATCCTATCCCAGAGATACCAGCAGTGCTTTGGAAGCTCTGCAGATAGGCAATGTTATGTATTCATTTTTATTCCTTTTCCATTTTAGAATAAATTCTGTTATCTAAATGGTTGACCTCTAAAAGACTGCTTATTAAAATGCTTAATCATAATATTTCAAGTTAAAATGGCTTTTTATGGAAACCTACGCTGTTTTAAAGGCTTTGTCATCTACTTTCTTGATCAAAATAGGTAGTGACCTGTAAAGCAGCCAAGAAATTTATACTTAGAGTAGCTCTCTCCTGATGGATGAAGGAGCGGTGAAGATTCTTCCTGGTAAAGCGTGGGTGGATAATTTTATGTGACAGCCACATTATGAATGAGGCAATATGAGCATGAAGTAGTTCACGGCATCCACTTCGACCAAGTTCTGCTGATTAAAAAAGCAAGGTGTGGTTCAAATGTATCTGAATCTCCAATAATTTTTTGGCTCTCCTAGAAGCCAGTCTATACGAAAATACCCTAGAGGTCCTGGAGAGGAAGCCTGTCATCTTTGGCAAGAAAAGCTCCACAACGAGCCCCAGTTGGTTTAACTGAGCCTTCCAATGCAGCATGAAAGATGGAACTGGGGCATGTAATGGCTTGAAGCCTCATATATTAAAATTCAAATATCGCTCATAGCAGTTGCAGGCTTTATCAGAAATCCTAGATACAGGCATATTTTCAAGATCTCCAGCTCTGAAAGGATCCTTTGTAATCGTGCACACTGTATAACAAACATTGTGGTCATCAGCAGGTTTGGATCTTCTGGGAGTCTGCACTCTGTCAAGGCTCTTGGCAGAGATTCAGGTAGAGAAACATTTACTTTAAAATGATTAATTATTCCCAATTCTATTTTGCCAAGGACCATGCTTTTTGTCCTCTCTTTTTAGCCATTGATCCTGAAACACTTCTGCAACTTGCTCAGCTTTCAAACTAACATGTATACTTTGAAAAATATACATGCTTGATTAGATCTTTTCCCTGGAAACTGATCACAATGGACTCCGTTGGACAAGCACAGTGTAAATATCTATTTCATTACTATTGTTATTTGAGTGGCATAATTTAATTAGTCCATTTCTAAACCATAT
Source organism: Sylvilagus floridanus (assembly GCA_949820135.1). Classification (NCBI taxonomy): domain Eukaryota; kingdom Metazoa; phylum Chordata; class Mammalia; order Lagomorpha; family Leporidae; genus Sylvilagus; species Sylvilagus floridanus. The sequence continues at coordinate 141,971,200 of OX463241.1, forward strand.
TTATGGGCCAGCTGGTAAAGCCAGTATTCTAAGATATGACCTTGATTTGAGAGGGTTTTAACAATGTAGTTACTGTAACACTGTGTAGTACCACGTGACATAATAATACTATTAAATTATTTCACAGTAAACAACAGAATAATCTAAGACTCAATTTTTTTCCAGGACATGTGACCTAGAGCTAAAAAGCCAAACTCTATGAAGGTTATAAATATAAACTGTGTTGTAATTCACTTATCTTAATAATTAAATAGTCTGAAAAATTTTCAGACAAGTAAAAATTTTGTTTTACGTCCCCCTTAATTAAATATGCATTGCCATGAGCTAAGGCTCTGTACTTCTTATGGCAGGAAACAGAAATACTGTGTTCTGGGGTGTTTTTGTTTGTGGGTGGGCATGTGTGTATGTCTGTCTATGTGTGTTCCCTAAAATAACTAGTGAGTAAAATAATGTAATTTATGAACATAATAGTCTTTTTCATTATAATATGAATTTAAACCTCAAGTTTGATAATAGTTCAATTTTGGATGGGTACAAACAGAAAATTAACTTAAATAATAGGAAACTGGGGAATTATATTTTATCATCACGGCTCGTTTTAAGAAAATGATCAACTGTATTAGTCGAGGCTCCTTGGAGAAACAGAACCAATAGGATGTATTTATGATAAGTAACGGCTCCCATGATGATGGAAGCAGACGAGCCCCAGATCTCTAGAGCCTGTGTTCCAGTTTGCATCGGAAAGCGCTGAGGTTGCTGCAGCCCAGGAAGAACTGATGGCCTAGCTCCAAGGCTGCAGGCAGGGAATTCTCTGTCTCAAGAAGAGTCAGCCTTTTCTTCTGTTCAGATTTCATCCGTTTAGACAAGGCCCACCCACATTTTCAAGGGCATTTGGATTTATTCAGTCTGCCAAACTAATCGCTAATCTCCTATAAAGAACATCCCAAATGAATCATTTAGAATGTCTGATAAAATATCTGGCCACATGTGGTCCAGTCAAGTTGACATGTAAAGTTCACCGCCATAACTGGCAGAACTCGATAGGAAGAACTGTATAACACCACGTGGTAGCCACATGCACACTGGCTCAAATCTGATACCATTTGAGCTTCCTTCCTGGGAACAGGCAATTTATTCAAAAATTTTAAAGCACCTACCAAACGAATAATTTATCCTCAATGATGATCAGAATTTATAGTTAAGGATTATAAAGAATCTCAGTTCTACTTTATTTCAGATGATACTTAACTATGAAAATACACTTTTATTTATTTTTAAATATTTATTTATTTCAAAGCCAGAATTATAGAGAGGCAGAAGGGGAGAGAAAGGGAGAGGGAGAAGAAGAGGGAGAGAGAGTTAAAGGAATAGGAGAAGGGAGGGAGAGGGGGAGAGAGAGAGAGAGAGAGGGAGAGAGGGAGAGAAAAGAGGAGAGAAGAGAGGAGAGAGGAGAGAGAGAGAGAGATCTTTCATTCACTGGTTCACTCCAGATGGTTGTAAAGACCAAATGGACCAGGCCAAAGCCAGGAGCCAAGAGCTTCATCTGAGTCTCCCTTATGGGTGGCAGGAGCCCCCACTTGGACCTTCCTCTACTATGAAAAGCCACTTTTAAAGCCTAGACCTATTGCTAATAAAAATTTCTTGAAATTTCCCACTTAAATTCTCAAATCCTTGCATGAATGCAGGTATTCATATACATCAACCATTATTGATTTTCTCTTTTGGACTTTAATATGTTTTCATTTCTTAGGTCATTCAGCAAGTACTTACTGGGCATCTGGTATATACCAAACCCCCTTACAGATATGGGAACTTGACAGTGAACAAACAGAAATACTAGCTCCTAAGTTATCATAAAACTACTGAAGGTATTTGGTGATTTATAGCAGGCATCCACTCACAATGGCCTCTGAGTCAAATATGAGCCACTGCTCTTTTTGTGAATAAAGTTTTATTGGAATACAATCACATTTGTAAATGCATTATCCCTGGCCATTCTATACTACTGACTGAGGGTAAAAATTGTGCCTGAGACAACATGGCTCACAAAACTGAAATCATTAAGTATCTAACAATTTAGCAAAAAAAGTTTAGTAACACCTAGCATAGTATTACTGCAAAACAAATTATATATATCATAGTTGATACAGCAGATAAATACAAAAAGTATATAGGACAAAAGATAAAACAGAAATTCAGATTTAGGTGCTAAGAATTCATTTTATTCAACATGGTAAAGAGAATTCCGGTTCCCCAAAAATGTACACTTTGAAACTTGTCACCTTACTTGGCAACAGGAATTTTGTAGATATGGTTAAACTAAGTCTTGGGATAGAGAGACCTCAAAATCTAGGATTATTCATATACATCCAATTTAATCAGAATGATATTTGCAAGAGGGAGGACAGGAAGGTCACAATCAGAATCAGGCAAGGAGATGTGATGATGAAAGCAGAGATCAAAAACAGCCAGACAGACAGAGGTTGATAGATACTAATGCTCATTTTGAAGTTGGAGAAATCAGGAAAATAGCTGGCTCTAGAAGCCAAACAAGTCTATGCAAAGGACTTCTGCCCCCAGAGCCTGCAAAAGGATTCTCTGTTAAGGACTTCTTATCTTAGCCTGTAAGACCCATTTTGGCCTTTCGATCACCAGAATTTCTGTGTTTTCAACCACTAAATGTTACGGCAGTAGTGTGAAACTAATACCTATAATACGGTGGTAGAGCCTGTTGCTCTATAGCTATGTCCTGTGTTTACTGTTTAATAGACTTAGTAGATATGGAATATTGGGCAGATTAACTCATCTAAGTCAATTTACTTATGCAAATTGAATAAGAAATGGTAATTATTCCCTTGAGTTGCTTCGGGTATCCAATTAGATCCAATCCATGTAAAGCATTCAGCACAGTGTCTGGCATGTAGTAATTGCTCAGTAAGTGATAGATATTATGATGATAATTGTCATCATCACAACTAGCAGCAGCAGCAGCAGCAACTTTCTCATGCAAAAGCAAGATAGGACCAGATTCCTTACAAAACGTTATGTGTTTAAGATATTATAATGATGAGGCAGCGATTATTCAAACATTTTCAGATGTGGGGTACTTAATAGTCATGACTCACTTTTGTGGTTTATTCAAGTATTTCATCCAGGTATAGTTTCTGAAACTGTATCACTTGCATTATATGCATTAGAATGAGTTCTAAATGGTTTCCTTGGCTGGATCTCCATTCCTAAGAGTTAGCAGACAGATCGTTTTGAGATAGACAGTGTATCTCATGATATCCAAAATGACAAAGTGTTAGCAGATAGATACATTTTATGCATAAATAAATGGTCACCGAACATCACTTTGGACCGCATTGTCCATTTTCTATTTCTCTATCAGTTTTCATAATCTACCCCTCCGGGGAAAAAACACCTCCAGGAAGCCATTTGCTGTTTTACAACTTTAAGTCAGAGGATCTCAGTAGTACAAAAATGACTTCCCTGATCTAACATCCAGTTAACATGCCCCGGGATCCATCAGATTGAGAGACACATCCAAGCAGTTCTGCTCCTCAAGGAAGTAAGGTTTCTTCAAGATTTTCTAAATTCTGCCTCCTTCATAGCAATTCATTTCTCCTGTTAAGTGGTTATTTTTCAGGTAATGCTACTGTTTGTTTACAAGGTGAAAGTTTTAAAATAATGATCACAACAACTCTTTGAAGGTAGTCTAATGGCCGTCATCAAAAAGAGTATTCTTATTAAAGTATTGATAGCAAATAACAGAGTCCCAGCAAATGTGATATTTTGCTTATATAAAAATAAGGCTAAAGAACAGAAAAATGAAAACGGATAGAAAAAGTCTCTCTTATTAACCATACCTGGGAACACGTTGATTTGTAACATATTAATTTAACATTGGCCTCAGCCTAGCCTCCCTATAAAGGCAGGAAAGAGAACCAAAATGTAATTTTGTGACCTCACACATGGCATCCTTTTAAAATGCTGGAGCAATGGGAGAGGCCCCAAAGAAGAAACCAGAAAAATGAAACCATATGCAAGATTCATCAGATCCATGTAAGCCATTCATCTTCCTGCATTTTATGCCGGCCTTGTTACCAGTTTTATTTAGACTGCAGAACCACTGGGTGGAGGCCACATCTGCCTCTGTATTGTGCATCGTTATTCACACATTATAAAAACTTAAGAAACATTTGCTGATGTAATGACTCAAGAAAACTAATCACAAATAATAAATTCTATTGTTCTGCACATTTACCTACCAATTTTTCAAAAAATGCAGATTATTTTGTAATCTCTGAGTGTTTACATATTTAATGAAACTTTCTGGATTAGAATCAGTTTCTGACCATTCTGAAACATACCCTGGGCCACCTACATTGATACAACAGAATATTCCATGGTTTTTCACCTTCTTCTTGATACTTCTTCAAAGTTGAATATATATCTGCCATGGGTGTGGGCCAATATCAGAATCTTCCTTTTTTTAAAAAATATTTTTTAAAAAAAATATCTATTTGAAAGTTGGAGTTACACACAGAGAGAAGAAAAGACAGAGAGAGAGAGAAAGGTCTTCCATCTGCTATTTCACTCCCCAGATGTATTCAACTGCTGGAGCTGGGCTGATCCAAAGCCAGGAGCCAGAGCTTCCTCCAGGTCTCCCACATTGAATGCAGGGGCCCAAGGACTTGGGCCATCTTCTGCCACTTTCCCAGGCTAGAGCAGAGAGCTGGATCAGAAGTGTAGCAGTCAGGACACACACCATATGGGATGCCAGCAGCACAGGAGGCGGTTTTACCAGCTATGCTATGGTGCCAGCCCCCAGAATCTTTCATATCCAGCTTGATATTTGCAGTTTTCATCAAATATACCTTTTAAATATATGCTATATTTCCAAGTTTGTGAAAAATCCATTTTTATAAATTTTTTTCAGGAAGCTCACACTTTGTTACCTGACAAATCTTCCAGGAAATTATAGCCAGAAGGAGAGCAAGGGTGAGACAGAGAGAATGAGAACAGGAGAGAGATCTTCCATTCACTGGGTCGTTCCCCCCAGTGCCGGCATTGCCAGGAGCTCCATCTAGGTCTCCCACATGGGTGGTGGGGGACCAAGAACTTGAATCATCATCTGTTGCCTCCAAGGATGCATGAGCAGGAAGTTAGGTAAGAAGCAGAGTAACAAGGCCAAAACCAGCACTTTGATACGGGATGTGGATGTCCCTAGTGGTGGCTTAACCCACAAGGCCACAATGCCTGCCTCCCTACCCACTTTTCTCAGAAGTTTGACATTGACATCATGGTTTAGCATATCATAGGATTCCACAAATGGAAACTTTTATAAAATATCATGACACTTTGGGATCTTTAGGGTATGAAGTATCATTATGCTATAAAAACTGTATATCTGAGGTACATGAAATTTATTCCCTTTATATTAATAAAAAATCTTAATGACATTTTAATAAAGATATTTTTGCATTAATTTTGATGAAGGTAATACAATTAAAGAATTAAAATGCACAAGATCTTAAAAGCCATGTTAAAAAACAATAGCTGCTTCTTTATAGTTATTTTTAATAGACTTCTTTTGAAAGACTAGTTTAAGTTCACAGCAAAATTGAGGAGAAAGCACAGAGGTTTCCAACAGGTATCCATACTCCCCTCCACAATGTGTAGCCTCTGCCTTTATCAACATCTGCCATCAGATTAGTACATTTGTTACTCCTGATGAACCTTCAAGATCATAATCACCCAAAGTCCATTATGTACATTAAGGTCACTCTTAAACCTGTAAACCAAGTTGACAACTGACATCTTGGTAATATTGTCTTCCTTCCTAAGTACATTTATGGGTTTGGACAAATGTATTATATCCACATTATTGTATCATGTCAGAGTATTTTCTGTGTTTTCCCTGCTCATCATTCTTCCCCAACAAAACACTAGAAACCAGTGATTTTTTTTTTTGATGTCCAAAATTTTGACTTTTTTGTAATACAATATCATTGAAATCATGTAGTAGGTAGTCCATCAGACCGACTTCTTTCACCTAGAAATATGCAAGTAATTTTCTTCCATGACTTTTCATGGCTTAATAGCTCATTTCTTTATAGTGCTGAATAATATTCCATTGCCTGAATGCACCAGTTTAATTATCCATTCACCTACTGAAGGACAACTTGTTTGCTTCAAACTTTTCATAATTATCAGTACAGCTGCTATTAACAACTGTGTGCAGCTTTTGCATGGACATAAGTGTTCAACTCATTTGGCTAAATACCAAGAAGCAAAATAGCTGTATCATACAGTAAGAGTCTGCTTAGCTTTATGAAAAACTTCCAAACTGCCCTCGATACTGTCTGTATCATTTTGCATTCCTACCAAAAACGAGCTAAGGTTCCTGTTGCAAATTCTTGTCCATATTTGGTGTTGTCAGTGTTCCAGAATTTCCATTCTAATAGATGTATATTTGTATCTAGTTGTCTTAACTTGCATTTCTGATGATATATAATGTGGAGAACAGTTTCATATGCTTATTTACCATTGTTATATCTTCTGTGGTAAGATCTACATTAAGGTCTTTGGTTGTTTTTTTTAAGTCTGGTTGTTTGTTTTCTTATTGTTGAATTTCAAGGGGGTCTTTGTATAATTTAAATAAAGGTCCTTTACAAGCTATGTCTTTTGCAAATATTTTCTCCTAGGCTCTGGTTTGTCTTCTCATTCTCCTGACGTTATCTTTCATAAAACAGTTTTGGATTTACTGGAATCTAGTTAATCAATTATTTCTCTCATAAGCTGTGGCTTTTGTGTTGCATCTGAAAAGACATTTTCTAAACTCAAGATTATATATGCTTCTCCTACATTATCTCCTAGTAATTTATTAGTTTGTATTTTACATTTATTTTTATGATCAACTCTATGCTTATTTTTGTGAAGTATGAAGCTTGTGTCTAGATTAATGTTTTGCTTGTGGATATCCAGTTTTTCTAGCACCATATGCTGAAAATACTGTCTACTTCATTGTATTGTCTTTGCTGCTTTTCATCAATACCACACTGACTTGATTTTTACAGCTTTATGGTAATTCTAGAAGGCAGGTGATGTCAGTATGCAACTTTGTTCTATTATTTTGACCATCATGGGTCTTTTGCCTCTCCATACAAATGTTAAAATCACTTTCTCAATATCTTCATATTAATTTAATGAGAATTTTATTGAGCTGGCACTGAGTCTCTAAAGCAAGTTCTGAAGTTCTGACATCTTGGTAATATTGGGTCTTCCAAACTATAAGCATGGACTATTTTCCCACCTATTAGTTTTATTTCATTTATCAAAGTTTTACAGTTTGCCTCACATAGATCTTATACATAGTTTCTTCGATTTATACCTAAATGGTATTATATTTTCATTTTAAATTCCGGTTATTCATCGCTGGTATACACAAAAGTGATTAACCTTGTATCCTTCAACATTGCTACAACTGCTTATTTGTTCCAGGAGGGATTTTTGGTCAATTTTTTAATTTCTACATAGAGTATGATGTTTTCTGCCAAAAAAAGACATTTATTCATTTATTTCCAAGAAGAATACTTCTATTTCCATTTTGCTCTCATCTATTACATTTTCTAAGCTGTAAGTACAATGTTAAAAATCAGTGATATAAGGGGTTACTTTTGCCTTAATCTTGATCTTACAAGGAAATCTCCAAGTTTTCAAATTAAGTATGATGTTGGCCATATATATATATGTGAAGATATCCCTTATGAAGTTAAAGAAATTCTCTAATCCTAGATTTCAAAGTATGAGTTAGTCAGATTACTTTCCTTGTGATTTTTGTTCCCTTTGCCTGTTGATAGATTACTTTGATTTTCAAATCATCAAATCTGAAACAGCCTTTTGTACATGAGATAAATTATACTTAACATGGTATATGATTCATTTTATACATGGCTACATTAAACTTTCTAATATTTTGTTGAGTGTTTTTGCATCTAGGTTCCTGAGTGATATTGGTCTGTAATTATTTTTTCCCTTGTGATGCCTTTATTAGATTTTGGAATTTAGGTAGTGCAGGTCTCATATAATGCGTTAGCATCCATTCTGCTTCTATATTCTAAGATATAAAGATTTGGAACATTTTATACCTTAAATGTCTGGAACTTGAAGCTGGCATTGTAACTTAATGGGTTAAGCTGCCACCTGCACTGCTGGCATCCCATATGGGCGTCAGTTCAAGTCCTAGCTGCTGCACTTCAGATCCAACTCCCTAATATGCCTGGGAAAGAAAAAGATAGCCTAAGTGCTCATGTTCCTGACACACACATGGGGAGACCCTGATGAAGCTCTTGGATCTTGGTTTCAGAATGGCCCAACTCTAGCCATTATGACTATGTAGAGAGTAAACCAGCAAATGCAAAGAATCTCAATCTCTCTCTCTTTCTCTCTCTCAATCTCTCTCTCTCTCTGTAACTCTGCCTTTCAAATAAATAAAATAATAAATCTTTTTTTTAATGTCTAGAATTGTCTGTTGAACTCATTTGGTGCTTTAAGTTTTGGAAGGTTAACTGTTGATTCAATTTCTAATGATGTTACAAGCCTATTGAATTACTTATTTATTCTTGTGAATTTTGGCAAATTGTCATTCAAATAATTGGCTCACTTCCTAAAGATTATAAAATTTGGGACCGGTGCTATGGCATAGCAAGCAAAGCTGCTACCTACAGTGCCACCATCACATAAGGGCACTTATTCGAGTTCCAGATGCTCCACTTCTAATCCAACTCCCTGCTAATGTGCCTACGACAGCAGCAGCAGATGGCTCCAATCCTTGGGTCCCTGCATCCACATGGGAGATCTGGAAGAAGCTCCAGGCTCCTGCCTTTGGATTGGCCCAGCTCCAGACACTGCAGCCATTTGGGGAGTGAATCAGATGATGGAAGACCTCTCTGTCTGTCTACATTTGCCTTTCTGTAACTCTGCCTTTCAAATAAGTAAATAATTAAAAAAAATAAGATTATAAAATGTATGTGCATTGAGTTATTCATGGCATTTCTCTATTATTATTTTCATGTCAATGCAATTTGTATATTTTCCAACCTTTCAAATTTGGTGTTAGTAATTTGTACCCTCTGGCTTTTCATTAGCGAGACTGGTTGTAGGCTTATCAATTTCATCATTATTTTGAAATACCCAGCTTTTGGTTTGTTTTCTCTCTTGATTTTCTCATTTCAATTTCATTGATTTTTTGTCTCATTTTCATTATTTTTTTCCTACTTACTTTGGATTTAATTTCTTTCTAGTTTTCTAAGGTGATCTTTATGACTGTCAGTATTAGTCCTTTTCTAACACATTGTGCTCAATGCTATGAGTTTTCCCCTCAGCAATGCTTTCGCTGAATCACACAAATTTTGACAAGCTGTGCTTTCACTTTCGTATAGTTCACAATATTTTAAATAATTATTGAGCTTTTTTTGATACATCTATTATTTACAAGTGTTTTATTTCATACCCATGCATTTGAGATTTTTCAGTTTCTTTCTCTGGTTAAATTCTACGTTAGTTCCTTGTGGTCTGAGGGAAGAAATCTTATGTTTTGTTTTTTTTCTTTTGGACTTGTTAAGGTGTGTTGTATGGCCCACATGTGGTCTGTCTTGGCGAATATCCCATGTGAACTTGAGATGCATCTTTAGTTTGTGCATATTGCAAAAAGTAGTCTGTAGATGCCAGTTACATCCAGTTTGCTTATAGTGTTGCTGAGTTCAACAAGGTCCTTTCTTATTTTCTGCCTACTGAGATGGTGCAATCTGACAGAGGAGTGTTGAAGTCTCCAATTGTAATAATGGATTCATCTATTTCTTCTTGCAGTTCTAACAGTTTTTGCCTGATATATTTTGGTGCTTTGTTGTTAAGTACATATATTTAAGGAAGGTTATATATTGTTGTAATAATGACCCTATTTAATTCTGTAATTTCTTTTTTGATCCGTGATAATATTCCTTTATGTAAATTCATGTTTGTCTGAAATTAATTTGGCTATTCCACTTAATTTGGATAGTGATAGCATGGTATATCTTTCCACAACCATTTACTTATAATCAATTTGTATATATGTTTGTGTTTGTTTCTTATATCTGTAATCATTCCTACTTTTGCTTTCCATTCTTTAGCTACTTTTGGTGGCTTTAAGAATTTTACATAATTACATGTTTATATAACAACATACATAATTTAATGCATTGTTTTGCTATTTTTTGAACAAACTGTTATCTTCTAGACCACTTAAGAACAAAAATGGAATTTTTCATTTTACCCTCACTTATATTTTCTTTGATGTTCCCCCTTTACTGATGTATTTGTGAATTTTTGAAATATGTCCTTTGTCTTCTCTCTAAACAAGCTCTCTTAACATTTTTTCCAAGTCAGGTTATTGTCAACACTTTTCCTCAATTTTTATTTTTTTCTGAAAATCCTCTTTCTTCTTTACTTTTACAAGATAATTTTATAGGGCACAGAATTTTGTGTTGCTGAGGTTTTTATCTCTCAACACTAAATATTTCATCGTACTCTGTCATTTGCATCTTTGCTGAAGAAAAATTGCCTATAATTCTTATCATTGCTTATCTACAAGCAAAACTTTTCTTTTTTCTTTTACTTCTTTCAAATGTTTTTCTTTATCTTTTGTAGTTTGAAAATGCTATTCCCTGGTGCACATTTTCTGGCATTTCTGAAATCTTGCATGGTTTTCTCTCAGCTTCCTGAGTTTGTGGTTTGATGTCTTCACATTAATTTGAGAAAATTCTTCATTTTTATTGTGTCAAATATTTCTTCTACACCTTTCTCATTTTTCCTCTGTCTGGCATTCTCAAGATATAAGATACACTTTTTTTAGCTGCGCTACAGTTTTTCAATATTTTGTTTTCCCCAGCTTTGGCAATCTCTAGTCAGAAAGCCTCAAGCTCAGAGATTCATCCTCACTTATTTCTCAGTTACTAATAAATTCATCAAAGGTACATTTTTTTCAATTACCATAATGGCTAGCATTTCTTGTTATTTTTTTCTTATACTTTTTACATCTCTTCGTACATTGCCCACCTATTCTTGTATGCGAATTTACTTATCACAGCCTTCAACTGATTCATCATAGTTATTTTAAACCCTCAGTCTGATCATTCCAACACCAATGGCACATGGGTCTGGTTTCAATGGTTTCTCTGCCTCTTTAAACTATGATTTTTTTACCTTTTAGAAAGTCTTGTATTTTCTTTTTCTTTTCATAACACACTGGGTAAAAGGAATTGTTATAAGTCTTGTACATCTAATGTTAAGGGGCTGGCACTGGTATTGTGGCATAGTGAATAAAGCTACAGTCTCTGACAACAGCTTCCCATACGGACTCCGGTTCAAGTCCCACACGCTCCACTTCCAGTCTAGTTCCTTGATAATGGCCTGAGAAAAGCAGTGGAGGATTGCCCATGTGTTTGGACCCTTGCCACCCATGTAGGAGACCTGGATGAAGCTCCTGGGTCCAGGCATTGACCTGACCCAGTACTGGCTCTTGTTTCCATCTGGGGAGTGAATCAGCAGATGCAAGATCTCTCTCCCTCCCTCTGTGTGTGTATCTCTGATTTACAAAATAAATAAATAAATATTTTGAAATGTGATGTTAAGGTACAGGGGAAAGGGAGGTGCTCTATAGTCCATCCTTTGATTTCCTGCCAGTCCCTTAGTAAACATGCACTTGTAGATGACAAAATTGACACATTCTTCTCAGCCTTCTGACCGCATAAAGGGGACAAGATGGTTAGACCAGGCTGGAATTAGCTATTTATCTTCCTTACATATAGCAGGCTAGAGAGGCAATTCCCTTTCTCCCAGGTCAGTTAAATTTAAATAAAATCCAGGTATACTACAATCTGGTGAAGAAAACAGAATGCATTAGTGTGTTTCCAACTGGCTTCTTTTCACCCTCCCTCTTCTGGAAACGTGAGGACATTCCTCTGGTTCTCTAAATTCATTGTGAGGACCTGGTAGAGTTCCTGTAGGCCACACACACACACACACACACACACACACAGTGTTTGGACTCCTCTAATAACCTGGTAGCCCTGAACTTTTTAACTCATAGTTGTCCACGTTGAGTCTCTAACAAGTGATACAAAGTTCACAGTTCTCTAATCCAGCCCTGGTTTTCATGGGGGCTGTTGTTGGTGGGTTTAAGCTCTGCTAAATTGAATATTCTCTGTATTAATCTATTTGTCTCTCCAAGTTTGCAGGATGGACAATGCTTTGCTCTGTGATCTCAGGTCTCTTAAGGTTCTAAAAATATTGTTTTTTTTTTTTTCATTTGTCAGCATCATTTTACTTACTTGTTTGAAGTAGTGACTTCCAAGCTGTTAGCATGTAGTGATTCCATGCCAGACCAGAAATCTGAAGTAGCTCTGTAACTTTTAAAATATTAAATATCTCAGGGCCAGCACAGTGGCACAGTGGGTTAAAGCCCATGCCTGCAGCAACAGCAGCCCATATAGGTGTCAGATCAAGTCCCAGCTGCTCCACTTCCAATCCAGCTTCCTGCTAATGAGCCTGGGAGAGCAGCAGAGGATGGCCCAAGCACTTAGGTTCTTGTACGTGGGAGACCCAAAAGAAACTCCTAGCTCGTGGCTTCGGCCTGGCCCAGTCCCTCGCATTGTGCCCATTTTGGGAGTGAACTAGCAAATGGAAAAAAAAATCCTCTCTGTCTCTACCTCTCTCTGTAATTCTGCCTTTGAAATAAATAAACCAAATCTTTTAAAAAATGGACATTACAGCCATTTGGGGAGTAAGCCAGCGGGTGGAAGACCTCTCTGTCTTTCCCTTTCACTGTCTGTAACTCTACCTGTTACACAAATAAAATCTTTTCTAAAAAAATATTAAAACCTCTTATCAATATCAGAATAATTTAAGGAATGGATAGATATATGGAGAGGTATTTGAGGGAATAGTTATTAATATTAGAAACATATTATTATAAAACTAGAGTCAGGACTATAGAGATGTAAATAATTTTGTGTTAACCATCTTGGAATTTCAGTTCTTGGAAATCTGTACACTGTCCACAAATAAAAAATATAGATTAAAAACCAGATACTTAATAAACAAAGAAAAAAGAATTTGATAAAATTCAACATTATTCAAGAAAAACAACAAATCTTGAACAAATTAGGTACAAAAGGCATAAAACGTTTCCTCTAAAACCTACAAGCCGATGTTCACCCTTACCAACCTTATTCAGTACTACTGGATGTTTTAGCCCAAGACATCAAGCAAGAGAAAGAAGTTAAACGCATACAAATGGAAAACAAGGAAGTCAAATTATTGCTGTGTGTAGGTGACATGATTCTATGGAGAGAAGAATCTGAAGACTCCACCAAGAAATTATTAGAATTGATCAACTAACTCAGTAAAGTTGCAGGATACAAAATTAACATGAAAAATCTAGTAGCATATTTGTAGAATAATGAACAGTGAAAAAGAGATTAGATAAATTCCCTTTATAATACCTACAAAAACAAAATATCTTAGAATATACCTAATCAAGGATTTTAAAGACATTTGCAGTGAAAATTACAAAATGATAATGAAAAAAAAAGTTGAAGAACACACAGACTAGAAAAACCTCCCATGTTCATGGACTGGAGAATTAATATTGTTGAAATGCTCATATTAACCAAAATAATTTCTATCAGTTGCAATCCCTATCAAAATACAATGACATTCTTCACAGAGCAACACACATACAAAATAAAATCATAAAATTCACATGGAGGCACAAAAGACCTTGAACAGCAAAAGTAACCTCGAACAAAATGAAAAAAATCGGAGGCATCATAATATCAAATTTCAGGGCCAGTGCTGTGGCATAGTGGGTAAAACCACCACCTGCAGCACTGACAACCCCTTACACACTGGTTCAAGATGCAGCTGCTCCACTTCTGATCCAGCTCCCTGCTAGTGTGCCTGGGAAAGCAGTAGAAGATGGTTCAAATCCTTGGGCCCCTGCACCCATGGGGGAGACCTGTCTAAAGCTCCTGGTTCCTGGTTTCAATCTGGGCCAGATCTAGGGCTGTTTCGATCATTTGGGAAGTCAGCAAGTAACACAAGAGTCAGTCAGTCTCTCTCTCTCTCTCTCTCTCTCTCTCTCTCTCTCTCTCTTTCTCTCTCCTTGCCTGTCTCCCTCCCTCATTCTTTTCCTTTCTCTCTCCCTCTCTGTGGCTCTTTCAAATGAATAAATAAATCTTTTTAAAAAAAATATCAAATTTGAAGTTATCCCACAAAACTATTATAAGTAAAGCAACATGGTTCTGTAATTAAAAACAGACACATAAACCAATGGAACAGAACAAAGCCCCCAGAAATTAATATGCACATTACAGGCAACTGACTTTTGACAAAGGTGCTAATGGTATACACTGAAGAAAAGACAGTAACTGATGCTGGGAAAACTGAAATCCATATGCATAAGATGGAAACAGGAAACCCCCTCTACCTTTCCTCATATACAAAAATCAAAATGGTTCGAAGATCTAATGTAGGACCTGACACTATGAAGCTACGAGAAGAAAACATGGGGAAAATCCTTCAAGACATTAGCACTACCTTCTGGATGAGACCGCAAAGCAGCAGATACCAAAGTAAAAGTAAGTAAATGAGATAATATCAAGTGAGGATCCCGTAGAGCAAAAGAAAAAGTCAGCAGATTGAAGGCACAACTGAAAGAAAGGGAAAGCATACCTACACGTCATAGAGTATCAATATTCATTTTCTAAAACAGGAATTTGTATTTAGCCCCTGTTTCAGACAACCACGTCCACATCTGAGTGCCTGGATTCCATTCTTTGCTCTAGCTCCTCACTTCAGCTTCTTGGAACACACACACTGGGAAGCAGTGGTGGTAGCTCAGCTAATTAGGTTCCCGTCATCCACCTGCAAGACCAGGATTACATTCTTGGCTCCTGGCTCCAGACCCAACTCAGCCATGCACGTTATGAGTGGCTGGGAAGCAGAATAGCCAATAGGAATGCTCACTTTCATTTTCTCTCTCTTTCTCTTTCCAAATAAATTTGCAACAATAAACAATCCAATTAAGTAATAAGAACAGTATTGAATAGTCTGAATAGATATTTCTCAGAAGTAGTACAAATGCCCAAAAATTTATGAAAAATGTGTTCAATATCACTCGCCATCAGGAAAATGGAAATCAAATACACAATGAGTTATCATTTCACTCCAGTTTGAATGACTATTGTATAAAATACAAAAATTTAACAAATTTTGTCAAGGATATGGAAAAAAGAAAATCCTTACACACTGTTGGTGGGAAGGCAAATTGGTATAGCCATTAAGGAGAACAGTATGGAGGTTCCTCAATAAATTATAAGTATATATACCTGGTGCCGGCGCTGTAGCATAGTGGGTAAAGCCACTACCTGCAGTACCAGCATCCCATATGAGCGCCAGTTCAAGTCCTGGCTGCTCCACTTCCTATCCAGCTCTCCGATGTGGCCTGAGAAAATAGTAGAAGATGGCCCGAAGTCCTTGGGCCTCTGAGCCTGTGTGGGAGACCCGGAGGAAACTCCTGGCTCCTGGCTTCAGATCGTCACATCTTCAGCCATTGCAGCCACCTTGGCAGTGAACCAGCGGATGGAGGACCTCTATCTATCTATCTGCCTCTGTTTCTCTGTAACTCTGCCTTTCATATAAATCTTTAAAAATATATATCTGCCATATGATGTATCTATCCAATGTCTGGGTATATATCCAAAGGAAATTAAATCAGCGTATGAAAAGATATCTGCATTTTCATGTGCATTTTGGCACTTTTCACAATAGCCACAAGACAAAATCAATCTAGATATCTATTGATAGATGAATGGATAAAGAAAATGTGATATAAATACATAGTGGAATATTATTCTGCAATAAAAAGTTATATCTTGACATTTACACCAAAATTGATGGAACTAGAGATCTTTACATTAAATGAAATAATCCAGATACAGAAACACAAATGTTCCCTCTCATATGTGGAAGTAAGAGGAAAATAGCTGATCTAAGTTAAAATAATGAGTACAAGAGTTTAAGGGGGTGGAGTGGGGAATAGAAGGAGATTGGATGATGGATATTAAAGCAGTCAGATAGAAGTAACACTCTTTTGTCCCATAGAATAACAGGAAGACTGTATTTCAAAATAATGTGTTATATACCACATAAGTAACTAGAAGAGAAGATCTGGTAGGCTCCAAACAAAAGTTAAAAATAAGGCAATGGAAAGGCTACGTGCCTGGTTTGAATCGTTTATGCTTTGTGATTTTATACACACACACACACACACACACCTAGTGCTGTATCACATAATTATATGTTAATCAACTTGTTTCAAATAAAGTGAGTTTTAAAGAGTGTTAAGACACCTATATAATAATATGTCAAACTTTAATGGCATAAATTAGAAATGAGAGAAAATAAACTTCCTGGGTCAGTACTCTTAAGACAGCAAAGATAATAAGACTCCTAAAATTATTTATGAAAGTACCAATTAATATCTCAATAGGATATCTCTGAAATTATAAAATTCCAAAATGCACAGGGAAAGCATTGTGGCAAGACTTTCAAGGAAGCTATTAGAATGGAAAATGTCTTCAGGGAAGTTAGTCTACCAAATCTTAAAGGCATGTTACAATGAAATGGCCATCAGAATGTCCAGTGCCAAGTTTACAATATAGAAATAAAGCAACAAAAACAGATCCATGCTGATATGAGTTCAAAAAGCATGGATAAGGCAAAATTTTAGAAAAGGTTAGATAACAATTTATGCTATACCAGAAAATGATGGGAAAAGACTAAATTATTTTAAAACTAACTAAAATAGGGTAGAAGACAGTGAAATGGTATCATTGCCTCAGCCGTAGAGGAAAGATATCAAAAATGCAGATTTACTGTATAAAAACACACGTTAGTTTATCTATCTAAAAGCAATTATACATGAGCAGCAGAACAATTTATACAGACATGAAATTGTAATTTGTTCTCAGTGCCAATATATATGCTTGTTCCTACATTCTGGTTAATTAATTCATTTATGCACTCAAACGTACTTATTGAATAAATATTGAAAATATATATTTCAGCATAGAATCCATGACTACTTGCTTTAATTGTAGAACTTTTAAAAATATTCAGAAAACAATTTTAGAAAAAGTAGAAAGAAGTTATACTCATGATACCACTAAGCTAGCATAACACAATTATCATGTGATACTTTTTACCTGATCTTTCTTCCAGAAAAATATATTTTGTGCATTAGAAAGTCTTTATTCACCTGAATTTCAAAGGCTGTCTTAAAATTCATTGAATAAGTATATTTAATACATACATCATATATATTTTATATTTACGTATATGTACTTATTGAATTAATAGTGTTATACATCTTTAAAAGTTTGGAAAAATATCCATGGGAACAAGATCATCTTTTAAAAAAAAAATTATTCATTTATTTGGGAAGTAGATTATACAGACAGTGACAAAAAGAGACAGAAAAAAAGGTCTTCCATCTGCTGGTTCACTCCTCAAATGGCAGCAATGGACAGAGTTGGGCTGATCTGAAGCCAGGAGCTAGGAGCTTCTTCCAGGTCTCCCACAAGGGTACAGGGCCCCTAGCACTTGGGCCATCTTCTACTGATTACCCAGTCCATAACAGAGAACTGGGAGTGGAGCAACCCACACCCATAGGGGATGCCAGCAATACAAGTGGAGGATTAACCTACTGCACCATAGGGTCAACTCCAACAAAGACATTTTAAAATTCAAATGTTTCTGCAGTCCTAATTGTTGTCTGACATACTGGCAGTTTAAGAATCTCTATTGTGCCTATTTAAGTGATAACTACAAAAGGTAAAGATCCAAAGTTCATTCAAAATGCAGCACCAAAAGAGGAAATAGGTTAAACACATTGTTTAAATGGCATTTAGTTCTAAAATCAGGGTAAATTGTGAGAAGTTATGTGTAAAAATTCTTAAGAATCACTTAAAAAGGCATCATAAGGAGACTGACTTTGAATAACTTTGCCTACCTGGTTTTATACTAACATTAGTGAAAATTGTTGCCTCTTAGAGCACAATTGAAGTAGTTGGAGTGTAGCTGGTTACCAGGGTTCAAAAGAATTGCGCAACCTGGGTTACCAGAACCACCCACTCCTATGAAATCCCCATCCAATGGGAAGCCCATGGGGACAGAGACCCATGGAAGGAACTACAGATTTAATTTACCATTACTTGGGACATACGAGAAAGGAAGCCTTCATTAAAGAGACCACTTTTATTTTTTAAATTAAATTTATTTATTTATTTGCATTTTTATTTGAAAAGCAGAGAAAGACAGATAGGGAGAGCTATTCCATCCACTGGTTCACTTCCCAAATCCGACAACAGCCAGGGCTGGGATAGGTGTTAAGCCAGCAGCGGTCCAAAATTCAATTCAGGTATCCGTATACCGGTTGGGCGGAACCCAAGTTATTGAGTCATCATCTACTGATGCAGCTTTTTCAACAAATTTCAGAAAGATATGTAGGATAAACAGGAAAACAGTATAGGTAATAAGCATAAAAGTAAAGATAGAGGTTTGGTATAAAAGACATGGTAGGATATTCCAGATGTCACGTCGGGAATATGAGCAAAACATCCAAAGAAATACCACAAGAAATCCTCAAAGGAAAAAAGAAGTAGTTTAGGATGCTTGAGGAGGGGAGAATCACAAGGAACAGGACCAGAGATATAAGTTTCAACACAGCCTAGGTAGTATTAAGATATTGCAGAGAGAGACTAGCAGAGAGGTCCAATGAATAAATACTGAAATGCACACTGCCTTGCTGTGAGCTATCAGAACATTCAGTCCACCCTGTCCCCGTGGGAGGGAGGGCCTCTAAGCTCAGCTCCTCTGGGCCTGATGTACTCCCTTCCCCAAGCAACTGGCATTTTCAAGCAACTTTCTGGAGAGCTGGCTTACACACTCCAGTGGAACGATGTCTCTTTCTTCTCCCAGTGGTGCTCTCCAGCATGCACTCAGGCATGGCATAGCATGAGGCCACGCCCCCCTTGGAGCACAGATGCTGTGAGTGCAGAAGCATCATGTCCCTAAGGAATCTCTCAGGAGGACAAGGACACAGCAGCAGACCATGACCCGCTCATGCTGAACCTTACCATACAGTTCCCTCTGTTCTCCTTCCCACACTCCACAACATCATGGAATGCTCTCTAACCCGTTTCTTTATGGTTGCCACTCATTTTTAGTCATGATACATACACTTTAGATTTTTGAGCAGTGACATTTCGTTACAGAGGCAGTCACCATCCTGAAACGAACACACTTCAGAAAGAAGCAGCCAAAGTCGAGAAAAAGCAGAAGTTTGAATAGATCAAAAACTATTAGAACTGCTAAACTTTGAAAATGTCATGGTTTTACCATCCCCAGCAGTCAGCCAAAATGAGCTCAACGCTTAACTACTAATAATGAAACGAGCAGAGAAACTTCAATACGTGTTTTTAAGGTTTTCTAATATAAAAATCCTCGAAAGGTTTGTTAAAGCTGAAGTATCTCCATCTTTACAATTTCCATGTACAATGCAGTACATGCAAGATGTGTTGGACTGCTTTCTGGGGAATTCAGTCAGGATTTGGGGTTAGTGATTTCTAGATGAAAATCAACATGTATATTAAATGTGGCAGTGGTTTTGAACATGCAATGGAGAGGAGAATGAAAGGGAGTCAAAGTGAAATTAACCTGAGAAGTGAATTCACTGGAAAAGTAGAAGGGCAAGGGAAAGAATTAATCGCAGCTCTTTGATTTTGAAAGTGAGTGGGTGAAAACCAGTCGCTACAATGGCACGCTCAAAGATACAACGAGCAGGCGGAGGAAGAAAAGGCAGGAGTAGAAGAGGAGGAGAAACAAAAGGAAAATAATAATAATGTTATTATTATTATAGTTAACATTTATTGAACACTTAGAAGGTGCCAAGAACACTTCTAAGTAGTTTATTTGCATTTCCTCAAATATCTTGGCATGTGAATTCTCACAGCAGGACTAGACTGCTTTACATGAACATATTTATGGCTGAACATATGTTCTTTGCATTTCACTTGGACATATATGGAATTGCACAGAAATATATGGCTATATTTCTCTCATATGCATAGTGACATTTAAACGCTTTAGGAGCCTGAGTTGATCGCTCTGGGCACATGAAATACAGCTCATCCCTGAGCCGTTCACACTATGCGAGTTAAAATGAGGATTCTGTAAATCACTTCGATGACCAGGAGCAATCTGTCCTCAATTTCTGGCTTCAAAGGAGTGACTATTAGGTGATATCTGTGTAAAATAGATGAGTTCATCTGCATGTCTGGGTTTGATTTCTTGGCCCACTATATACGTATCTATAGTTTTTATCTATTGATGCAGATACGATTGATTCACTGTGCAGGACTCCTGGTTGCTTCTGAACATTTACCAGAATTTTCTTTTTGGTCTTGTTTTGTTTTTCCTGTTTTCTTACTAAGCAGTTGCCTGCTTGGCTTCTTCTCCTATGTTTGAAAAGCACTAGTTAACTGATATATCCAAACAAACCCAGTACTGTTCACTCACTTGCACACAGTATTCTGTGGTAACCTGACAGAGAAACCATTTCTCTTTTGAGTCCTCCACTAAAGAAATTTGAAGATCTGGCCGGCGCCGTGGCTCAACAGGCTAATCCTCCGCCTTGCGGTGCCGGCACACTGGGTTCTAGTCCCGGTTGGGGCGCCGGATTCTGTCCCAGTTGCCCCTCTTCCAGGCCAGCTCTCTGCTGTGGCCCAGGAGTGCAGTGGAGGATGGCCCAAGTGCTTGGGCCCTGTACTCTATGGGAGACCAGGAAAAGCACCTGGCACCTGGCTCCTGCCATCGGATGAGCGCGGTGTGCCGGCTGCAGCGCGCCGACCTCCGACCATTGGAGGGTGAACCAATGGCAAAGGAAGACCTTTCTCTCTCTCTCTCTCTCACTGTCCACTCTGCCTGTCAAAAAAAAAAAAAAAAAGAAAAGAAATTTGAAGATCTGAAATAGGCATCTCTCCCTAAATGTAATTTATTTCAGAAAATCTGATGTTCTGGGCAAGAAACACTAACCAGGTGCTTATTCCTCATTGTTTTAAATGGGAAAGTTATATTACATATGGACATAAAAATCCCCAATTTCCTATGTAAAACACACATACACAAAATAGCCACCTATCACAATCAACACATGTGCTATGATATAAAATGCTAAAGTAGTTCTTGCTACTGTCCAAGACAATCACGTGGTCTTTAAGAAACAAGTACATAAGCATAATATTTATGCTACAGCATGACAAATTCCCAGCAACAAATAAACTGGTTGGAAAACATTGCAAATTCTTCAGTTACAAGGAAGGGCTCTTCTTATAACAACACATTACTCACAAGTGATGTGGAAACTTAATGCTTAAAGCTGAGAAGAGAGGATGGGAAAAGAATTGCTACAGCCACTATTTGTCATTAGCTGTGGAAGTGGATGGTGCTAACAAGTAGATCACAAATGGACCATTTCAGATATTCCAGTCATTTACTGCTGCGTAACAAATCTGATGGCTTAAAACACCAATTCATGATCATCTCAGTCCTGCTCCACACCTCCTCAGCTAATCAGTGGAAATTCATTCTGCAGTATTTAGAGATCCTTTCCTCCAATTTGGGCTGTGCAAAATAAGGAAAGGACTCTGCTTGACCACACTGGTCTATCGGTATGCTCCTCGCTGTAGAAACACAAATGGAGTATTTTAAGAAATCTATTTCTACCTCTTTGCTCCCTTAATAGTTGGTGTTCCCAAAGCCATGCCCTCACTCAGCAGTCAAGAGGCACACAGCCCAGCATTCATGAACTCATCAAGCAGAGATCTGGTCACCTCTCACACCCATGCCAGAATCAGGACTAGCAAGCCCACATACCTCCCAGTTAGCAGCGTATTTTTCTGCCCCCTTATAAGTCAATATTTCATCCTCTTCCTCTTAACTCAAGAATTGCACCTCAACATGCCTTGAAGAGAAACAATATGGTTACTCCTTCCTCTGGCTCAAAGAAGAGTCAGGAAGGGGTCGATTTATTATTTGATTTCTTTCTAACTCATTCTGTTGAACTGGCCTATCATTTAAAGTATGTTCTACATTATAAACAGATTTATAGTGTTTTCAAAGTGCCAATAATGTTGTCTTCTCCACTTAAAACCTTCCATAACTTTCCACTATTGAGACCAAAAGACTAAACAACATCTCTTAAGATCCTGGAAGGTTTCCCCGAGAACCTCACCCATCCTTTTCTTTGTATATCCATCCATTCCAGTGAACAACCAGATCCACACATCATCAAGGCTTGGCACATGACAATCTGTCTGCCTCCATCCACCTCCCACTCCATACTTCCTTACCAATAACCCAAATTGCCTATCTAATGACCCACTCATCCTTTAGAACTCAGCTGAAATGACACTTTCTTAGAAAAACTCCCCCACTTTTCCTTCTCCTGAACTCTATTTAGTCACTTTGTCAAAATATCCAATCATTCCCCATTACCTGTAATTTTTCTTCATATCTCACAATACTTTCATGGTTATACATCAATGGATAATTCTTATTTTAATCTCTTCGCCTCCAATTAATCAATACATCCTTTAAGAGTCGGGAATTACATGTTGACCCTTCCGTAATTTTGTAGTATCTAGTGTGGGCCTGACATATAATTATATTTCTAATTAATAATATTGTGCTGGTGGTAGTATGAAGGAGTGAGGCTTATAGAATATTTCCAGTACTGGTAAAGTCTGACCCCATTTTTTGTGTTGTTTTGTTTCTCATTTTTCTCCTCTGGTCTGAAACAATCGTTTCTTAGTTCTGGGTTCCTAGTAACAAGACTTGTTCTTTGCTTACATAAACATTCAATGTAGAGTTTTTGGAAACCAAACTTGTATTTTTTAACTCCTCAAATAGCTATGTAACACTTTGCTGTATTGCTCTAACTGAGCATTTGTGTCTATCATTGCTTTCCTTGTCTGTCTGCAGGGGAAAAAAAATGTTATTTGCTCCTCAGATGATGCACTTTCTCCAGCACAGTGTGGAAGAGGTTTTAAAAGCCCTCTGGTGGGAAGAGTCTGTTCCTGCCTGGAGACTGCACTAGACACAGATCCTCCATGAAGGCACCAACCATGACACTTACTGCATAGCATCATTAAAACATCCCAAGGCCGCAGTAGCAGGGAGCATGGCTGTTTAATCACTTCACGCTCAATAAAGTGTGGGTTACACAATATTTTTATAATGCCATGGTAACCTAATGACTCATCTCCAGTTATAGGCCAGAATACTTGTGTCCATGATCGGGGCACACTGTCATCAAAGCCAGGAAGGAGGCATACTGACAGTCTCACCAACTTCCACTTGTCTAGACTTCATGATAAGCACCCCCAGCCTGTGCCCGAGTCACTGCAGCCACCAAGCTCATCCGAACAACATACTGACAGTATGTGTTGGGATTTTCATATTTTGAAATTATTTCAAATTGGTTTCATTTAAGGAAATCAGGCATCTGGTGACATCTGTGAAAGATTTTAATCGTATCAGAAAAATATTTAGAATATTTTGGAAATATTTTGGAAATAGTATTTTCCACATATTTATTTCAATTCCCTATTTTATTAAAAACAGCACAAAGCAGCAGTTTTACGACATTGTTTACTATACTTGGGATTCATATTTTTTCATATACTAATCTGCTCTATCTCTATTAAGTTATTCTTTACTGTGCAATAGCAATGAGATTTATTGTCAGTCTGATAGTTTGATAGGAACACCAAAAAATATAATTATGTATTTTAATAATTGGCAATTGGCACAGAGGGTAACATGCTGCTTGGGACACTCTCATCTCATACTGGAGTGCCTAGGTTCAAATCCTAGCTCCGCTTTCCATTCCAGCGTCTTGCTAATGCACACTCTTAGAGTAGCAGGAGAGAGCTCAAGTACCCCCACGGGAGATCCAGATTTCATTCTGGGCTCCTGGATTCAGCCTCATCTCAGCTGTTGAGGGCATTTAGAGGATAACAGCAGATGGAATATCTCTATGTCTTCATCTTTCAAATAAATAAATTCTCAAAAATCCAAAAAAGATATAATTATTAATTTTAAAATGTTAAAATGTAGTTGGAAAATGTAGCAAACAAATAATACAAGGCAATGCACTATATAACTCAGCCTCTAATTATGTGTATCAACTATTTGTACTAGAGAATTTCAGAGAAAAAGATCAATGAGACTTAAGGATGATTGGGGTTGGGGTAGTGAGTCTTCATTGAACCTAAACAGAGATACGGACAACAGTATTTATCAACAAGGAAAGAGAAGAACAGTGAAATTTCAACTGAAATAAATTATGTAAATACAAGTACAGAAGTATAAATAGAAAAGTATGATCACAGGACAATCACATGGGAAAAGTAAAATAAATGAGGATCACTATTGGGATTGAATTATAACATTTGATGAAATTTTACTAAAAAGCAGACTATAAAACACCAAACCCACTAACATTTTCTTGTGTTAGAATAGGAAAAAATAAACAATGAACCATGCCAGAAATATCTATTTTAAAAAAAACCCTAGATCCATTATTTCTTGGCTGTACAGCCTTAGGTAATTATTTGACTTTCTTAAGCATTGGTTTTCTTATTTTGAAAGTGAGGAGGGAGCTTGTTGTGATTATTATACAGTGGAATGCACGTAATAAAAGACTTAAGTCCTAGTATTTATCAACTGCTGATAGTCCACTGATGAATACCTAGAACCCAAAGTCATGCCCAGTATATACTGTTTTTACTGAATGAAATATGATTTCTAAAATTTCCCCAACTTAGTTAACCTATTAATTATTAAGACTCATGTTTGTTTAACCAGCAAAGGAATAAGTTCAAATAAACAATCTCCTTTAATATTAAGATCAATTAAAGACAAATTCAAAGAATTTAGTTAATAGTGTTATCTTCATTTCTGAACCACACACATCAAATTAAGTAATAATTAATAAGACAAACAGCAAAATCAGCTATGAATCAGAGTTTGTGATTACATGTGCTACTGGGATAGGAAGGCCTTCTAAACTATAATTTCCAGAAAGATGTTTTAAATTAAGAAATATCCTCTCCAGTGTATAATTCCCTGAACATAAACCAAGAGTTTTGTAAGTAAATTTAGTTCAATATTTAGGATAAAATTCCCAAAATCTCTTCAGTGCCTGGGATTAGTAACTACAGGTAAAGAGAATTGTCAAGTTTATCTCCCCTAAACAGTAAATTAAAACCACATTTTTAGCAATATTTTATAATTTTTTTAAATATCCAAGAAACATAATGAAATATAGAAAATATGCTTCTGTTTTCTCATGTCTTACGTAGGGATTGCAAAAGTGTATAAATGTATACAAAGTAATGCATGACACATTTACATACATATAAATGTATGACAAATTCATGAAGAAGTCTGGTAACTAAATCAGTTTCCTGCATTACAAATATTAGCGCAAAAGAGCCAGATGGTGAACTGAAAATCTGCATGAGTATTGACTTTTAATGAAAACACTTACATGCTCTTCATGGTCGCAATTAGTGTGGCTTCTCTGCTCTCCTCCCTTGATGCTAGGACATTGTTAGGCTGACCTATTATGAAATAAAACCAGCTTGAACTACACATGCAAACACATTCACAACAAGCCACCTCCTCTGTTAGGAAGGTTAAGCAAGGTAAAGCCCTTGGTAGCTGCAGATATTCATTTCTAAATTGGAGAGTCCCCTTGATATTAAAATTTGGAGGGAAAAATATTTGCAAACCCTATAAAATTGAATTACCATCTAGCAAGAAAGTGGTTCTGCATATTTCATACATGAAAGGGACATATTTGGTATCCATTCAGCTTGTTTTCTCATAAGTCCTGTCTCACAGTCTGCATATATATATGAATTGAGAAAAAAAAACACTAAATTAATGCAATCCCATTCCAATCATTTGCCTTACTTTCTTTCCAGAGCCATTTTTTTTCTGCTTTGAATACATAAGAATATGCAGGAGATGGAACAGCAGTCCCAGACTTTTTATGCCTCATGAAAACCTCATCTGAACAGCTGCTATGCAGAGCTGTGGAGCGAGATGGACATCTGTTATACAGATAGCTTGTTATTACCAGTATTAGTTTTCTTAAAATTCTAAGTAACATAGATTGAAATATCCATCTGACAATGATCTCTGCATGAATAAGAGCATGGCAGCTTTCAGACTTTTCCTTCTCAATATTTACTTTCAGAAAAGCAAAACGAGGAAGAGCTGATAAGCCAGCAGCAGTCCTGGTATACCACAGAAAGGATGAAGGAAACATGCGCTTAATGCAGAAGATAATATTTCACTGGTAATAGCATTGAAAACCATCAACTCCCCTTCTCGTTGCTAGGACATGAAGGGTCCCCTTCAGTATAACCCCACTTCTAACAGGATTTGCAGACTTAGTGCATATGTCTTCTGATATCCACCCTATCCAGACAATGCCAGCTGATGTGGTTTATTATAGGAAACTTTTGAAGAATTTTAGCTTGATCTTACAAAAAAAAAAAAAAGGTTGAATTTTGATGAATAAAGAAAAATGATGGTAATTATAAAAGGAAGAGTTATATTAAGGGGGAAAAAAGAAGAAAATAGTATGTGGCATATGAGCACAGATAATGTAGCTCTTAAGAATATGGTCTCTGAAATTGACCCAACTGGTTGGAACATCAACCTCTTAGCTTACTAATACAGGACAAATTATGCAATGCTCCTGTCCTTCAGTTTAATCAACTATTAAATGGGACCAACAACAGTTCTTAACAGCAAGGAGCCCAGAACAATTCCTGGCACATCACAAATACTAATGAAAGATACATTGTTATCATCATCATTTCATGTTTGTTGAATGAACAAAATAAATCAAGAATGAATGAAAGTAAAATGGTAATAAGACAACAAGCCCAGACTGAGTAGAAGTAGTGAGAACTATACTTGGAAAGATTCTTACAGAGCCTAGATTGCCTTATTTGGGATTCTCCCTTTATTATTCAGGCTCTATGAAGCCAGAGAAAACTTAGGGTCAACTACAAGGTAGTTAAAAACAAGACCTCTAGACTAGGATGGACTTGCATTTGCATTCCAGTTCCAGTTCCAACTTGTGCTACTGCTTCACCTTGGAAATTTGTTTGGGTCTCAGTTTCTTCAAACATAAAATCTGGAAAATAACAGAGTCTATTTCAAAGTCTTGTGGCAAAAGTATAGTTTTTACCAGAATGATGTGAACATAATAAACATTTAGTAAATGACAACCTCGCTATCTCTATCGTCATTCCTTATTTTCTTCCTGAAAGATGCTTTGTTCACAGTATGAAGTGCTAATCTGAGTGTGCCTGGTAGGTTGGGAGTGCATTGGGCCCTGAGGTCAGTATTGTACCAAGGCAGAAAAGTTCAACTAACCAGACTTGAAATGATGAAGTTGAAAACAAGGATGTAACTATAAAAAAGGGAAAGACACGAGAGAGAAAAGATCAGCAGAGAGGTGAATCAGTCAGCCCTCGGGTGCTGCTGCCTGATTAACCAGGGGCAATAAAATCTAAAAGGTCTGTGAATTCTAATTAGCAGCAAAACAAGGCACTGCTAACTCAATTACAAATCAAAACTGACCAAAAATATCTAGAAGATACACACAAAAACTTAAAAAGAATTTTCCTCTACACTACCTCATTTGATTTTCATAATAGTTGTTTTTAAGATGTATTGATTTATTTGAAAGGTAGAGTTACAGAGAGGCAAAGGCAGAGGCAGACAGAGAGAGAGAGGTCTTCCATCCACTGGTTCACCCTCCAGTAGGCCACAACGGCTGGAGCTGCGCCAATCTGAAGCCAAGAGCCAGGAGTTTCTTCTTGACCTCCCATGTGGGTGCAGGGGCCATCTTCCACTGCCATCTTGAGCCATCTTCCACTGCCTTCCCAGGCCATAGCAAAGAGCTGACTCAGAAGTGGAGCAGCCAGGACTTGACCGGCACCCTTATGGGATGCCAGCACTGCAGGCAACAACTTAACCAACTACGCCACACTGCCAGCACCCATAACACTTTTATAATATGAATTTAATTGTTAAATTTCTTACACCAGAGGTAAAGGAATAAATCTTACAGAGAGGAAGGGAACACTCTTCCCAAGGTATTGTGGCCAGTAAGCAGAACAATCAAACTCTCATCCTGGTTTTTGATTTGAAATTCCATGGTCTTTCCATTACACGATTCCCTTTCTGGAAATTAAGTTGTCTCCAAGGCTTTGTCTGTATAAATCAATTCTGATGAAACAGTTGATGGGTTTTCCAATATTGAAGATTGAATTTGACCCCTTGACTTTTTCAGTCATTCCTGACTGTGATTCAGTAAGAGTGGGTGAATCTCTTGTGGTCCATCTAGGTTTACTCATGGAAAAACTGAACCCGGAGATTATTCTCAGTCCCCAGGCATCTTTTGGGAGGGAAACTAAAGGTTGTTTGTTTGGTTGTTAGTTTCAACTTGGCACGATTTTCTTGACCTTCATCTAGTCCTGAATCCAATGAGAAGCAGACTGTGATGGGAACGTAGTCTAGCAGAGTGGTTTTCAAAGACAGCAGCAGTAGCATTCCCTGGTAACAGGTTAGACATGCAAAGCTTCCAGCCCCATTCCCAACTAATGAATCCAAAACTCTTGGGACGAGGCCCAACCATCTGTGGTTTAACAAGCCTTCCAGGTGATTCTGATACACACTCTGCTTGTGAACCACTAACATAGAAGAATGCCTTACAAGAGTATTAATTTCATGGCATACACCATGTTATACTCAGCTTGACATTCAGATTTCTAAACATATTGTAGTTGTCTTATAAATGATTAATAAATCAATAAATGATAAATCAGACATGGCAGGCAGTGGTACTACCTGCAGCATTCAAACTCACATAAATCTTTGTTTTCATATTGGCAGGTTGTGGAAATGTTTTCACACCTGGAGAGAATTCTTAGAGTGCTTGTTGGCTGGTTGTCAATATATTGCCTCTGGAAATTAATAACAGGAATGCTTAAGCACTGAGAATGGCCAAGGAGAGAAAAGGTCATCTGAATATGGTACTTCAGAAAAGATAAAAAATAATTTAAAAGCTATTAAAATAATTCACACAAAATGTGTGGAATGAAAAACAATTTGTTAATAAGCAATTTAGTTTTATGCATTTTCCAGTTAGATATTATTAGTGTTCTGTACTGAATAAAATTCAAGGAGAGCCTGAAAATGATTAAGATGGTAAAAGCCGATTACTTAAACAAAGTAAGGCAAAGATTTTCTGAAGAAGTTTTTCAAATGAACCACACCTCCCTGCCTTTATGGCCATTTATACTCTCCTCAGTGAATCAACGCTGCTTGGTTTCTCAAACTAGGTACAAAAAATCAGACTTCCAGCCTCTGTGTAGGCTCCTTGAAATACATACCCTGGCGGACAAACAGCCACCATTTAAATAGTCCTTGTCTCTTGAGACTGCCATTCAGTGAGAAAGACAAATTAGCCATGTAGAGAGAGTTCTTGCAGACAGACCCCACCAGCTTGTAGGTATTACCGCTAGTCTAGTTGAGGCACCAGCTATGTAAGGAAGGTATTTGTCTTAGGCTTCTCTCTCAGCTTAGCCCTCAGCAAACTCACCTTGACTGCCACATAATGGCAACCCCCTAAAAAACTGAAAAGAGCCAAATGAGCCGGGTTCTCATAGACCTATGAGCTACCGCCATAAATTGCTTTTGTAAACTGCAAAGTGATCCTTATACAAAAATGTTTAACAAAAGTACTAGCATTGGATAGTAGCGGTATCCAAGCTGACTGAATAGGGTGAAGCCACACTGATTTCAGCCACCAGAGGATATGAAAACAAAGGGAGGGATGCATCTCAAGGAGTCTAGCAGAAATATTCAGTGGAGAAATGACAAAACAAAAAGACTCCATGGGACAGTGAGGAAAGAGGACAGAGACGCTGTTGCTGCTGCTGTGAGCCAGCTGCCAGCTGGGAGTCACCACCTTCCCAAGTCAAGATAAGAAGTTGCTGTGTGTCCCACCAGGCGTGGCTTTAGCTGGGGGAGAATTCGACAATTATGCACTAACTTTAACTCCAACCTGGCAAACTGACAGGGGTCTGAGCAACTACTTAGCTCTGAGAAGGGGAGCCCCTCCTTGCTCACCTATTCATAATTCTAGACTCCACTATGAAGATCCACACAGCAGATACCTATATAGCTGCCACCAGAAGCAATCAGAGCCAGAGTCAGGGCAACCTGTGGGTAAGAGTTCAGATCCCCTGTATTCTGCAACTGTGGAAGTCTGGAGGCATAAGCCTTAGCGATATACTCACTCACTCTATGTGATCCAGGGGGGTTCCACTTAGCTGCTGGTGTCTAACACCAGCTGTAGCCCATAGAAAATCTTCTCCCAACCTGGGAAATCTGGGTAGTGACCCCCATTGTACCCTGCAACACCAGGACTGTAACAATCAGTTCTAATTGCCTCAATCCCACTGGAATCTCCCTGGTGGATGGAGGAAAGAACCTACCTGAACTCTACCTCTCTGGACCCATACCTGCCAGAGCAAACTCTCCTGTATACGTTGATGTCACCCTGTGGGAATGGAGCAAGGTTAAGTTCACATCCCCCAATCCTGTGACTAGGACTGTTGGTGCTACAAGCCACAGCACCTGTTGAACTGTCTTCACAGGAGCTGAGGAAGGACCAATCCAAACAGCACAGCTTTAAGTCAGAATGATCAGCACCATGAGCCCTTGTATCACCGGGACTTGCCAATAGGACAAAGAAGGCAGCCACCCTTGTCTCCCTCAGCACCAAGAGCAAGGCCATGTGACCATCACAACCCCCAGTGTGACTGACTGAACTCTCTGTTGACTGAGAAGCCACATTCATCTGAAAGTCACACTTCTACCCCACGAACTGCAGCATATAAATCACTATGTCGCTTATGGACATAACTGACATTGGTTAAACCAAAAGCGATCACTCAGGCCACACTTCTGGGCTCACCTAGAATCAAAACCAAAGCAACAATTGTGCCCAGCGATACCCTGCATTCCATCTAAACCAAAGACTCTTTTCCAATGAAACCTACTCCATAAAGGAGAAGGGACTATTACACCAGATGTGCAGACATCAATGTAGGGACACAGAAAACATGAAGAAGGTAGCATGATACCTCCCAAAGAGCAGAGTCATTCTCCAGAGTTAGATCCTGATCTGAAGGACACCTATGAAATCCAGAAATAGACAAAATAATCATGGTAAGGAGACAAAATATGGTGTAAGAGAATACAGATGGATTAAAGAAAGGAAATCAACAGGTAACATGAATGAAAATACTACTAAGTAGATAAACATCATTAAAAAGAACCAAATAGAAATTTTGGAAACAAAATTTTTATTCAGTGAAATAAAAAATATAATTGAGAGTTTTAATATCAAAATAGATAGAGGAAAGAATAGACCTCGAGGCAAGACATTTGAGATAACCCAACAAAATAAAAATAAAGAGAAAAGAATGAAAAACAAAGAAGAATGCTGTATGAGTAAGAAAAAATGTAAAGTCACTTATAAAGGAAAATTAGACTAACATTAGATTTCTAAGCAGAAATCCTACAAATCAGAAGAGAGTGGGATGACATATTCAAGGTATTAAAAGAAAAAAAAAAATTCCAACCAAGCACAAAACACCCAGTGCAGCTATCCTTGAGAAATGAAGGAGAAATCACAGATTTTCCCTATAAGCAAAAACTGAGACTTACAAGAAATTCTGAAGGCAGTCCTGCATTAGAAATACATAATGGATCACAGGAACACCTAGTACCACCAAACTCACTAACAGAGTAGCTGTAATCAGTATTCTACCAACAAAATGACAGGTGTCAGTTCTTATCTATCAATACTCACCTTGAATATAAATGGATTAAATTCTCCAGCCAAAAGACTAGTTTGGCTGAATGGATAAAAAATACTTAACCTCACAATATTCTGCAGAAATTCACTTCACTTATAAAAGTACAATCCCATTATATACTGAAGAAATTCACTTTACATATGAAGATACACATAGACTGAAAATGAAGTTCTGGGAAAATTTACCAAACTAAAACCAAAAAATGAGCATGAATTGTTATCTTCATATTAGATAAAAAGACTTTAAATAAAAAACTGTATAAAGAGATAAAGGGCATTATATTTTCATAAAAGGCTTGATTCAGCATAAAAATATAAGTCATAATTACATACACATCCAGCAAAGACCATCCAGATATATACAACAAATACTGTTAGACCTAAAGGGAGAGATAGACTCTAACACAATAATAGTGAATGACTTCAACACCGCACTTTCATCAATGGGCAGATCACCCAGACAGAAAATCAATAAAGATACATCACAACTGAAACATACTATTGAGCAAATGGACTTAACAGATATGTGTAGGATATTTCACCCTATAGCTGAAGAATACCTATGGTTCTTATCAGCATATGGAACATATTCCAGGATATACCATATATTAAGCCACAAATCAAGTCACAATAAATTTTAAAAGACTGAATTAATATCATCTATCAACTCAGATCTCAAAGGAGTAAAACTGAAAATCACCAAAAAGTAGAACATAAATACATGGAAATTAAACAACACAAAACTGGATGGTCACTGCATTTTTGAAATTATACCAATGGAATACATGAAATCTGTCCTATTTATATTAATTAAAATGTAAAAAGAGGAAAAATGAAAACACAACATATCAAAATCTGTGGTATACAGAAAATGCAATATTAAGAGTGAAGTTTATAGCAGTAAGTGCTTATATTTTAAAAAACAGAAATGTCTCAAATAAATGATATAATGATGCAATTTAAACACTTAGAAAAACAAGAACAAATTGAACCCAAAATTGGCAGGAGACAATAAATAATAAGGATCAGAATAGAAAAACAATGAAATTGAAACTAAAATGCAGTATACAAAAGATCAAGAAAACAAAAAGATCTTTTTTAAGCAAACAAAATGGACAAGGCTTTAGCCAGACTAACAAAGTAAAAAAGAGACAAACTCAAATAAATAAAATTGGAAATGAAAAAAGAAGGTATGACACCAATACCCCTGAAATACAAATGATCATAGGAGATTACTATGAAAAACTATATGCTACTAAACTGGAAAACTTCCAAGACATTGATAAATTCTTGGATACACATAACCTACCAAGATTAAATCAACACATAGGCAATCTGACTCTTAACAATCAATGAGATTGAAGTAGTAATCAATAGTTTTAAATTAAGGGAAAGACCAGGACCTGATGGCTAGCTTTACTACTGAGTTACACAAAATATTTAAAGAGGAACTAACTACAACACTCTTCAAACTATTCCAAAATACTGGAAAAGATGGAACTCCACCAAATGCTTTATGAGGCAGCACCACTTTATATCAAAACTAAAGATACAACACCAAAAAAAAAAAAAAAAAAGACCTGTATCCTTGATGAATATTGATGCACAGATCCTCAACAAAATATAAGCCAATTGAATTCAAACCACATATCAAAGATCATACATCATGATCAAGTGGGATTTATCCCAGAGATGCAAGGGTATTTCAACATTTGCAAATCAATATATGTCATAAATCATATCAACAGAGTGATAAACAAAAACCATATGGTCATCTAAATAAGTGCAGAGAAAACATTTGATAAGATTCAACATCCCATTGACATAAAAACCTTCCACAAATTAGGTATGGAAGGAACATACCTCAAAATGATAAAGGCTGTAGATGACAAACCGACAACCAACATCATAGTGAATGGGGAAAAGCTGCAACCATTTCCCCTCACATCTGGAACAAGACAAAGTACTTTCACCACTCTTATTCAATATAGTACTGGAAGTTTTAGTAAGAGCAATTAAGGAGAAGAAAGAAATGAAGTACATCAAAATTAGAAAAACAGGAAGTCAAAATATCCATATTTGCAGGTGACATGATGTTGTACCTGGAAAAAGCCAAACACTCCACCAAAAAAAATGTTAGAACATATAAACCAATCAGTAAAGTTCCATGTTACAAAATACACATAAAAAAAAAAAAAACAGTTTTTTATACACTAATGATGAACTCACTGAAAGGGAAATCAGGAAAGAAATCTCATTCACAATAGCCACATACTAATGTGATTATCTCAAACTCAGGCTTCTTAGCATCAAATAAAACGATCGATAGAGTGAAGTGACATCCAACAGAAAGGGAAAAAAATATTGGCAAGCTACCTGACAAAGGAGTAACATCCAGAATACATCAGCAACTGAGAAAACTCAACAACAAAACAACAACAACAAAACCAATAGTTAGGAAATGGGCAAAGGGTCTCAACAGACATTTCTCAAAAGAAGAAATATAAATGGCCAACAAATATATGCAAAAATGCTCAATTCTAGCCATCAGGGAAATGTTAATCACATCTTCAATGAGTTATCACCTCACGCCTGTCAAAATGGCTATTATCCAAAAGACAAAGAGTAACAAATGTTGGCCAGGATGTGGAGAAGAGGAAAGACGCATTCACTGTTGGTGGGAATGTAAATTAGTGCAGCCACTGGGGAAAATTATAGAGATTCCTTAAAGCACTAGAAATAGACTTGACTTATGATACAGCAATCCCTATATTGGGTATTTACACAGAAGACATGAACATGTTATTTCAAAGATATACTTGCTCCATCATGTTAATAGCAGCACCATTCCTAACAGCCAGAATATGAAATCAACCAAGGTATCCATCATCAGATGACTGAGTAAAGAAAATATGATACACATCCACATGCATGCATTTAAAAAATAAAATTCTACCCTTTGCAACAAAATGGATACAACCAAAAGACATTGTGTTAAGTGAAATAAGCTGGACATAGAAAGACAAGTATCATGTGTCCTCCCTTATATGTGGCAACTAAAATTAAAAAAGAAATCCAAAAACAAAAACAAAAGAAATACTTGTATGTATCAGTATTTTGCAAACACAATTTTGTGAAACTTTGTTTTACATCTTTTTCAAACCAATTGTTAAGAATGTTATACTACTATAGTTTTAATGATCTGTGGTTACTCTAAAATTTACTGAATACAAATGAAATGCTCATCTTTACATCTGATTACTGTTGATCACCCTTGCCTATATTCCCACTGAACTAAGGTCCTTCTATTTTTTATTTGCTGAACTCTTTATGTGGCAGAGCATTGAGCCCTTGATTGTAATATAAATTAAAAATGCTATCTCAAAAGCTGAAAAAAAAGGGAAGGAAGGAAGAGAGAGGGAGGTAGAGACAGAGGAAGAGGGGGTGGGATAAAGCACAAGTGATGGAGGGAAGAAAGGAATATCATTATATTCTTCGAATTGTAACTACGAAGTACACTGAATCTGTTTTCTTTGTATTAATATCGCATTAACAAAAAAATAAAGTATCAGAGGGCAAGAAACATTAATATCCTGACAATCTTTATATCAATAATTATTGAGACTATTTATATAGTTTAGCTTTGTTACTCAAATGTGCCATAAACCCACCAAATTCTGTCCCTTTACACCCATAAACTTTGACCAGCAGAAATCCAGAGAATGCTGAATTTCATACCAAGAAATGCATGCAGTTTTTTTATGCACAATATCACTCTCCAAATTACTCAGACTATTGAGCTCTGAGTCTTAAGGGGTTGGGGCAAGTACAGGACAGCAGGTAACAAAATTTAGAATATAAATGCAACCCCCATACCGCAGGTTGTGGTACAGTAGGTGAAGCCACTGTCTGCAAGACATCCCGTATCATCCCAATTGGAAACCAACTGCTCTTGCTCTGCTTCAGATTCAGCTCCCTACTATTTCACCTGGGAAGGCAGTGGAGGATGGCCAAATACTGCCGTGTAGGAGAGACACAAGTTAGGTTCTAGGCTTCTAGCTTAGCCTAGCCCAATCCCAGCAGTTGTGGCCACTAGGGAGTGAACCAGCAATGTCTTTCAAATAAATTTTTTAAATAAATATAAATGTTTAAAAAAGAATATAAATGGAAATGGTTGAAAGACAACTCAAAAGCATATTTGAGGTTAATATGCTTAATGTGTAAGCACATTTGTATTTTGATGCATAATGTTGTTATTTGATAAATGAGTAAAGAGATATTATTCCTTATTATCATTTGCTATTAAAGCTATTCAGCTTCAGTAACTATACATTGTTTTTGGAGAGAAAATATGCAGAGAAAGGGGTTGTGGGTAGTCTTGCTTTGTACCTTAGAACACAAATCAGAGTAAGGAACAAGTTGTTGCTAGAATATTACTAGTTTGATTCATTCAATACAGAGTTATTGATCTACCTACCCCGTATATGTGAATACCATACTCATACTAGGTCTCACCTTTTATTAGGTAACTTGATTATTTTGATCATCACATAACAGAGTATGATTGATAATATAATTGACTACTTGCAGTTTGCTCTTAATAAGCTGCTTGATATGGCATAATCTAATGTTTTCACTGACAAATTACATTTATTCCAGCTGAAAGAAAACTATTTTACTTTTCTAAAGCAATGGGTATTATTCTATTCTCAAATAATCTCCTGTCAACTGCATCCCAAGAAATAATGTGTTATAGGGGCTGACACTGTGGTGCAGTGGGTTAAAGCCTGGGTCTGCAGAGCCAGCATCCCATATGGGCACTGGTTCGAGTCCTGGCTGCTCCACTTCCTGTGCAACTCTCTGCAATGGCCTAGGAAAGCAGTATAAGATGGGCCAAGTCCTTGGGCCCCTGTATCCATGTGGGAGACCCAGAGGAAGCTCCTAGCTCCTGGCTCCTGGCTTCAGATTGATGTAGCTCTAGCTATTGTGGCCATCTGTGGTGTGAACCAGCAGATGGAAAACCTCTCTCTCTCTGCTTCTGCCTCTCTGTAACTCTGCCTTTCAAATAAATAAATAAAATCTTTAAAAAAAGAAAAAATAATGTGTTATAATTGAATGAGCTGTGAAGTAGAAGTAAGGAATCATGATCCATTTATCAACACTGTCCAGCTGTCAACAAATAGCCCATGGTAGATGTGGGCATGTGCCATTCCTGTCCATGTCATCTTAACAGCCACTCCAGTTTGGTTTACACACTGTCATAAAGTAGCTAAATGAACAAGAAGTCATGTGACCTTAAACATACCAGTTAATACGTCTGACTTTTGATTGTCTTTTAAAAGATCCTGAATGGGTGAGGAGCAAAATCTATCATATATAATTCCACTATCTTGAAGCAAACATTTTCCCTGAAATTCAAAACAGGTCATATTTTCATTAAAAATATGTTGCTCCATGACTGCAAGCCACGGCACCACGGCTCAACAGGCTAATCCTCCGCCTTGCGGCGCCAGCACACTGGGTTCTAGTCCCGGTCAGGGCGCCGGATTCTGTCCCGGTTGCCCCTCTTCCAGGCCAGCTCTCTGCTCTTCTCCAGGAGTGCAGTGGAGGATGGCCCAGGTCCTTGGGCCCTGCACCCCATGGGAGACCAGGAGAAGCACCTGGCTCCTGCCATCGGATCAGCGTGGTGCACCGGCCACAGCAAGCTGGCAGTGGCAGCCATTGGAGGGTGAACCAACGGCAAAGGAAGATCTTTCTCTCTGTCTCTCTCCTCTCCCTCTCACTGTCCACTCTGCCTGTCAAAAATAAAAAAATAAAAAAATAAAAATATGTTGCTCCATGACTGCATGCAACAAAAAAAAAATCCTATTTTATGTGAATAAAAGATTAAATTTTAAACCTACTGAGTACATTTTGATTTTCTTGTCCTCTTTAAATCATATCGCCCACATAGCTGACTCAATATTCCATTATTTATCCCATTTTTTATAAACCTTTGCACTGAGTGGTTACTTTAATAAGTGAAAAAGCAACAGTCTTATGATATAAGGTCTCAAAATTATTATTGGGAGATAGAGTGACAATTTTTTTAAAAGTATATATAGAAGAGTGTGGAAATGCTAACTAGGAACACCAAACATGATGTGGCTAAAAACCAGGGAGACCTAGGGGTTTGTTTCATATTAACAATAAAGCTATTCTTTCACAAAGTGTTAATAGCATAGTAGATGAGACTAGTCTTTATTACTTTGGGCTGTCTGCTGTATTGCAGGACATTTAGTACCTCGAATATTCCCAATGTCCATGAGCAATGGGGTGAAACCACCAGAGTGACAGAATCCACCATCTCTTTCTGAAATGAATTAAACAAGTTTGGTTATTCCAGGAATAATGGAAAAGAAAAAGCACAGATGGATTCAGGAGAGCTTATGTTGTTCATTTGCTCCATGGAAATAAAATGTGCTCTATCTTGAATTCCAATTCTTGTCAATAGTTTATTTGATTTTTGAAGATGTGGCTAATGCATATGGGTGAAATGGTCATTTTTCCATTCAATTATTATTTATAGCCATTGTCTATATTCCTACTGACCTAGGTTTTGGCTTTTTACTTGTTAAACTTCTTATTTGGTGAATAAGTATTAAGCCTTTTTACTGTAATGTAAATTTAAAATATGCTATCTCAAAAACTAAAAAAAATAAAGGGAGAAGGAAGGAAGGTAGGAGGGAATGAAGGGGAGGGAGGGAGAGAAGAAGGAAGGGAATGTCATTATTATTATTATTATTTTTTACAGGCAGAGTGGACAGTGAGAGAGAAAGAGAGAAAGGTCTTCCTTTGTCATTGGTTCACCCTCCAATGGCCACCGTGGCTGGCGCGCTGCGGCCGGCGCACTGTGCTGATCCGAAGGCAGGAGCCAGGTGCTTCTCCTGGTCTCCCATGGGGTGCAGGGCCCAAGCACTTGGGCCATCCTCCACTACACTCCCGGACCACAGCAGAGGGCTGGCCTGGAAGAGGGGCAACCGGGACAGAATCTAGCGCCTGTCATTACATTCTTAGAATTGTACTTAGAAAGCACATTGAATCTGTAAAAAATAATTAAATTTTCAAGTTTTTAAAATATTTTTTTAAAATCTGTCTTCTTAGGGTGGGCTTTTGGCATAGTGGCTAGAAACTGCTTTGGATGCCTACATCCAATATGGAATTTCTGGGCTTGAGTCGCACCTCATGTCAAATTCCAATTTCCTGCTGATGTGCAACACAGCAGGTAACAGATGCTGACTCAAGTACTTAGGTCCATTCTACCCACATGAGAGATCCAGAATGAGTATGGGCTTTCACCCAGCCCAGGCTCTTATGAATATTTGGGAATCAGTGGATAGAAGCTCATTCTTGGTCTATCTGTGCCTCTGTCTCCATCTCTCTATCTGTCCCTCTGCCTTTCAAGCAAAGTACATGCATGTATGTAGGTATGATTTAAAGAGGAAACATTTCCTCAATGAAATGGACAGAAGTCACGATGTGCTCTCCCTATCAATGATGCCTTCTTACTGAGCGATGCAAAAGAAAAATTCAAACCAGTGCCATGGTTTATGATCCATTTTATGGACTGAGAAAGTCTAAATGAGTAAAAAATATATCTTAGCTAGCAACACTATAATTTTGTTTTTTTTTTTTACCTAGAAACCTTTTATCTAATGTATATGAAAATCATGCATTTCATATATACAAATTTAGGAACATAGTGATTCTTCCCACCCTAGCTTCCCTCCCACCTTTCTTCCTCCTCTTCCCTCTCCTATTCCCATTCTTATTTTTTACTAAGATCTATTTTCAATTAACTTTATACACAAAAGATTAATTCTACCTAAATAAAGTGTCAATTTCATTTCTGTAGATAACCTTTCTTTAAGGCCTGTTTTCCTTGAGGTTTCTAACAAATTTAAGAACCCAGCACATTTAATAATCTTATATACTCAAGCCAAAAAGAACAAAATAATCATAATTTTTTAGCAGGTAACAATATGTGTTCCTGGTTGTTAACAGTTTTCTTTGCACATAATACACAAAACTACTGATTACTCACTGACAGTGGCAATTAAATTTTATCCCTACAAAGAAAATCCATATAAGCAGTAAGGCTGTTTTCTTATGCTGACCTACTTTAAAAGATTTAAATTGTGTCTACTTTAAATGTTATTAAGTCAAAGAAAATTATGTGTTGGGCAGCACTACACTACAGATTGCAAGTTATGCATGCATTAAATTGCCATGAAGTATCAATGAAGTCTCTTATGCGTTTACATTCCAGTCTAAAATGTGTTGGTTTTACCCCAGCAATGCAGGCTCAATTTCTTGCACAGGAAGTCTCATTAAGAGACATTAGGGCAATTCTTCATTCTTCCCATCTTTATGGGAATGCGTATTAACCAGTTTCAAATAGTGCTTCACAGAAAATATTAATCCATTTATAGACACTTTCAGCACCCTGTGTACAGGGCAACTCAGGATTCAGAATAACGATGTTACTGGATGATTTTTTTCTTTCCCCTTTACTATTACCGTAATGTCTCTTTCCTTCAAATTCTTTGAATTACTTATGGTTTCATTTCACAACTGTAAGCTTATTTGCCAGTGAAAACATAGACATGTGTATGCATGCACAGCACACGTACACACACACACTTTGTGTTACAAATTATGGGGAAATACCAAGAAGACATAATCAAGGCATAAATGATTCAACATCTTCAAAATTTCTCATTAAATTTTAATGTGGTTGATTTAATCACATACATTTAATCACCAGAATAATGATGTGTATGCACTTAAGAAAATTGCACAATAAGCACACATAAAAAAGAAAAACTAGAATCTAGTAATATTTTCAAGTTTTGATGGGAGAAATGGGGAAAAATAAAATGGAATATGAAAAAAATACAAAATATTTGGGAACTTAGAAAAACAAGAAGCATTCAATATATGACTATCAATCACTAATGATTCCAGTTGTAGCATTACCAATTTTTTTTTTTTTGACAGGCAGAGTGGATAGTGAGAGAGAGAGACAGAGAGAAAGGTCTTCCTTTGCCATTGGTTCACCCTCCAGTGGCTGCCGCGGACAGCGCGCTGCGGCCGGCGCACCGCGCTCATCCGATGGCAGGAGCCAGGTGCTAGGTGCTTATCCTGGTCTCCCATGGGGTGCAGGGCCCAAGCACTTGGGCCATCCTCCACTGCACTCCCGGGCCACAGCAGAGAGCTGGCCTGGAAGAGGGGCAACCGGGACAGAATCCGGCACCCCGACCGGGACTAGAACCTGGTGTGCTGGCACCGCAAGGCGGAGGATTAGCCTGTTGAGCCACGGCGCCAGCTATTACCAATGTTTTAATAGTCCAGTTTGTAAATGTCATCCCGAATGCAGCCTATACTTCTGCACTCAGGAGATTATCTGACAAGCTGACTACTAGTAAGATGAGAATACTTGCACTCACTACCTTAATCTAAGTTCTCAGACACTGGGAACAATGCTTGCTTCATTGTCATTTACCATTTTCATAGATTTATGATAGCTTTCTTACTTTTCTCAGATGCTATTTGATCAAATAAAGAAAAAATATGCTTGTGCACAAACATATGTACACATATGAGGGAGTTTGAAAAGTTCATGCTCCCTCATTTCTCTATTCTAAGCCTGACTTCTTTCCTCATTTCTCTATTTTCTTCAAGGTGGAAAACTTACTACACTGAATGTCTCTCTAGGATGCACAACTTGATTTTTAGACCTTATAAAAGGAATGGCTAACAGTTTCTGTAATAGCATAGCCAAAATGAGAAATTACAATTTCACAGCTAGAATTACTTTGCCATCTGCACAATAAACAGGCAAAACCTCCCTTTCAGATCAAAGGGAGAGGAACTATTAAAGAGAGGACATAGCTTTCCTTATGACCCTTGTCTACCTCAAAAATGAACCACTATCAGAACATGCCTGTGGCTATAGACTTCTAGTTTAGACCACTGAAGATTAGAAATGGGACTTGAGCACCCTCTTGACTTGCATCCTCTGGTATGCTTTAACAAAAACCAGGAAGAAAAGAAAGCTAGGCATCAGAAGCAATGTGGGGATAGGTGGCAGGCCTATTAATGGCTGCTCTGGACAGTAATCTGCCCTCAAAGAGACACAAGAGGCCAGTCCATGGCAGTGGCTTTCCATGTGGAAAGCCAGGGCTTCAGCAGAAGTCAGCTAATGAAGAGCCCTGGCAGCTCTGCCAGCTGAGAGTTGGTTCACCAGAAATGGAACTGCCCTGAAGCCGAAGGACACCCAGGTCAGAGCCACAGATCTTGCTGGCTGTAAGCTGAAAAGCCTTTCACTCAGCACAGGTTCCAAAGTAACCATCACTGCTGAGGGAATGGCCAAGTAGAGTCAGCAGTATTGCAGACAGAACTGTGAATTTGAATGTGGTCAATTTCAGTTCACAACTGATCACACTAGTAGGTCTAAGAGTCAAAGGGATCACACAAACAAGACTAATATCTGCTAATACTAACTGATAGAATAAAAAAGGGAGAGAACAATCCAATTTGGAAGCAGGATACACAGCAGACTCATAGAATGACAGATGTCCTAAATAGCACTCTGGCCTCAGAATCAGCCCTTAAGGCATTCGGATCTGGCTGAAGAGCCCATGAGAGTCTTCTAGGCATGGAAAGCCAAGACACTCTGGAAAAGAAAAAAGAAAAAAGAAGAAGACCTAGATGAAAGATCTCTCCGAGTGAGATCCCAGTGGAAAGAACAGGGCCATCAAAGAAGGAGGTAGCTTTCTCTGAGGGAGGAGAGAACTTCCACTTTGGCTATGACCTGGTCTGAATTAGATCGAAGTCAGTGAACTCAAGAGCATTCCATAGCTTTGGAAACTCATGACTAGAGCCTAGGGAGATTACTGACACCATAAACAAGAGTGTCAAATTGTTAAGTCAACAACAGGAGTCACTGTGTACTTACATCTCATGTGGGATCTGTCCTTAATGTGTTGTCCAATGTGAAGTAATGCTATAACTAGCACTGAAACAGTATTTTACACTTTATGTTTCTGTGTGGGGGCAAACTGATGAAATC
The DNA here is from genome assembly GCA_949820135.1 of Sylvilagus floridanus. Lineage (NCBI taxonomy): Eukaryota > Metazoa > Chordata > Mammalia > Lagomorpha > Leporidae > Sylvilagus > Sylvilagus floridanus. The sequence continues at coordinate 142,014,459 of OX463241.1, forward strand.
TTTAATTAATATATACTAAATCAATCTTCTGTATATAAAGATAATTGAAAATGAATCTTGATGTGAATGGAACGTGAGAGGGAGCAGGAAATGGGAGGGGTGCAAATGGGAGGGAAGTTATGGGGGGAGGAAGCCATTGTAATCCATAAACTGTACTTTGGAAATTTATATTTACTAAATAAAAGTTAAAAAAAAAAAGAACTGTGAATTTCCTGTTAGAGATGCCACCTGCCTTTACTAGGCCACTCTCCTCCTAGGCCAGCTAGGTAATGGGAGTCAACAGGGTGCCTTCCCCAAGGAGGTTCACACCTCCTTTAGGATGTACCCCATGTGAAGAGATAGGTCTGGGCCTCATAACTGACAAGGCCTTAAAGCCCACCAGATTATTATCAGGCCCCCTTTTGTCAGTTTCTATTTGCCTCCAATCAGAGAACTTATTCGTGGCTTAGACAGCACTTTTCTTAGGTCCTCTAATAACGACTCTGACCTTTGTTCTAGACCCTATCTAGCCCATTCGGGGCCTCATTCCTTTGTAATCATAGGCTCTACTCTAACATCAATGGCTCTCCTCCTGACCTGTGTGTACTGATGGCCCTCTCCCCACTTAAAGTAATATGATTGTTCAGAATTTCTCTACAGCCAAACCCCTCTACCTGCAAAAAGATGAGTGGCCTTTCTCCTGGTCTTGATTGGGATCAGCTTTAAACCACATCCATCAAACAGTCTTCACAAGGGTCACCCTCATTTCCTCGCCTCTATGAAATCCTCTCATTGCTTGGTTAATGCCACTCTTAGGATCATTGGTTGCTATTCTCACCCTGTCTTTTATACTACTGTGTCTGCTTAAGTGTTTTCAGGAGTTGATAACAGAACAAAATAAGGCTTTCACCACCCAGGCAGTCAACCAAATGTTGCTACAGGGATATTCTCGGCTACCAGCCCAGGAGACAGCAGCTTGTGACAACACCCCATGACAGCAGAGAGTATCTCCTCACCCCATGTCAGCAGGAAGTAGCTCTAAAGACAGATCATCCTTCTACCTCTCCTGGACTTTAGGAGCTAATGTAATCCCATACAACTCATGCTTTATATATATATATAAAAAAAAGGGGAGGGGGTAGGGGAATGTTAGGAAAATGGTGCAGTCTGATCTTTGGTGCAATCTATACCCGGACACCATGCTAGGCTCTAGCCTCCCCCTCCCACCATTGCTGGAAGCAAGGTGGCCACATGGCCCAACCATTGGTTTCAGCTCCAGCCCCATCCTAATGGGATTCACTGCTCCCACTTCCCTGCCCACCCTCCAGCAAAGTTTTAAAAGGAGTGATTCCTGAACATGTGGGTCTCTTTCTCTCCATCTCCTGATCTCTCACTTCTCCATCTCCTGATCTCTCACTCTTTCTCTCTCTCTCTCTCTCGTTGTCTCTCTGGATATCGCTCGCTCTCTCTCTCTCTCTCTCTCTCTCTCTCTCCCTCCCTCCCTCCCTCCCTCCCACTCTCATTTCCTTTTTTTGCTCCTTCCCTCTAGTCTATGGGATTTCTCCCAATAGACCCTTTCCTTTAAGAAAAAAAAAAGTTCATGGAAAAGTAAAATTAAAAGATAAAATTTATTTAGGTACAGTTTTTTTATAAAATATTTTATTTTATTTATTTGAAAGAGTTGACACAGAGAGAGAAGGAGAGGCAGAGAGAGAGAGAGAGGTCTTCCATGCACTGGTTCACTCCCCAGCTGGCTTCAACAGTTGAAGCTGTCCCAATCTGAAGCCAGGAGCCAGGAGCTTGTTCCAGGTCTCCCAGGAAGGTGAAGGGGCCCAAGCACTTGGGCCATCTTCTACTGCTTTCCCAGGCCATAGCAGAGAGCTGGATTGGAAGTGGAGTAGCCAGGACTCAAACTGGTGCCCATATGGGATGTCGGCACTGCAGGCGATGGCTTTACCTGCTAAGCCACAGAGCCAGCCCGTAGGTGCAGTTTTGAGACAAATGTGGTTTTTTCCTAATACACATTTTCTATGAATATTTTGAAAATTCCACATATGCATGAATTTCAAAATTTTGCAGCAAAGTAAACATATTTTAAATATTAAGCATTTTATTAGCAATAATTGTGCATTTTACTGGATGCTCTGTGACATTTCAACACAGGTATACAATGTATGCTGATGAAATCCGGGTAATTAGCCTATCCCTCTATTTATCATTACTCCATGATAGGAGGTTTTGAGGTCCTATCTTCTCTTTACTCAGAAAATGTAAAATGGGCTATAAATTATAATGGGCTATAAATAAGCTATAGTCACCCTCTGTGCTATGTAACACTAGGAATTTATTCCTTCTATCTAACTCATCTTGTAATTCCATTTTTCATGAACTATTTAAAATACTCTTGTACTTACATATTATATAAGGCTGGTCAAAACAGACATACACATGTACTTTAAAGGAAAGAGACTCAAACCAAAATCACTTTTTCTTAGTTGCCAACCAGCATGAATTTTAACATCAGTTAAGTTTGCAGCATTATTCATGGTTGAGTATATGCAAGAAAAAACATTTTTTCTCTGAAGAATTTTTCCATTTCAGATATACTGTTAAGATAATCATAGCCTCACATGTGGAAAACTGAGAGCAAAATGGGGAGTGGCATTTTGTCATCTTTGCTTCCAATGCCAATAATTGTACAGGAATTGCACATTGGGTAAAACAGAGAAAAATGTCTTAAATACATATCACACTGTGACTTATAGGAATAGAATGAAAACAGTTCTAATCCCTGTAACCTCTATGTAACTGCATTTACTTAAATCAAAATTACATTAAAAAGCAACTGGATTCCATAGTTTCCATTGGCCATACCAGCTTTATCCTATTTTTGTAAACACACGAATGAACTAATTTGGAAAAATAAAAGTAAAAAAAATAATAATAATAACCTCTAGCAGGCCTAATCAGCATATTAAGCAGCATTCTGAAGATTAGAGCACTAACTCTGGAGTAAGCACTGTGTCAAGGGTGTCACCTACTTATCAAGATTACCCCTTTAACAAGGATGCTCCTAGGACAGCCTTTGATGACTTGAGACCAAGCTGTACCTCCCTTTTAATGGTCCCAGTTATGGCTCCCTCTGCTGATTGATTCAGGCAGTGCAGGCACTCAGTGCTAATCACACATCTCTACTATGCACAAGGTTTCAGCGACAAGTGCAAATGCCGAGGATGGCAAACTAGTAAGTGGATATTTGGGGATCATATGGGCTCAATTCACACTCATGTGAGATTTTTTCATTTCAACAATTTCTTAAAGTGTTCACAGATCTCCTATCATTTCTTCCTCATATTATTCCTGCTTCTCTCTGCCGGCCTGAACTCAGACCTCTGTTTATTTTGATCAATAGCTGATTAATCCCTTAGGATTCCAGATTACCAGAGTCATCAGTGATGACATTTAATGGCATGCAGAATGTCATCCCCGAAGAGAGAGAGCACCTAAATGACCCCTTCAAGGCATTGAAGAAGAAGGTGGAGAAAGTCCTGTTCTTCCTGTCTTCTCTCTCCCCCTCTTCTTTCCCTTTCTTTTCTCTCCCTGACCTTTCTTCCCCACTCATCTCCTCACGTCCTTCATTCTTTTCCTCTTCTTCCCCTTCTGCAGTTCTGTCCTTATTATTTGAAAGACATTCATCATCCCCTTGCATCTTCAAATGTACCCTCTATCCACTCCTGTTAACTAACTTGAGCCTCATTATTTTGTAACATTATTGTGCTCTTATTTCAATAAGTCATGCGAAATTGCATCAAAAGAGAATTGCTTCAGTTTCTGTCTACTTCTCTTCTTCTGCTTCTAAAAGATTAATGTGGCTAAAAAAAAAATAAAACAAAACAGGAAAATTCCAGAAAAAGCCAAAGATCGACATAGATCCATTTTCAGTGGCTAATGTTATCTTTCTTTAACCAAGAAGAATGTCTCAATATTAAAATAATGCATGTCTGCTTGGGCAAGCCACAGCTTAAGTCTCCTACTTGTAAATTTTAAACCCCTTGATAAATTACAGGTATATTCCAGTGGCAAAGTCCTTAGTGGAGGACTTAAATATTCTGCCAACTAATTTTGCTTTTCTTGTGGTTGCTTTGCTCAGTTTTTGTTTCTGATTTTTTTGTTTTTGTTTTGTTTTCTTTACAGACACATACCCTTAAAGCATAATTAATCTATTCAAGAAACTGACCATTACCAAGACTTACTCGACCACAAGAAGGAATTTTACTCTCTCATATGTTTTGATAGCATTCCATTACTCAATTCAGAACGTCCACCAGCCTGACACAATTCATACAGTGTACTTTCAGCTGTGTAACTGGTCAACATGATAGCATCTAACCCTCTGGGTTTCACATCCTGTCCCAGAAATTCTTGCTGCCACAGGAGTGGCTTTCAGTTGGCTCAGTCTCCTGTGGGCAGTGACACCCAGTGGATGGAAACATCTTGAGCCAGTACCTCTGGGCTGTGTGGCTCCCTCCCCCACCTCTCCTCTCCAGGGAGCGATTTTTCTGAGTGCCTTGTTTCTCTGACCTTCTTACAGTTCTCCACAGGAAAAGAAATTATCAGATTGCCTAATGCCAGCCAGCTTTTCTTCAAAATTTACTCAAATTAGAAAGACTCAGACATTTCCTTTGCTCTAAAGACACTTAAGCCTACCAAACTGTGTACAACGAATCTGATATTTGGTTTCTAAAAATAAAACTAAATATAAAAGAATAAGGATAAAAGAGGGATACTTAATTTACTACATTTTGCGCTTTAAAAAATGCAATTGCCGGCAGAAATCATGGATTTATTATTTATATATAGCAAGTCATTCAGAACATATTAAACTAAATTGTGAGGGAAGAGTACTACAAACTGTGGGCTAAAATCAACTTCATTGCAAATGATGGCTATCAGTAAAAATAGACCTGCGTCTTTCAAATGCAACGATTTTATTAGGATTAACTAGTTCAGCTGCCCTCCAAGTATAAAATAAATGACCTCTTATTTGAAGGTAATAAACAAGATATAAGTCTTCTAAAAAGTCTCTTACATATGGCTTTTTTGTTCCACAAACTCATTTGTACAATCTTTAACAGAATCCTTTGAGAAGCACAGATTGGTCTTGCAAGACTAACATTTCTTTACCCTCTGAGTAACTGACACTAAAGGAGGTATTAATTCACCTTTAGATAGACCTTTGTTCAGAGTCAAGAACAAGCATGGGCTCTCCCAATTGTTTTAATGTAAGTCAAGGAAGCACCTACCTAAAGACAGTATTGCAGTGTTGAGGTTAACAGGACATGTATCTGACTCAATCAAAAGCCGTACTCTGACCTCTTGTTTTCAAAATGGATCTTTAGCAGGGAAGTGGGTCGATTTGAAAAAGATATTAAAGGGATTTGGAAAGCAAAAGAACCAATATCAGAGTGACCGTCACCAATGTTAGTAACAGGGATGAAGTTCTTTGAAATAAAATTACCCTGATGAAAGGAGAGATGGAGCTGGCAACTGAAGCTTAGAAACAGAGAAGAACTTCATTGAAGATGTTTGGCCGAGTGTGGCCTAGATTCACATGTTGCGAAAAGATTATTTATAACTAGGTGCCATGACACAAGGATCTGTGAACATGGGAGCATGAAATCACACAGTGCAACAGGCTCCTACCATGGGGCAACGTTCCCCAGCAGAAGTGGATCTCTTGAATTCTGCAGGACAACTACTGAGTAGTTACACCTTTTGGTAGTAAGAGGAAGGATTTAAGATGGTTAGGTCTCCTCTTGACCATTCTGCTCTAAATGGTGTGTGCTCTGTAAGCATCAACATCTTAGGAGGTGCATTTCGTCCATTGGGTGAAAAGGAAAATACAGGGCTGCCAGCTCCGTGCTTGGGCAGTAGGAGGGCAGTGTCTGACAGTTTCCAGGAACCCACATGGGCCTGCACACGCAGCTGGGGGAGCACGCTCTCTCTCACTGGTGCAGTCGCCTTGGCATTTTCCTTGTTGCTCCTCTCACTCACACACAGTTCTTGGCCATTCAACTTCTTGCAGCCACTTACTCCCACCCTACTTTGAACAAGCCTATTTGGCTTTCTTGAGAGAGCACAAATGTGTGCACAGCCCCTTTGCCTCTGAAAAACTCCCACAGGCCATGCTATTCACATTGCAAAATGATATGTTTACTTATAACAACTTTTGATTCAAGGAAGGGATGCTTTCTCTAAGTCCCACAAGGAGCACCACCCAGGTTAACTTTAGCCTGGCCCCCACTAGTGTCTACAGAAGATAACCTAGTCTTGATTAAATCTCCTGCTATTTAGAGGAAAGAAAAATAAGACGGGAAGAAAAGAGCCTTGAATGAAGATACCAAGTGTATTATTAGTGATGAAATAGTGCTTAAAAAAAAGCGACTTTAAATTTAACTAGGTAAAACAGGTAATACGTATATCCACGTTTGCATTCCATCCTCAAACATTCATTTAGCTGGGGCCGGCACTGTAGCACAACTGGTTAAAGCCCTGGCCTGCAGCACTGCCATCCCATATGGACACTGGTTTGAGTCCTGGCTGTTCCACTTCCTATCCAGCTCCCTGCTAATGTGCCTGGGAAAGCAGCAGCAGATGGCCCAAGTCCTTGGGCCCCTGCACCCATGTGGGAGACTCAGATGAAGCTCCTGGTTCCTAGCTTCAGATCAGTGCAGCTCCGGCCATTGTGGCCATCTGGGGAGTGAACCAGCAGATGGAAGCTCTCTCTCTCTCTCTGCACTTCTGTCTTACAAATAAATAAATCTTTAAAAGAAAAACATTCATTTAGCTCCTAATGGGTGCCATCTAAATCATCCATGCTGGGGATCAAAGATAAATAAATTTCCAATTGAGCTCCAAACTGGTGTGCATGTGTTTGTGTTTGTGAGTATGTGTGTGTGCCCCACAAGTGACAACATCCACTAGAGTAGAATGTACATTGTAACTGCACCAATATGTTATATTCATCTTAATCCCATAGTTGGAATTAAGGTGTTGTACATTCAGGGAGTTTGGACAATGTATAAAGACACATATCCATCATGAGCAGAGTAGGTTTTCATCAGGGGAGAAGGTTTGTGGATCCTGATGTGTTACCAGGTCAAGTAACCAAGTGATCAAGGCAACAAAAACAAAGAAAAAAAGAAAAAACCACTAAGTAGCAGAAGAGAAGAAAACAAACACCAAAGGCAGAAATAGGAAGATAAAGAGATGAGGAAAAGGAAGAAAAGGGAAAAGCTATCACAAAATAATTTTCCCTATTTTATTTCTTGTCAGGAACGTCATGGATAAACTGAATAATCCCAGGAAATTTTGTTCTGTACCTGACCCAGAAAGCTATGAAGATACCGTTTATCCACTTGAGTGCAGATCACGTGTGAAGATAAAAATGATGCCGGCCCTGTGTCACAGTGGGTAAAGCCACTGCCTGCAGTGCTATCATCCCAGACCGGAGCTGGTTTCAGTCCCAGCTGCTCCACTTCCAATCCAGCTTCCTGCTAATGTGCCTGGGAAAGCAGCAGGGGATGGCGCAAGTCCTTGGGCCCCTGTACCCACATGAGACACCTAGAAGAAGCCCCTGGCTCCTGGCTTCAGATTGGCCCATCTGCGGCAGTTGTGCCTGTTTGGGAGTGAACTATGGATGGAAGAAGCCTCTCTCTCTCTCTCTCTCTCTCTCTCTGCATCTCTGTAACTTTGTCTTTCAAATAAAAAGAAACTTTTAGAAATGTACCACGAAGAGAAGAAAGTAGTTAATCTAGCAGATATAATGCAGTTAAGCTGCCCACATTGCACATCGGAGTGTCTGGGTTTGATGCCAGCTCACATTCCCATTCCAGCTTCCTGTTAATGCAGTCCCTGCGAGGAAGCAGTGGTTCTGGCTCAAGTAACTGGGCTCCTACCACCAACTAGGAAACCTGGATTCAGTTCCCAACTCCCAACTTCAGTCAGCCCAGATCCAGAGGAGACAGGCATTCTGAAAGAGCACCAGCAGATAGGAATTGTTCTCTCTGTCCACCTTTCCTCTGTGTCTCTATGTCTCTCATTCTCAGTTTTTCTCTCAAATATAGATTTTAAAATATATGTAATATAGAAATGTGTCTGTTATTATAGATCAGAAAAAAGGCTCAGATTAGTTTTTTGCTTTCTTTTATGTTTTATGGTTTTTATCTGTTTTGTAATTTTTTATTAAGCTATGATATACATAAAAAGCACAACTAAAGTGTACAACTAAACAACAACAAAGCAAGCAATCCAGTTAATACCTGGACAAAAGATCTGAACAGACATTCCTCAGAAGAAGAAATACAAATGGCCAACAACTACTTGGAAAAATGCTCAATAGCACTAGCAACAATGGATATGCAAATGAAAACCACAATTAGGCACCATCTTACTCCAGGCTATTACCAAAACAACAGAAACATAAATTCTGGCAAGAATGGCAAAAATGTCGAAAAAAGGTAACTCTTTTATACTGTTGGTTGGAATGCAAAATAATACAGCCATTATGGAGAACACTATGGAACTTCCTAAAAAAAAAAAAAAAGTAGATCTACTGTAAAATCCAGCTATCTCACTGCTGGATATATGTCCAGTTGAATTTAAATGTGTATATGAAGGAGACACCTGCTCTCCCATGTTAATTTTAGCACTATTTCTAGTAGCCAAGAAATGGAGTTAATCTAAGTGTCCACTGATATTTGAATGGGTAAAGAAAATGCAGTACATATACACAATGAAAAAATATTCACCCATAACAGAGAATGAAATCCTGACACTTTCAGTAAAATGGATGGAACTAGAGTTCATTATGTTAACTGAAACAAGCTAGACACAGAAAAACGAATATTGCTTGTTCTAAGTGGAAGTTAAACAAATATTTTATCTGAACTTAGAATAATGATCACCAGAGGCTAGAAAGGGGTAGGAGTAAAAGAAGTTTGATAACTATCAAAACAGCATCAGATACAAGGTAAAAGTTCAAGTGTTCCCGAGCACAGTGGAGTGACTTACTATGGTTCATAATACTATATTTTATGTCTGGCCGGCACTGCGGCTCACTAGGCTAATCCTCAGCCTGCAGCGCCAGCACCCTGGGTTCTAGTCCCTGTTGAGGTGCTGGATTCTGTCCCGGTTGCTCCTCTTCCCGTCCAGCTCTCTGCTGTGGCCCCGGGGTGCAGTGGAGGATGGCCCAAGTCCTTGGGCCCTTGCACCCTCATGGGAGACCAAGAGGAAGCACCTGGCTCCTGGCTTCAGATTGGCACAGCGTGCCAGACCTAGTGACCATTTGGGGGGTGAACCAACAGAAAAAGGAAGACCTTTCTCCCTGTCTCTAACTCTGTCAAAAATAAAAAAATAAAATAAAATAAATACTATATTATATGTCATAGAAAAAACTGGAGCAGTGCCAGTGGACAGCAAGCAGAGAGAAAGGAGAGGGGATGAAAGGGATGGTTGTCTGGTTGATCAGTTTACACATTTTGTGTATATATGTATATGTGTATATATGCGTATGTGTGTGTGTTGAGGTATTGCACTGTACCCCACAAAAATATACCGGTGTTACTTGTTAATAATTATTTTAAATAAAATAATTGATACCAAAAACTTATTGCACATTGATAAAATGTTTCTAAAAATGGAAGATCATCATCAGTACCTACAAGCCTATTTTAAGCCTCCTTCTATGAGATGTTTTCAAAAAGTTCATGGAAACTACATATTATGTTTAAAAATACTGTATATCCCTTTCAATTTTTTGGCACCAAAATATATTTTACAATTCCATTTTTCCATGAATATACATTATTCCCACAGGGTAATCAAAATTTGTCTTTAAACCATAATAGGTTAGTTTTTAATCTTTGGGATTCTGACCTCTTTTTCCTGAAGTTAGTTTTGTGATAGCTACCTATGTTATTGCAAGAAACTAAGATTACCTTATTCTCAGTGTTGTTATAGTATTTCAATGGAAGAATGCATCACAGGTAATTCAACCATTCTGCTAATGATCAAAACTTATATTTTTAAAATCTACTATTACTTTAGTTAAAGACACCTTTTAAATTTTTCCATAAATTTTTAGAATAAATTTATATAGCATCAAGCATTGTCAGATTCATATTAATTTGATCAACTACATGTTATATTCAAGAGAGAAAACTGAGAAAAACTCTTATTTTCCCAATGTGCACATGCCAGTAGAGGTTCTACTAACAAATAAGCAAGTCAGACAGCTCTCTCTTCTTTACATGAAAAGGGAAGCCTATTTTACAAAATACACATAACAAACAAAAATTCATTAGAAGTGTGGATTTCCCAGAGGTGTGATCCTCTGTTTAAGGACAACTACCTCTGTGCTCTGGCCATTTCCTATTCTACTACATTGATCTCCACTAATGTCTGGCTTATCCCAGTGCATGTAATTAGACTTAGTAGCACCCAGAGGACCTAGCTGTCCAACGTGAAGTTCAAAATTTGCTTACCACCCACCTTGTTATAATGAATCTGGGTTTAATGTGTATTTCAGTGATGTCAAATTTAAATGAACAGAATTTACCAATTCTCTAGCTCCTTTTTTTGCCTTTCTTCACCTTCTTTGTGTGGGTGGGAGGTATATCTGTGTACCTTAACACAAATTTTGTTGTAACAGAAGCCAGACATTAATAAATTCAAGAATAAAATCAAGTCTTACTCTCTATTACCTTCTTCGTATAGGGATTTATAATTGGAATGAAAGTCTTTTTTTTTAATTAGGAGATCAAATAAAGTCTATAGTTCTGTAGAGAGATGTTGCCAATGTATATCCCTCCGAGCTCATTCTTACTAAATAACTTAATCTGTATAAGAAGAAAGGGAGTAAACTATATATATATATATATATACACATTCATATCTATTTATGAATATATATACACATAATTTAATTAGATTTTCTGAGCCACATGGCAATTGTTCTGTCCTTCCTTGGAGTGAAATTAATTGGAGTTAAGTTTATGAATCAATTTATTCCTGAATATTTACTATTTCAGTCAAAATTTTGCCCCAACTCTTCAGTTACTTTGACATGTAGTTGATAATATTACACACACACAAAATATGCTGATGCCAATTTCCAGAACTAAATGAGTGTTGGAAGACACTGAATACAAAAATAGGATGCCTTTCCTGCTCTCCTTAAAACAGTAATGAGAGCAATAGAAACCACTGTTCTTTCAAATGATGCCATTTCCACTGAAATTATTACTGAGCTTATCTAAATCTGGGCATTGGTCACAGAATCTGGAAGGAGGATGTGGTTATCATGGAGTTACTCTGGGGACCAAACGCTTTCACAAAGTTCACTAATCCCTTTTAGAAATGCTATGGGAACCAAACAAAATTATTTAATTAATGAGGACTTTTCCATTTGTTTTTGCAAATTGAGACATTTACTCGAAAATTTCATATTACAATCAGAACATATACAAAATTAAGTAGAATTTAAGCTATTATCAAGCTCACTCAAGTTGGAGCCAGCATTGTGGCAAAGTGGGTTAAGCTACCACTTGTGACACTGGCACCCTATATGGGCTCTGGTTCGAGTCCCAGTTGCTCCACTTCTGATCCAGCTCCTGTTAATGCTCCTGGGATAGAAGTGGAAGATGGTCCAAGTGCTTGAACCCCTGCAGCCATGTAGGAAACCTGAACAAAAACTTTGGCTCCTGGGTTCAGCCTGGCCCAGTCCTGGCCATTGTGGCCATTTAGGAAGTGAACCAGCAGATGTAAAATTTCTCCCTCCCTCCCTCCCTCTCTTCTTCTCCCTCTCTCCTCTAACTCTGCCTTCTAAATAAATAAAAAAATAAATCTTCAAAACAAAAGGGATAAGCTATACCAGACTTTTTCCCAATATCTCCAGAAAATTAAAGCAAAATGATACTTAAAATATTTTTCAAATATTCCCTCTAGTCTCCATTTAACTTGAAACTCATTAGTAAATCTATGGCTGAGGCAGGATTATCACCTTTCTTCAAATTCAACTGGTGATCCTTGCTAAAATCACTTAGGAAGAAGCCACCCAAGAGTTGGGAGCCATATTTCTTGTTTCTGTTTCTATTCTAAAGCCTCCCATCCCCAAGAAAGAAAAAACACATTTGCTAATTGTTCCAGTTCCTATTGCTGCATCACAAATTTAGACCAAATCAGTGGCTCAAACAACTCATTTTATTATTCTCCGAGTATGTAGGACAAGAATTTCGATAAGAAAGCAAAAATGGCTTGTCCTTGAGCCACAGTATTCAGAGGTACCTGGGAAATATTAGAGGCTGGGGTGATGTTGAAGCTCAAAACCAGAGTCATCTGAAGATTTTGACTCACATTTGTGACACACAGACTGGACCACTTGGGCTGCCACCAAGGGTACCTTCCTAGGGCTTTTCCATTGTCTCACTTTCCTTTCAGCTTGATGGCCTCAGAGTGGTTGGGGTGTTTACTTGAAGCTCAGATCTCCCTCCATACACATTTAAATGAACCAGGGAGGAACTGCCTGGCCTTTGACACTTAGTATATTAGTCACATTGCTTTCCTTCAACCATGTTTGATATGCTTAAGTAGTCACAAGCCCACCTAGAACTGTTTAAAACTGCCACAGTCATCTAAAATGATAGTGAATATAGGATAAATTTTCCATGTGTTCATATTCACATACTAAGTTTTTCTTGAAAGTACTTTTTTAGAAGCTTTACACATGTCTTTCCAAGACATCAAGAGAAGCTAGACTAAAATTAGCTCTCAGGTTATAGTATTTTATGCCAAAATAACTATTTGAAACCTAAAAATGTATGCAGTGGCTTTAGTCTGTACTAAGAGATATTCTGGCCTACTTTGACTGAACAGCAAGTTGACTGAATTATTACACAAGTTCACTGATACAATCTGTACCCTTCACAGTTGAGCTAAGGTTACTTTCTTTTTTCTCCTCTGCAGTTTTCATCTTTGAAACTTACTGCTACTACAACCAAAGGGAATTACCTAGATTTACAGTCAAACATTTTTGAAAATCCCCAAGACTATGTAGTTCTTACTCAACATGTTCTTCAATTTGGACATGTTAGTCAAGACTAGTTATATACTTAGAGAAGAAAAATCTACATAATAAAATGTCTACTTTACATAACATATAAACACACATAAATATATATTTATATACATCTTAATACTCAATTATACACAACTGTCAATGAGAAAATTGTATGAGAAAATCACAGTGAGCTTGCCTGGAGTTTCTGTGTTCCTGAATCTACATGGAGATCACATTCCAATTTTAATGAATATCACACTCTGGGAGGCCCCACTGTTTCTTTGTGTGACCTCATGGCATAGAATGATTTGGTTTCAAATTTTTTTCCTCCAGAAATGCCAAGCTGATAAACATCTGAAATTTCAACACAGCTGTTCTGAGTGATTTCCTTATTGCTATAATAACATTGAGAAATCAAAATTGGAATAAAATGTTTGGAACACATTGTCTCTCCTATTTAAGAGACTATTTGAGTGTATGTGGTGTCCGGATGAGTCTAAAGGAGGTGGAAGAGGAGCTGTCTTTTTTATTATTGCCATCATGTGTTTTTGTGCCATAATGGAGGATTTTCTGATATTTGTCTTTAATTTTCGCTGGAAATGATAGTTGGCATCTTTTCATGTATATCTTAGAACAGGATTTACTTTGAAACTGAAACCAGCTTTGCCAATCAAGGAAAGCAAATGGTTCAAAGACTTGTTCAAGTTATTTTGCCTCCAAATCACTTTCATCTCCACTTTAACAACACTCCAAGCGCGTGATTCCCTTTCAGTAACATTTTTACTGATGAACTAACTTAAAGGATGAAAAAGATAATATCTAAAAATGCCAGTAAGGGTGGGCATCTGGCACAGCAGTTAAGATGAGTGCCTGGGTTCACACCCCACCTCCAGTTCTGACCCAGGTTCCTGCTAATGCACACCAGGCAATGGCTCAAGTACCTGAGTTCCTGCCACCCATGTGTAAGCCCAACATTGCATTCCCAGATGTTTCCAGCATTTGAGGAGTACACAAAATAGATTGATCTCTCTCTCTCTCTCTCTCTCTCTCTCCCTCCCTCCCTCCCACTCTGCTGTTTCTGTCTCTTTGCCTTTCAAATAAATAAAAATAAATGAGTAAAATATAAATAAAAATAAATGAGTAAAATTTAGAAAAGATAATGCCAATACCTGATTGGAGAACATAACCCATATTGTTAACATACTCTTTTGTTCTTTCTTCCTCTTTCCTCTAGTATATTTCTGGACCCAATAACAGATTTCTCTGCTACTACACTAGATTCCTCTTGTTGAGGAGCAAATATTAGTATTATTATCCCAACACAAAATACTATTTACTACATAGTAGGTAGGATAATGTCCTAGAGCTTCCCCTACCCATTAGACAGCAAAAAACTAGTATTTACTTCATAAGGTGCTACTGAAATCAAACAAGATGATATGTGGGAACACACTTTATAAGCAGAATAAGGCTATAAAATGCAAATTGATTCAAAGACTCAGGCCTAAAAATGACTGGTATAAGTTAAACAGGAGTTGGTTAATAGTGTCATCAAGTGACTTCCACACCGCAAAGATAGAAAAAGTGATGGACGGACTGTTCTTCCATGCATTCATTCATTCAGTAGGACATGAAAGCAAAGGAAAGGGGGAGGTTAGATAGGGTAATGAGCTGATATCTGCAAGATTAATAATTGTTAACATTTTGATGTGGTAAGGAAGAGAATGTGTGACTATTTGGAGTCCCAAAAGAGGTTATTACGTTTAATAAAGTCAAAGAAAACCCATGGAGCTGGAGGGGAATGAGCAGGAGGAAGAGGGGTTCAAAGTGAAGCTGGAAAGAGCTAGAAAACGCACAGTCTGGAAATCTGAGCTGCAACGTCTCGGAAAATCCACGAAAGAAAGATGTGATAAAATTTACAATTTCAAAGAATTACTCTGAATGCTGTGTGTGGAATTGATTCTATAGTGAAGGTCATTACAGTAGTCTGAAGAGGGAAAAGGTAAGCTGGGCTTATGGTGGTAGCAGTGAACATAGAAAGACAGGTACTGACTTTAGAGATAGCTTAGAACTGATGACATGGACTTGATGATCCATTAGACATGTAAAGGTCAAGGTGAGCCAAGAAGCAAGGGTCACTGCAGACCATTCCCTGGCTAACGCAATGTATAGAAATAGCAATATTTTCTAAAATGAGGAAGCCTGGGAGAGGATCAGATTATGGATTACAGCTTAACTGTGTTTTCTTTAATAAAGTGATAAGAGAAGCAACAATAAAAATAGATTTAGGATATATCTAATGGTTCCCACAATTACACAATGCATGCTAAGATCACCTCTACTTTTCAGGTAAGGGAACCAAGATCTATGAAAGCTAAATGAGGTATCCTAGTTAACATGACTGAAAGTGATTTGAAACCAGAGAGTCTGGTTTGAGCCCCCACCTGTAAAATTGCTCTATATCTGACTCAATCAAATTTCTCCACTGGAAGACTCTGTGCTATAATTTGGCTTGTGGGGCCTGAATTTAAATTTTGATTCTTATACATAACACAGTGTGGCTTTGGCCCAGGCACGTGTCTGTCTTAAGTCTCACTGTTCTGAACATTGAAATGAAGGGAAAGTTACCTGCAAGCAAAGGGTTGTTATTAGGAATAAATCAGAGAAAACATGTGAAGGACATATTCCTCACCATAGCAACGAATAAATTAATAAGCTGTAACTACGCTATGTACATGTAGCAGACTTACCGGTGCCCTACGTAGATATGTGAATCCATTTTAAAAGCTAATAAAGAGAAATACCTACAGCAGGACATGGAGCATTACCTTTGGCTTGGAAAGCTGCCTGGAGATTAGAAGCCCGCATCCTGTGCAAACAGGACATGACAACAGGCACAGAGGTACAAGAGTCACACCCACTGGCCTCAAAGCAGTGCCAGAAGTGCCCTGAAACCATTTTTATCATTTTGCTCTTCCTTGTTTCTATTAATTTACTTTCTTATGAGGGTACTTCAAAAAGCTCCTAACAAAAAAGTAACTAGAAGATGTATTTATTTTTATGCCCAAAAGCATTCCAAGCATAGATTTTTCATAATGCATATTTTCTATGAACTTTTTGAAAATCCCCTGCATGTATTTCTCTTGAAAACACTCCCATTATAAATCACCTACACAGGCAACTTTGTCTTAGGCTCTGCTCCTGAAAAACAGAGACTGCATCTGGCAGCAGCAGTGTCAGCCTAGAGTAGCTCAATTTCACCTGCCCCTAGACCCATGGGGAGATTCAGTGTGCTCTAGGGGCAGCCACACATGCAGTGGACTGTAACTCAGGTGAGCAACCCAGGGCCAAGTGCCAGCATCTTTTGTCCTAAGCAGTAAACAACCAGTAGACACATAAGAAACAAGCAGTAGACATATGTCTGTTCGTGCTGGAGTCACCTTGACTTTCTAAATTGCCTATCTGACTAGCTAGAGCAATGGCTCACAGTAGGAAAAAAGTTTGACCTTACAGTTTGGCAGACTCAACAAGGATGTGCAGGGACATTGAGGCCCATGGCAGATGGCCTCTCCTTCCTGGCTCAACCCTCCCAGACTCTCAGTGATACTACCTTTCAGTGTTTTATAAAATATACTAATAGCTAGCTGGGATACTCCATGTAGGTGCTAAAGTTTAAAAAAATGTTAAATTTACTTAATCTAATAGTGATACAGAGAAGCATCAAATCCATAAATGCAACATGTCCTTAGTTGAATTTCTATTATTTTTGTTCTTTTGTATATGCAACATTTATGTCTTCTTCCCATTCTGGATTCAAAATGCCTTACAATGACTTTCTCTTCTTCAGTATCTCAGGTGTTACAATGCTTTTTGTCTTTAAAAATAAAACATACGAAATGTGCAAATGCTGACAGCTTGGACAGAAGTCTCCAAACCCAGCAAGCATTTCAATGGCATACATGAAACTAGATCACATCTACTTTGAGTATCTAGCATTATACAAAGCCCTCTTCCTTATCACCAAGTCTTTAGGTGATTTAAAAAAAAAAAAAAAACTATCTTCAAAGCATGTCAACATTGTTAAGTCCCTTTCAACTCTGAGCTAGAAAACAACTCACAGATTCCTTATAGAATATATAGGAAACCCTTGATTTTACTATTTAGGACATGGTTTCCATATGGCAGGCTCACGGAGGCTCTCACTCCAGAGCTCAGAAATAGAGAACCTCATCAGGCACAGTCACATCAGAGAAAGCATTTATTTCAAAAATGATTTGAGGAACTAGCAATCGATTGCTTCCTGCCCTTTTTCCCACAGACCTCACCCTATCCATTTTCCAGCATCAACAGTCTCTTCTGTTGTCCTTCTATGCTACATCAAGTCTTGTTTCTCTCCCTGATCACTAAATTCCATGTACTCTGGGATTACATTGACAATGCAGGCACAGCTCAGGAGGAAAGTGCTCAAAAATCCATGCTTCCCTTCATTGCATGGTTTCAACTACTAATGTGGAGATTTAAAAAAAAAAAAAAAACCTTTCTAGAGTGCTTCATGAGTCAATTAAAATGTCAGCATGTCTTTTTGAACCCACCTTCTGTTGAAGGTGAAATAAGACAGTCTGTCTACAGTCAGAAAGCATGCCATGCAAGTAAAGATGACAAAGGGAGGTCAAGACCCTGACTAGGTCAGAGCAAGTTGTGGGTGCCCTTTGAATTGAGGTGCTTCTGGGAGCTTCTTCTGCATTCAATAAGAGGAGAAATCAAGCATGAGGTTAAAACCAAGCAACCAGAGGCTGTGCAAATTAACAGCTGTGAGAAGAGTAGGAAGCCAGAGATTGCCAGGGAGAAATACTCTAAGCACCTATTTATAACAGCACCTCACTGAGGGGCAATGTGATCATCAGCAAAATTAGGGTAAGACTGCTTCCTGCATAGGGTGTTGTAAAGGTGAGAGAGGCAAAAATTATTCCTAAAGGGTTGTTAAATGTAAAGTAATAGAAAAATATTAGCTCTTACTTTTTTTCACCAACCCCTCAAGGTAAGAAGGTGAATTTTTTTACTGCACTATTCCTTGTATCCATCACGATGCAGTGCAAGACGGGGCACATACAATCCCAAATAAAGTTGTGGAAAAGAAAAGTAAACCTTTCCTTAGTGCAAACTTCCTAGCCCAGGCAGTTAAGAGATACTTTGCTTTGTTAATTTGTTACATTAAATTGCATTGGCATCCTATCCTATTGCAATACCCATTCCTTAGTCTCATAGTCTTTGTCCACCAAAATGCAGAAATCAAGGAAGGTATTTTAGCCAGCATCCTCACTGTACATAAAAGATTGGAGAGTAGCTTCTTGGCAGAGACTAGGTTTATTTAAATAGAAAGTTTTGGAGGTTCACAGTTCGAGATCAGGCAGTTCCATTAGTCACAGCGTCTGTTGATGCTAAACCATGGTGGAGGAATGAGCACAGATGAACCAGAAAGCAAGGGAAGAGGCAAGTTTAAACTCTGCTTATATAATCAAACAACCTGCTGGGGCATGTCCCCAGTGACACATGGACTTCCTAGTAGGCCTGCATCCCAGATGTCATAATTAGATCAAATCTCTACCCTTAATCCACCAATCATTAATGTAGATGGTTCAAATATCTGCAAGGGTGGGAGGTGGGGGGGGGGATACAAAGTGGCTTAATAGGGTATAGACTCACAAATTTAAGCTGTTCTGGAATGCGAAAAGAACAAAGGAAGGACTATAGTTCAAGGAGTCTGACAGACAGAAATTTTCAGGGAAGAATTGAAAGAAAACAAAAACAAACAAAAAAACAAAGATTCCATGGGACAAGAGGAGAGAAGACAGAAACACCATGCATCCAGCTGCCGTCCATGAGCTGCCATCTTACCAAATCAAGGTAAGAAGAATTCAGTGGGTCCCATGGCTCACAATTTTAACTGGGAGGGAATTCCACAGTCACCCACCAACATTTACTTCAGCCTGGAGAGCTGACTACAGTCTGAGCAACAGCTGGACTTGCAGCAAGAACCACCTTGCTCCCTTCCCCTCCCCGGCTCCCCCAGTGTGCCTCACTCAGCAGCAAAATGTCCCCCAGCATGCCTCCATTCTCCTTCCAGCATCATAGAGTCAGGGCACTGTTTGTGGCAAAGGACACATCCCCTGCATCCTGCAGCTGTGGAAGTTTTTGGGCAATAGCCCAGAGCTATGCTCACACACTCTACGTGAGCAAGACTCCCTTAGGTTCTGGGGGCTAATACCAGGAGCTACCCATAACAAAACTCACTTCCTCCCTGGAGGATCTGGGTAATAACCCAACTATACTCTGCAACACCAGAACTGTAACAATTCATTCTAAGTTTCTTGGTGCCAATAGAATCTAATCAGTGGACACAGGGAAGAATCTACCTGCTTCCCACCTCTCTGGACTCATACCCCCCAAAGTAAAATCTGTTTAACTTGCAGTCAGCCTGAATAACTGGAACAGAGTCCAGCTCACTTTCCCTAGTCCTAGGATTAGGACTGTTGGAATTACAAGACACAGCATCAGTTCGGCTCACCTAGCAGGACCTGAGGAAGGGTTCATATATATCACACAGTTCTAGAACCACAACAATTGGTACCATAAGTCCTGGCATCACTCAGGCTTGGCAGTAGGACTAGGGGGCTATTTCCCTCAATGCCAAAAACAAGGCCTTTTTGGCTATCACATTCACCAGGGAGACTGGCGGTAAACTCTCATGCAGACAGGTATAAATGATAAATTCTTGTGATAATTAATGTTATTATGAAAAAATGTAGACATAACTCTGCTACTATGCTTGGTATACACTGAGTATTGGTTGAAACCATTTCCCCTCAGATCTGGAACAAGACAAAGATATCCAGTTTCACCACTCTTATTCAATGTAGTACTGGAAGTTTCAGTAAGTGGAATTAGGGAGGTAAAAGAAATAAAGAGCATCAAATATGGAAAAAAGGAAATAAAAAAAAAATCCGTGTTTGCAGATGACCTAATATTATACATGGAAAAACCTAAACACTCCACCAAAAGCTGTTAGAATTGATAAAGCAATTCAGTAACATTTCAGATTACAAAATAAATGTAGAAAAAAAATACTTGCTTTTTTGTATGCTAATGATGAACTCACAGAAAGAGAAATCATGAAAGAAATCCTACTCACAATAGCCACCAAAAAATAAAAATAATAATCAAATATTTAGGGGTAAATTTATCCAAAGAAGTAAAAGAGCTCTACAATAAAAATTATAAACATTGATGAAAGAAATCACCAAAACACAGCCTGGAAATGGAAAGATATTCCTTGTTCATGGAACAGAAGAATCAATATCATTAAAACATCTATATAACCCTAAGCAATCTACAGATTCAATACAATCCCTGTCAAAATACCAGTGCCAATTTTTACAGAGTTAGAAAAAACAATCTTAAAATTCATATGGATTCACAAAAGACCCTGAATAGCCAAACCGTCCTGAGGGACATAAACCAACCTGGACGCATCACAATTCTGCAAAGCTATAGTAATTAAAACAGTATGGTATGAAAATAAAAACTATACACAGATCAATGCAACAGAATAGACAGACCAAAAATTAATCCACACACTAACAGCAACTGATTTTTGACAAAATTGCTCAGACCATAGAGTGAAGTAAGGATCATCTCAACAAATGGTGTTGGCAAAACTGGATGGATATATGTAGAAGAATGAAATTAGATCCATACCTCTCACGATAAGGTGGATCAAAGACCTACATTTAAGATCCAAGACTATAAAGTTGCTGGAAGAAAACTAGAGAAACACTGCAAGACATTGGGGGAGGGGATAACTTCCTGGAAAAGACCCCTGGAGCACAGGCAACAAAAGCAAAACTAAACAGATGGGACTATATCAAACCCAGAAGCTTTTGCCCAGCAAAGGGAATGATCAATAGAATGAAGAAACAGACTAGGAAAAAATTTTTGCAAACCATGTATCTGACAAGCAAAGTTACCTATCTCACCCCTCTTGCAAATACATTACAGATCTTATTTTTTGTCCTCACCTTGTAACTGAATGTCAAGTTGATAGGTTTTTTTTCTTCCCCAAAATCATGCTTAAAAACCCCAGTACCACCATACCTTTGAGTTGTCTCTCTTGGAGTCCCCCTCCATGCCACCCTGGCTGGAGGTCTCTAGCTCTTAATTAATCTTGCTTTTAAATCTTTGCCTTGTTCACTTGGAAATTCTTCTTCTATGTGAGACAAAGAACCGGAGTAATATTTTCTCTGCTTCCATTTTACCCAAAACAGTGGGAATGCAAATTAGTGCAGCCACTGTGGAAAACAGTGTGGAGATTTCTTTTAAAACTAGAAATAGACTTGTTTTATGAACCAGTGGTTTTATATAACCACTACTAGATATATACCCAAAAGACTTCAACACATTACATCAAAGAGATCCCTGCACCACCCTGTTTATAGTAGCACTGTTCACAATAGCCAAAATTTTGAACCCAGGTGCCTATCATCAAATGGATGGATATAAAAAATGTGGTATATATACATAGTGAAATATTATTCAGCTATAAAAAAAGCTTGAAATTCTACCATTTGCAACAAAATGGATGCCAACTGGAAGACATCATGTTGAGTGAAAAGCAGAAACCAGACATACAAATGCTGCTTGTTCTTCATTATATGTGAGAGCTAAAATTTTTAAAGGGAAGAAATGTCTGTGTATATCAAGAATGCTATAAATATAATTTTGTAAAACTTTGTTTTATACTTTTGTCAAATCAATGGTTAAGAATGTTGTACTACTATAGCTTTAATGATCTGTGATTACTTTAAAATTTACTGTATATGGATGAAATGGTAATTTTTTCCATTCAATTATTGTTTAGAGCCCTTGTCTATAATCCCATTAAATTAGGATCTTTTTGCTTTTTACTTGTTAAACTTCTTATTAGTGAAGGATTAAGCCTATTTACTGTAATATAAATTTAAAATACATTATCTCAAAAACTAAAGAAAAAAAAGGGAGAAGGAAGGAAGATGGGAATGAGAGAGGAGGAAGGAGGGAGGGAGGAAGAGAATAGCATGATTTTCGTAGAATTATATCTACAGGGGCAAGCGTTGTGGATTAGCCAGTAAGGCAGCCACTTTAGTCAATGGAATCTCATATGGGTGCCAATTCGAATCCTGGCTGCTCCTCTTCCAATCCAGCTCCCTGCTAAGGTGCCTGGGAAAGCAGCAGCAGATGACCCAGTCCTGGGGCCTCTTCACCCATGTGGGAGACTCCAATGAAGTGTTAGGAAAATGGCGCAGTTTTATCTATGGCGTGATCTACACTCTGACACCATCCTAGGCCCTAGCCCCCACTGCCACTGCTGGAAGCCAGGTGGCCACATGGTCCAACCGCCATTGTCAAGCTCCACCCCCACCCTAATGGGATTCGCTACTTCCCTGCTCATCCCCTAGAAAAGGGATAGTAGACCCCCTTCCCAGACATATGCTCTTACACGTGGCTCTCTGCTCTCCTCTCCTCCTCTCTCTTCTCTCTCTCTCTCTTCTCTCCTCACTAGCTCTTCTCTCTGTCTCTCTTATACTCTCCTTCTTTTTTTCCCTATTCTCCCCTTCCCTCTGGTCTGCTGGGTTTTCCCCAATAAACCCTTTCCCTTGCTCCTGTGTTTGGTGTGTTTTGTGACGGCCTAATATGAAGCTCCTGGCTCCTGGCTTTGGTTGGCCCCCGCTCAAGCCATTGTAGTCATTTAGGGAGTGAACTAGTGGATGAAAGTTCTTCTCTCTGTATCTCTCTCATTCTCTCTCATTCTTTCTCACTCATTCTTTCTCTCTCTCTCCCTCTCTGCTTTCAAATAAATAAATAAATCTTTGAAAAAATATATCTACAAATCACATAGAATCTTTTTTAAACTATTTAAAATGTAAAAAATTCATGACCCTAGAGAGCCAATTATTGATAAAACACAACAGAAATAAATCTGGGGTGTGAAACCCACAGAGAAATAAGATGGAAGAAGAGAAATACACTGACAGAGAGAGGTAGATTTTTAAAAAATAGTTAGCATCTCTTTACCTGAAGGTAGTCTTCTGGAAAAAGCAAACTCTGAAGACTTTCACCAAGTGGCTGCTCACAGCATTTGCATAATAGGAAGAAATGTGTGCATCAGGATTCTAGGGAAGGTATGGAAGTGGGGACGGGGGTGGTTGCTGGTTGGAGAAGACACTGAAGCTCAAATAAGGACAGTGTCCATGAAAAGAGCTGTTGGAGCTGGAGCGTGTCCTGGCCCCTTTCCAGACATTTCATGCTGCAGATGGACAGAAACTGCTCTCTAAAAAGGGGCGAAATGACATAAACAGTAGCTCGTGCTTCAACTGTACCTGCCCCTGTAACTCCCACATATTTTCCATGAAGTACCTAACATGTGCTTGTCGCTATTCCATGTCTTTTAATAGCCATCAAGGGGCAGTGTTTCTCACCCGTCAGGGCAGGAGACAAACACAAAAGGCTGTGGGCTGTAAATTTGTGAGACCCATGGGAGGGCACGCACATGCTAAATTTGCAAATTGAGGATTCAGACAAGGTTTATCTGATTCACACAGGACAGGAAAATCCTCATGATAGCTGAGTTGAAGATGAAGCTGGCATCTTACCTGCTTTAGCCAATCAATTTTCCTAACCCCAGTATCCTAAATAGTGTAAAAAATAAGTATGGTTTGCAAACTGATAGTCAAATGATTTTCAGTTTGTGTTCTGAAGGGCCTTTCCATCTTATTAATCCATATACCGGTTCATAGCTTTTATGATGTAAAAAATTCTGAATACTTTTTTTTGGTATATTCAGATGTAAACTCCATTCTTTTTTTTTTTAAGATTTATTTATTTGAAAGCAGAGTTACACAGAGAGAAGTCTTTCATCTGCTGGTTCACTCCCTTATTGGCCGCAAGGGCCAGAGCTGGGCCAATCTGAAGCGAGGAGCCAGGAACCTCTTCCAAGTCTCCCACAAAGGTGCAGGGCCCAATGACTTGGGCCATCTTCCACTGCTTTCCCAGTTCATAACAGAGAGCTGGATGGAAAGTAGAGCAGCCTGGACTCGAACCAGCGCCCATATGGGATGTCGCCACTGCAGGCAGCAGCTTTACCTGCTACACCACAGCACCATCCCCAATCCCATTCTTTCACTCACTGATTTTAGTCTTTTAGCCAGAATACCCACTCTGTTTTTTTTTTAAGTTTAGAAGATCCTACTCCAGCACATTAATGTTTTTAATTTGTCTTTGTTTAAAAAGCTGAATTTTAGGTATTGATGGTCAGTAATGGCTTTAGCAGGTGGGAGACCCTGAATGCTTAATAATTTCCATTTTCCCTTGTCACACAAATTACAGATAAATGAAAAGAGAAATACCCTGCTAGCATAAGAAATTAAACTTAAGTTTTAACCATTTATAAAAATTACAAGAACACCCTGGTTGCCAAGGGGTTATACTAACGAAAGAATCATCACCCCTCTACCCTTGCTCAATGCCAGAATTATATTTTAGCGATGGCAGGTATACCTACCTTTTGGAAACAGTATTAGTTAGCACAAATTATTTTTAATAACTCTTGGACTTTCTCTTGGTTTTTTAAATAATATTCCATCAATGGAATTTCCACTCCTTGAAGTTCAAGGGGGAATATTTGATTCTTCACAAAATACAGGTTTTGGTAGGGAGAGCTATGGGAAAAGGGAAAGAAGACCTAAGGAGTAAAACATCTACATTTTTGTCCTTGTTCTGTGAGAGGTATATTCAATGATCTTGGACAATATGCTTTTCTTATTTTCAAGATTTTATTTTTTTAATATTTTCTGTCCTTAGCTTCCTTATAGTATATTTGAACATAATTTCAATGTAACAAATAAGAAAAGGAAGAATGGAATGGGAAATTATGAATGTTAGGGGGAAAAAGGTGAAAAGGTGAAGAATAGAGACAGACTATGAACGTGCAGCCAGACCAAATTTATTCAGAGAAAATAAATCTGTGGGGGTCGACCAACTGCCATCATGCTCAGAGACAGAACACCTGGCAGAGGCCCTGACCCCAGCAGGCTGGGCCCTTTTACACCTTAGGTGGTCTGGGGTAGGGGCTTGGAACAATAGGTGGGAGATGAGCTTCTCCATACTGATTCTTCAAGTGTGGCCCACTGTCTTCCAAACCTGGGGAAGAATGCAGGGCGTGGGGTGGGAAACAATACAGGGTATGAGAGGGAACTGGTCTCTTAAAAGAAGGCAGGGGTAACAAGAAACCTAAGACGGCTGAGGCTTGTGTCCTTGTTTTATCAATCCTGCCTCTGAGCACAGATAAGCAGATGGGGTGTGGATTCCTTTCTGGCTGCTTCCTGCTGATAGGGCATAGACGTGGGGTGGGGGTCTATACTCAGGATCAGATTGACTAAAGAAGAGTAGTCCTGTGTTGTCCCTGCATGATGGCTTGGAATATAGCAGTTATTCGTTCGTGCAAGAACCTTTGGAATAAGTTAATTATACATGACAGACATAGGAGCACTATGATCATGAGGACGAAAGGAGATATTAGAGACATTGCCCATGGTGGAAAAGATGGCTGAAATAAGGACAAAGGGGAAAATAGGAAAGCAAGAGTCCATGTGCCTGGCTGCCAAAGAGAAAGATCGCTCCCGTTTTGTTTAGTATATATGCTCTGGCAAGGAGCCGTGGGATGGAGTTAGTCTGGCCTGCTTCTAATCCTGGGCTCCCTCACTTTCTTCCTCTGCTTAGGGAAACTCTGGCTGCTGTCAAGAGTTTGGGTGAGGACTGAAGCTGAGTTCTTTAAGCTGAGTAGGGGCAGAATAGGGTTCTGTGATCAAGACAGGGTTCCAGCAGGTGGCCTCTTGAGGGGGCTGCAGCACTAGCTCACAGAAACTGTCTCCATTTGAGATTTCATGTGCATGGACATCTAGAATTTTATTGCCTGGCACAACAAATCTAACAAGCAGATTACACAGGGTCTAAAACTAAGGACAGAGTCGTGACTAGAGGACCTAAGAAAGGTGCTGTCCAAACCAGGAGGGTGTTTTCCCATTGAGAGGCAAACAGAAACAGACATGAGGGGCTTGAAAATAATCAGATGGCCAGGTATACGTGAGTTCCAGACTTGTCTATCTCTTCACTTGTCTATCTCTTCACTTGTCTATCTCTACTGGAAGAGACGTCATAAGGGAGGTGTGAACCTCCTTAGGGAAGGCACCCTGTTGACTTCCATTACCTAGCTGGCCTGGGAGAAGAGCTGGCCTACAAAGGAAGTTAGTATTGAACAGGTAGCATCTATAAAAGCAAATTTACAGCTCTGCCTTGATTGTTACTGACCCCAGGCTGTCCCCCTGATGATGGTGGTTATTTTGGAAGCTGGGCAGAGTGAAGAAGTTTTTCAGTTTGGAGCCAACAGGGTCTGCATTTCCCCACCCCACCCCCTGCATTCTGCCCCAGTGGGCCAAACCTGAAGAACCAGTTTGGAGAAGCTCATCTCTGCCTACTACCCCCCAGCCCCACCCCTAGTCCACCTAAGATATAAAAGGGCCCAGCCTGCTGGGGGCGGAGCCTCTGCCACATGTTGGGTCTGTGAACATGATGGCAGTTGGCCAACCTCTTTGGATTTATTTTCTCTGAATAAATTCAGTCTGGCTGCAAGCTTGTATTCTGTCTCCTCTCTGTTCTGCAAATCTTTTCCTAACATTTTGGTACCCTATGTGATGAGGCACCAATCTTCTCCTCTTTTCCTAACAATGAAACTTGGTAATTTCTAAAGTTTATTCTATTTCTCAAATGATATCAAAATACAGTACCAAGAATAGTCCTTGATAATGTTAAAAGTGATGCTTTCCAGAAGATTCATGAAAGTAAATCAATTATTTTACAATATAGTATTTAAAACTTCCCTTACATTGGAGATGTATTACTTCCAGTGTCACAGAGATAGATGAAACAGGTGGGAGCAAACGTAGACACACCTGTGTAGTGGGTGTGACAATCACTGCTCATTCCTAGTGAATGGATCCACTTTCTTCCTCTACTTTGAGGAAACTGACTGTGAACACAACACTTCTCAAAGCTTCTTTTTCCCTTTCTGTGATCCAATCGGGACAATAAGAGAAAAACACATTTGAAATGGGTTAACACTTACCATAGGTACTCAGTAAGAGTGTATTTCCATGGGATAACAGAGGGGAAAAAAATGCTGTGGTTACAGTTGAGCCGGAGTAGCAGAGAATGAAAAAGGTTATTACAGGAATGTCCATAGAAGAGCCAAGTATTTCAATGTGATTAAAGTTACAAAAATGAGAGTCAAGAACATTCAGGCATAGGGGCATGACAACAGTTGCACATAGAGAGTGGCAATGTTGCTGTGGCTGGATTCTGTGTTATTTTTATGGCATCAGGAGAAAGAGTACTAATCAAAGGACTTTTCCATCTTCCACAGAAAAGACATTACTTTTATCTTACAGACTTGAACCCCCCAAAACAGCAGCTACCGGCTCCACATGATTATGAAGTACATGAAATTGGCTAGTGTGACAGAGAAATTAATGTTTAGTTTTATTTCATTACAACTAATTTAAATTTTAAAGTTGAAGCAAAGTAAAATTTTACTGAGCTTAGCTTTATTTAGGGGCAGTACTCCATTTCACTTCAGATGCTAAAAATTTAGCATCCTTGTTGGAGCATGAGAAATGTAAAATAAACATAAAATTTTGAAGATGTCATACAGAAAACACTAAATACTAATAAATTTTGAAGTGATAATATAATGATATAGAAATATCTTGCATATGTTAGATTGAATAAAATGTACTATTAATTGCACTGCCTCTGTATTTTTTAACTTGGCTAGTAGAAAGTTTAAAATTACATACATGGTTCTCATTGTACTTCTACAAGAAATCTTTGGTAGAGATAATGACAAGATCTTTTACTTAAGCTAAAGATTTTCAGATTTCTGTTTTACAAATAAATATTCACATCAATATGAAAAGTAAATTTAGCCTTTGATATTAGAGGCAAAACTTGATCACTTATGAGGTTAAATTGTTCAAGTGAGAAAAATAACTCTAAATAAAACAAAGAGGGAAGAGTTTTCAAAAACTGTGTAAGCATAAAAGTGAAGCCTAATGTTTGCATGGGGTAAAGAAATATTGCTGCATATAAGATCAGGAGAGAGTTTCAATAAGGGGGAATGGTAGCATCAATGGGATGCTGCAGATAGCATTGCCAACGCTATTGGCATTCTCCTGTAATTGTCTTTACTACTGTAATTTCTACTATAATCATCATCTCCACTATTGTTTTTTGTTACTTCTTCCCCAGACTTTATTAATTTTTTATTTGACAGGTGGAATTATAGCCAGTGAGAAAGAGACAAAGGTCTTCCTTCCATTGGTTCACTCCCCAAATGGCTGCTACAGCTGGCGCTGCACCGATCTGAAGCCAGGAGCCAGGTGCTTCTTCCTGGTCTCCCATGTGGGTGCAGGGATCCAAGCACTTGGGCCATCCTTCACTGCCTTGCAGGGCCACAGCAGAGAGCTGGACTGGAAGAGGAGCAACCAGGACTAGAACCCGGTGCCCATAGGGGATGCCGGCACCACAGGGGGAGGATTAACCAACTGAGTCACAGCGCCAGCCTGACTTTATTAAACCTTACTAATTTCTTTATCCTCAGATTTCAATTCCTAGAAAATCCATGCATGGAGCTTCAGTCAAATCACGGGTACATTAAAAAAGTTGGCAATATTGGTATATGTGCAATTATGTGCCTTTTTCTAGTGATAGGTACCTCTAATTTTACCATTTTTTTAAAGATTTTTTATTTATTTGACAGAGTAACAGAGAGAGAGGCAGAGAGAAAAGTCTTCTATCCAATGGTTCACCCCTCAAGTGGCTGTCACGGCCAGAGCTACACCAGTCCGAAGCCAGGAGCCAGGTGTTTCCTCCTGGTCTCCCATGAGGGTGCAGGGGCCCAAAGACTTGGGCCATCCTCCACTGCCTTCCTGGGCCACAGCAGAGAGCTGGACTGGAAAAGGAGCAACCGAGACCAGAACACGGTGCCCATGTGGGATGCCGTCACCACAGGCAGAGAATTAACCAAGTGAGCCATGGCACCAGCTCTTAATTTTACCGTGTTCTAAAAGGAAGTAATGACACCATCACCACCAACAGCACCCAAAGAAATAAAATTATTGTTGCAGGATCCATGTAAGAAATGCTAGTTAAAGAGAGAAAAGGACTTAATGTCAGAGAAGGTCAGAGAGGGTCCACATTTATATGAGAGAAAAAAGGAATTAGGTAGAAGTAGACTACCAACAAAAATATATTTAAATAATAAATGGCAGTTTACTGACTGTAATAATTCATTGTGTGAATGGTTCCCATGCAAATATTTTTCAGATTATGCCCTTTCTTGAATATCTAAGATACAGTATCTGCTTGGGTATCTGTATCTGGAAGTGAGATCTCAGTTTTAAATACCATTTCCTGCCCTGGAGCTGGGAAGTGTCTGGCTGGAACATCTGTGAGATAATCGTCCACTACTAGCCAGCTATCTCCCTGGCTTGGTGTCCTGGTGGAATTTCAAAACAATGCAGCGACTGAGTTGTACCCTATGGGCAGTGGAGAATTTAAATGGATTTCAGGTGCAGAGGTAGTATCACTTACCACTGAAGACTTGTAACAGGAACAAGCTTCAGACTTGGGAAATTTCAAAAATAGCAGAGCAGATCTAATCACTGAAAGCCAAGCCACAGTCTTTTGACTACAGCCCTAGAAAACTCTACGGAATGGATACATCATAATACACTCATTGACTAATTAGCGTAACCCAAAGAGAAGTCAATGCAGTTGTACCCAGCATTGCTCTGCTCAGCACATTTGTTCAAGGTTAAGAATGCAACAATCTCTGCAGTTGTGTGGGTTGATGACAGATTTTTGTTGTGGTATAGACTGGCATCACAGGTCTATAAAAGAAAGAATGAGATTGAAGTCAGAAGAGTTCAGTCTGGGAGTTGGTTCTATGATCAACAAATGTGACTGCTCAGACCTTCATTTCTTCATCTTTCCATTGGAGATATTGAATACCGATTTTCATTCCTTTCTTAACATGCAGTGATATCAAGTACCCTTAATAACTGAAAAAACTGACATTGCATATGGCTTAGATCCTTAGTTAACTACCTTAAAAGTACAGAGATTACAGATAGTTAAATGATTTGTGTCTAACCATAAATTCAATTTAGTTATTTTTATTTTCAGTGAATTTCCAAAATGAATTTCTCATCACTTATGCAAACCCTAGCAAGTAAGAAAAATAAATAAAAGAATGCTCACTTTTTGCAATGTTTCCATATCAGATAACATCAAAATTTAGTAAAACTCATTATCGCTTCCACATGTTCATATTTTATTTCAAATAAGACTGAATATATAGAGTATACACAAATTTAATTTGTATACTGTCAGACAAGTTTTTTCTCCAAAATACCTCTAGCTCAAGTTGTTTTCACTTGCCTAATCTAAGTCATAAATGCAAACTGTTAGTAGTAGTAATCTCTTCCTATTATTTATTATCCCTTGTAGATGAAAGCACTGTATGACTTCCAACTCCATGGCCTTCACAGTTTGCAATTCCTTGCCTCCTCCTTCACTGACTCTCTTTTTGCTATCCATCATTTTTAGATTTTTTAAATTTTATTAAACTTTTATTTAATAAATATAAATTTTGAAAATAAAACTTTTGGATTATAGCGGCTTTTCACCCCATAACCTCCCTCCCACCCACAACCATCCCCTCTCCCACTCCCTCTCCCATCCCACTCTTCATGAAGATTCATTTACAATTATCTTTATATACAGAAGATCTACTTAGTATATACTAAGTAAAGATTTCAACAGTTTGCACCCACACAGAAACACAAAGTATTAAGTACTGTTTGAGTACTAGTTGTACCATTAATTCTCATAGTGCAACACATTAAGGACAGAGATCCTACATGGGGATAGGTACACAGTGACTCCCGTTGTTGATCTAAAAATTGACACTCTTATTTATGACATCAGTAACCACCTGAGGCTCTTGTCATGAGCTGCCAAGGCTATGGAAGCCTTTTGAGTTTACCAACTCCAATCTTATTTTGACAAGGCCATAATTAAAGTGGAAGTTCTCTCCTCCCTTCAGAGAAAGGTACCTCCTTCTTTGATGGCCCCGTTCTTTCCACTGGGAACTCACTCACAAATATTTTGATTCAGGTCATTTTTTATTTTACTTTTTTTTCCCCACAGTATCTTGGCTTTCCATGCCTGAAATACTCTCATGGGCTTTTTAGCTGGATCTGAATGCCTTAAGGACTGAATCTGAGGCCAGAGTGCTGTTCAGGACATCTGTCATTCTATGAGTCTGCTCTGTATCCCGCTCCCATGTTGGATTGTTCTCTCCTTTTCAATTCTATCAGTTAGCTTTAGCAGACACTAGTCTTGTTTATGTGAGCCCTTTGACACTTAATCCTATCATTATGATCAATTATGAACTGAAACTGATCATTTTGACTAGTAAGATGGCATTGGTACATGCCACCTTGATGGGATTGATTTGGAATCCCCTGGCACATTTCTAGCTCTACCACTGGATTTATCCATAATGTCTAAAAGCCATTAAACACTGCACACGATCTGAACCCTATCCCTAAGAATTAGATAACAGATTCCTTCATCATTACAGATCAAGTCTTGGCATCTCTTTTCTGAATTCCATAAATGTTGGGTTTGTGGGGAAAAAAGTTCATGTTCACCAGCATTTGGAATTTTCTACCTTTCTGTAATCAAGAAATTTGAGGAGAAAACTGGAGGGCTTAAAATCTCCCAGGGAGCCCTTTAACTAAACAGTGACTAAGGATCATTCATCCTATGCTTGAGTCATTTCAATGACAGATCAATATCTTAAAACTAATTCACTCAAACAACGTGAATTTCTACATTTTTAGAAGTGATACCTAAGGGGGCCAGTGTTGTGGTGTAGCAAGTTAAGCTGCTGCTTCCAACACTGGCATCCCATATCAGAGTGACAGTTCAAGATCTGGCTGCTCCACTTCCGATCCAGCTCCCTACTAAATCTCCTGGGAAAGCAGTGGCGGAACGTCCCTGCCACCTATGTAGGAGGACTGGTTTGAGTTCCTAGCTCCTGGCTTCAGCCTGGCCCAGCCCTGGCTGTTGTGCCCCTTTGGGGTATAGAGAAGAGGATAGAAAATCTGCATGAGTGTATGTGTGTGTATGTGTGTGTCTGTGTATCCCACTTTGCCTTAAAATACACAAATAAGTAAATCTTGAAAAATAGAAAAATGTATTTAGAGGAAGAAGTTATTCCTCTGTAGTGAATACCTATATACACTTATGACTCCAACACTTTTCAATCTAGTCTTCTCACCTAAATTTCAGAATTATGTATCCAAACAGGAACATTCTCTATATCTATATATGCTTAGATTGTTTAATGGGGTTATGCCCTGATAAACACATGCTAAGTTGAAAATGTTGTAAGCGAAAAATGTATTTAATACACTTAAACTATCAAAAATTATAATTTGGTCCCTAACACCCTGTAAAGTGTCAGTTTTTAACCTTGCAACCTTGTGCTTGACTGGGAGCTGGGCTCACTGCTGCTGTCCAGCATCAGGACAGAGTATGACTGCAGATTGCTAATCCAGGCAAAGGTGAAAATTATAAGTACCATTTCAGCTGAATGCATGTTGCTTTTCATAACATAGAGTCAAAATTATAAGTCGAATCATAGTGAATGAGAAACCACCTGCAATACCACCTTCTTCTTCCCCACACCCCTTTTATTCTAGTATTTCCTACCTCAGGAACCATTTGCTATTTCAGTAAATGATACCAGTATCCACCCAGTTTTTAAAAATAGAAATGGTGAAACCATCTTTTACCTCTTACCAAACATTCCTGAGAAAATGCTCAGTATTGTTGAGTCTACCAAATAAATTCCCTTTTATTCTGTTTTCTTTCCTTTCTCACTATCATGATCATCACATTGCTGGTTTTCTTCAGCTATATGTTGATTCTTTTCAGGCTTTTAAAAAATTATCAAGCATATAAATATGAACCAAATAGAATGAAACTTGAAGTCAGAGGTCCCTGTGGCCAGGCCAGGACTTAGACCAGTTAGATCCTTTTTTCACAATTTTCAAGTGACTTCAAGGAGATCATATGAAGTCATTCTCCAACTAGGATTCCACTTGATAACAATAATTGCATAGAAGGGGAAAACTGAATAGAACTCCCAGAAGCAAAACTGTTCCACTTGGATAGGGTGTGACCCAGGAAATCCTGGACAGTATAAAGGAGAGAAGGCTTCAAATATATATATATATATATATATATATATATATATATATATATATATATATATATAAAGATTTATTTATTTAAAAGGCAGAAAAGCCGAGTTAGAAAGAGAGGGAGATCTTCCATTTGTTGATTCACTTTCCAAACGGCCACAATGGCCAAGGCTGGACCAGACTGAAGCCAGGAGCCTCTTTTAGGTTTCCCACGTGGGTACAGGGGTTGAAGTGCTTGGGCCATCTTCCACTGCTTTCCCAGGCACGTTAGCAGGGAGCTACATCAGAAGTGGAGCAGCTGGGACAGAAACAAGCACCTATATGGGATGCTGGTGCTGCAGGCAGAGGCTTCACCTGCCATGCCACACTGTCAGCCCCTTTTGCTTATTTTTTTTTCATTTTTAATTATCTATATACAGAAGATTGATTCAGTATATACTAAGTAAAGATTTCATCAGTTTGCACCCACACAGAAACACAAAGTGTAAAATACTGTTTCAGTGCTAGTTATAGCATTACTTCACATTGGACAACACATTAAGGACAGATCCCACATGAGATGTAAGTACACAGTGACTCCTGAAGTTGATTTAACAATTTGACACTCTTGTTTATGGCGTCAGTAATCTGCCTAGGCTCTAGTCCTGAGTTGCCAAGGCTATGGAAGCCTTTAGGGTTCGCCGACTTCGATCTTATTCCGACAGGGTCATAGTCAAAGTGGAGGGTCTCTCCTCCCTTCAGAGAAAGGTACCTCCTTCTTTGATGGCCCCATTCTTTCCACTGGGATCTCACTCACAGAGATCTTTCATTTAGGTCTTCTTTTTTTTCCAGAGTGTCTTGGCTTTCCATGCCTAGAATATTTTCATGGGCTCTTGAGCCAGATCTGAATGCCTTAAGGGCTGATTCTGAGGCCAGAGTGCTATTTAGGACATCTGCCATTCTATGAGTCTGCTGTGTATCTCGCTTCCCATGTTGGATCATTCTCTCCCTTTTTGATTCTATCAGTTACTAATAGCAGACACTAGTCTTGTTTGTGTGATCCCTTTGACTCTTAGACCTATCAGTGTGATCAATTGTTAACTGAAATTGATCACTTGGACTAGTGAGATGGCCTTGGTACATGCCTTTTGCTTATTTTTTAAAAAGATAATGGAGATAAGTGTTTGCTACAGCAGTTATGATACTACTTGTAACACCTGCATTCCATGCTGGCTGCCTGGGTTTGAGTTCCACCTCCACCCATGATTCCAGCTTCCTGCTGAAGCCAGGGGAGGCACCAAGTGATGGCTCAAGTAGTTGCTTCCTTGGCACCCACATGGGACCAGCACTATGTTCTGGGCTCCTGGCTTCAGCATGGCCCATACTCAACTGTTGGCAGGCATTTGGGGAATGCACCAATGGATAAGAGATCTCTCTCTGTCCCCCTGTCTTTCTTTCAAATATACATGGATTATTAATTTTTTAAATGTAAAGTTGACTTGATTATATTAAAATTATAAATGTTTCAAAGCAATTGCTATATGTCTTATTAGTGATTCAGAACAAATTATTCAAGATGAAATTACTGTTATTTTCTCTTAATCTGGATAGGCATAGTTCCACATTTTCCACAACAACCCACCTTAAGGCTGCTGAGAATTTTTTTAAATAAACTATTTTAACATCCATAATAGAATTTTCTGGGTTTTTTAAATGTGTGTGTGTGTGTGTGTGTGTGTGTGTGTGTGTGTGAAACCAGTCTCTGACCAATATCCTTTCATTGGTTCCTCTGTGTTTCTCCACAGTAAAATTAGCTTTTATTCCTTATCTAAAATAAACTAAATTACTAATAGGTTCCCATGCTAGACTCTACTTCCCAACTATTTGGTCTATTATAATTTAAAAAGAAATAATTTATTAATGCTTTCTTTAAAAACTGTAAATATTAACCTCTGAGCCAGAGATATTACAAAGATAAAATAACAAGAAAATAAACAAAACAATATAGAGGTTTACAAAGTATAACTCCTTGACAATGCCTCAAAAAAAATAATAAAAGCCAAACAAACCAATCTACTTGTGCATGTTATTTTAACAAGAGAAATGAGTGGTACTCCCAGTTTACATATGCTTGAAGCCTCCAATCCTGTATTCATCAAATGCTAGTTGAATCCAATATAGCAACCAATTATTTTGAAGCTGCTATTTACTAAATATATGTTTGAGCCAATTCACATAGGAAACATTGCTTTTTTATTTGCAAAGATCCAAACATAAACAAGAATGTAAGACAAAATTCCATCAAAATAAAATCCTGTTTGTATTACACTTTTCTCATTCCAAGGAAGCATATTCTTCCATCCATTTCCTTTCATGGGATTAATCAGCCTTTGCCATAGGATTTCGCAGCTGCATTATTTAAAATTCCAGTAATTCCAACTAAAATCAGAACAACTTAAAGTCAATCCATTTTCACCAGTACTATTATCCCTAGTCCTCATTGTCAGAATAAATCTTGATTACTAAGAAGATAGTAGAGGTAGTAGTGGAAATTTTATTTCAACAACTTGGAAACATTTTTAAACTAATTTTGAAAATCAACTATTCCCAAAGGACACTGAATTGTACAACTCTAGAGGGCACCATTCTCTGAACATAGACCTACTGGGTTCCAATCACCCCACTGTGATGAAGTAACATCTTTTATGCAAATCTATTAAAGAGAATCACCGCAAGTGACTTTTCTGTCTCATCCACAGATCAACATCTTCTGTGGAAGAGGTCACGTTTTTATCTCTATATCATTTTCTGGTACACTGGCTGGCAGAGTGTACATGAACAAAATTGTTCTTTGAACTGAAAGAAGTTTCTGTCTGGATTTCAAAGAATCAACCAGGGAGTTATTTTGGAGATTTTAGCTATCAACAACATATTTTATCTGACAAAGTTGACTTTGACCTAATGCACAACGTTAGGAGGCAAATACATGGAATTTGGATGAAGTAAGAACAGTTGCCAAACCAGCTAGCACAAGAAATGAGCCCTGGGAATTACTGGAATACAGATGGCTTGAGCCTCAAGTCCTTCATATTCAGAATCAAAGTCACTCTGTGTTCCAGGCAACTTGTCCTCATTTGATAGTTTTCACCCCGGTTTGCACATAAGCTCCCTATAGGTTTTAATTTTTAAATTCTGATTCTTTTTTTTTTTAATTTCAGTTGCCAATTTATCAGCGGTCCACATATAGTTTCTCTACTCTTTTATGATTTAGATTTTTTATATTGCCAGAAATTACAATATGTTCATAAATACCAAATTACTACATTGAACAAGTGATATTACAACATAATTAATTCAAACAGATACACTTAGAATAGGTTTGATTTCACAGTATCTAGGCTGCCTCCACAGTGATGGAGGCACTTTGGTCCTTCCTCCTGCCAGTGTGTGAGTTCATTGCTGTACTACTTAGCACAAGGCAGAAAGCAACACAACCAGTGAGCACCATCTGCCTCAGGTCAACGTAGAGTTGGGGCCAGTATGGTGGTGCAGCAGGTTAATGCCCTGGCCTTAAGTGCCAGCATCTCATATGAGTGCTGGTTCGAGACCCGGCTGCTCCACTTCTTTTAACTTTTATTTAATAAATATAAATTTCCAAAGTACAACTTTTGGATTATAGTGGCTTTTTCCCCCCATAACCACCCTCCCACCCGCAACCATTCCCTCTCCCACTCTCTCTACCATCCCATTCTTCATCAAGATTCATTTCCAACTATCTTTATATACAGGTGATCAATTTCGTATATACTAAGTAAAGATTTCAACAGTTTGCACCCACACAGATATACAAAGTATAAAGTAATGTTTGAGTATTAGTTAAACCATTAATTCACATTGTACAACACATTAAGGGCAGAGATCCTACATGAGGAGTAAGTGCACAGTGACTCCTGTTGTTAACAATTGACACTCTTATTTATGACATCAGTAACCACCTGAGGCTCTTGTCATGAGCTGCCAAGGCTATGGAAACCTCTTGAGTTCGCCAACTCCGATCTTATTTAGACAAGGCCATAGTCAAAGTGGAAGTTCTCTTCTCCCTTCAGAGAAAGGTACCTCCTTCCTTGATGGCCGTTCTTTCCACTGGGAACTCACTCACAGAGATCTTTCATTTAGGTTTTTTTTTTTTTTTCCCCACAGTATCTTGGCTTTCCATGCCTGAAATACTCTCATGGGCTTTTTAGCCAGATCCAAATGCCTTAAGGGCTGATTCCGAGGCCAGAGTTCTGTTAAAACATTTGCCATTCTATGAGTCTACTGTGTATCATGATTCCTATGTTGGATTGTTCTATCAGTTAGTATTAGCAGTCTTGTTTATGTGATCCCTGTGACACTTAATCCTATCATTATGATCAATTATGAACTGAAACTATCATTTTGACTAGTGAGATGGCATTGGTACATGCCACCTTGATGGGATTGAATTGGAATCTCCTGGCACGTTTCTAACTCTACCATTAGGGGTAAGGCTGATTGAGCATGTGCCGAACTGTACATCCTCCCTCTTTTATTCCCACTCTTATATTTAACAGGGATCATTTTTCAGTTAAATTTAAGCACCTAAGAATAATTTTGTGTTAATTAGAGTTCAACCAATGGTATTAAGTAGAATAAAGAAATACTAAAAGGAAAAAAATAGTAAGTTGTTCCTCGACAGTCAGGACAAGGGCTGATCAAGTCATTGTTTCTCATAGTGTCCATTTCACTTCAATGGGTTTCCTTTTAGGTGCACAGTTGTCACCGATCAGGGAGAACATGATATTTGTCCCTCTGGGACTGGCTTGTTCCACTTCCAATCCAGCTCTCTGCCATGACCTGGGAAAGCAGTAGAAGATGGCCCAAGTCCTTGGGCCCCTTTACCTGTGTGGGAGACATGGAAGAAGCTTCTGGCTCCTGGCTTCAGATTGGCACAGCTCCAGCCGTTGTGGCCATCTGGGGAGCAAACCAGTGGATGGAAGACCTCTCTCTCTCTCTCTCTCTCTCTCTCTCTGCCTCTCTTCTATCTGTGTAACTCTGACTTTCAAATAAATAAATAAATCTTAAAAAAAGGGCAGAGTTAAGGAGTTCAAAGTTTAGGTACTATTTCCAATTGCTAACCCTTGTCCAACATCTTGTGGTAAATTTTTCATTATAGGTTCTGTGTGAAAATTTGTAGAAAGAAACAATTACTCTGTGTTGATTTATAAAATGGTATTGGAGTTTAAAATAAGGAATATTGTTTCATTGAAATATTCATGTTCATTATAAATAATTTCATTGTTTTGTATTTTTCCTTTTTCCCACCATTTTCTAATGCATCATCTTTTTTTTTCTAAAATGCAAATATGAGACAAACAAAACACATTTAAAGAGAAATTCTCTAGGAGTTGAGGAGACAAAAGGGATTCATCTTGTATTTATGCTAAGCATTATAAAGTTTTAAGATTCTATTTATGGGATTATGAGGCCAAAATAGAGACTGAGATGCATTTGTTGGTAGCCATGTTTTGATAGGCAACCAAAGTCAGTAAGGGCAAGAATACATGGCAATTTCCTGTGAAGAACAGAATCAGTTGATAAGACTGCTTTAAACTCTATTTAACACCATTATAGGAGGTAAGCTGCTGATAACCAACATGATTAAGACAAAACCACAGGCCAGTGCTGCGGCTCACTAGGCTAATCCTGCACCTGCGGCACTAGTACCCCAGGTTCTAGTCCCGGTTGGGGTGCCAGATTCTGTCCCAGTTGTTCCTCTTACAGTCCAGCTCTCTGCTGTGGCCAGGGAAGGCAGTGGAGGATGGCCCAGGTGCTTGGGCCCTGCACCCCATGGGAGACCAGGAGAAGCACCTGACTCCTGGCTTCGGATCAGCGCAGTGCGCCGGCGGTGGCGGCCATTTGAGGGGTGAACCAACAGAAGGAAGACCTTTCTCTCTGTCTCTCTCTCTCACAGTCTAACAAAAAAAAAAAAAAAAGAATCACAGGCAACAAACCGGGGAGTTCACTATCAAAAAACCTTTTAGAAAGTCCTAGTAAGGCTGTATATATCCACCAGCCCTAGAAAATGTCTGGTTATAGTAGAATCTGTCAGGTCAAAGTCCCCTGCACTTAACTCTTTATCTTTACCCTCAACCATAGGGGAGCTAGAGGACAACCAAAGACAAGGTGGAAAAATTAGGAGAAGAAATACAAGGAAAAGAAATGGAGAAGTGATCCACATCCTTCTATCCCAGTGTACATGTCCTAGCTAAAGCAGGACAGGGAGTTAGAAGAGTAGATATAATCTTTAAGACATGCTCATAGTGTTGGCTTTTATATGGGTTTGGACACTTGTTGAAAGTAGGTTGTGGTGTTTCACATAATTTATTTGCATATGATTATCTGACTATCACTGAGGAAGTAATCAGACTGGCTCTAAATTTCACTCTAAGTACAGAAAACTATTTGCCCTACATAAACCAAATCTGAGTAATTCTTGAAAAATAAAGAATATTCTGTGTTTTAATGATTTTCCTCTTTCAAATTCTGTCCTTTCAAGCATATCATAGTAATAATGGTGGTATTTAAAAACACGGAAGTATTCAAAAATAAGCATGATTGAGAAACTAGAGAATCAGTATATTTGAAACCTTCTAAAGTCTGTTAAAGTTCAAAATTAAGTTATGTCTCTCTGTAGATTCAGATGTCTGAGAATACCTGGAAATCCAGGCTAACTTCACAAAAGATTTATATCAATTTGTAGTATGCGCAGCTAACTGAACTACTATACACTAACTCTTCATCCAAACAGAATTCATTTTTTCAGTTATCCAGCTTTCCTTCATGTATCTCTACATTCATAGGAAATTGAGCACCTTTCCTGCCCCCAAGCTGAATGTAAGTCCCAGCCAACCAAGAATATCCAATTCCAATCCTTTCTCTTTTTATTAGTTTGTGGGTACCTAGTTTGCTAATGCTGTGATAGGGAGTAGCCTTTTAGAGGGAAGAATTATGATGACAATTTCTTCTTCTTTTTAAAATTTTTATTAGTACAAAGAGAACGGATTTCATAGACACAAGTAGGGAAATTTTCTCATATAACTGGTGTGGATGATGCAGAATATTTTACTCTATGCTCAGATTATTATTTTATTCTAGGCTCATGGTGACCAGTGCAAAATATGAGGTATTGTCTAGATTCATGATATTTGTGGAGTGCCTTTAAGTCCGGCTGGCAGATTTTGTACTATTATTGCCAGGTAAATTGTCCCCATTGTAAGAATGAGAAGGCATATTGTTGTTGTAGAGAACTGTTTCTCCCATAATACCAGGAAGTTTGCTCCTTTGAACTGGTCCAGAAGTAGACAACTTAGATACTGGAAGGAAGTCTTGAAAAGCTTATAGAGACCTTCAGATA
This sequence comes from Sylvilagus floridanus, assembly GCA_949820135.1. Classification (NCBI taxonomy): domain Eukaryota; kingdom Metazoa; phylum Chordata; class Mammalia; order Lagomorpha; family Leporidae; genus Sylvilagus; species Sylvilagus floridanus. The sequence continues at coordinate 142,055,392 of OX463241.1, forward strand.
ACATCAACATTTAATTTTCGTGTTGGTAGAAATTGAGTATAATTCTGCATATATAGTCAGTTTCTATACAAACAGAAAATGCTTGATAAATAAATACATACTCATTTGATTCAGAGTTTCTGTATGAATCAGTACTCTCACTGAAAAACACCGTAGTTATTTTTCTAAACAGAATAATACATTTTATGCTAACAACATCTTAGCTTTAACACATACAATAAGAACCAGATTAACCAGGCTATTTTCAATATTTGCAATTTCCTATATTTGAAGTTAATGCTACAGTTAACGATCTTTTACTTCCAGTAAAACAAGTATTAAAATATTTACAAAGTAAACTTCAATCAAAAAGGAATCAAATGGTACAAACTCACACACAGTAGTTAACTCCAAAATATGTATTTCCTTTGTACTGAAGAGAAGCCCAATACCTGACACTACTAATGTTGAGAGATCTTATTTAAATGCAAAAGGTGTGAAGCATTTTGAGAAAGGTGACACTACAACGTGTCATTATAATACTCAAGATGGTATTTTGATTGTTGTGTCTGTGTAAATTATGTTTGTCTTATAAAATATCCTTGAATAATTTTCAAAATGCTGCACAAGTCATTCTGCACATATCAGATCTAATGGCCCATATGCTACTTAGAAAGCATTAGCACCTTCCTACAGAAATACTCACTAACATATGATGCAAACTTCTGTAGCATTAATCTGCAGGTGCAAAATATGCTATAATATAAAGACATATGAGCCCTAGTTTTTTAAACATTTTTAAATTGACTTTTAAATGTTAGTCATTGTTTAAAATTGTTTCCTTACATAGGAAGGAAAGAAAATGCTTGCACACTTTTGAGATGACATAACACAAAAAATTTAATGTTCATTTAGAATTTATTTTTATTTTATGTGAAAGGTAAAGAGAGACAGAGACAGACAGAAGCAGATGGACAGATATCTTCAACTCAATCCAGATCTCCCATGTGGCTAACAGGGACCAAAGCACCTGAACCATTCTGCTGCCTCTTAGAGTATCCATTAGTGGCAAGCTCGATTGAAAGACGAGGAGAGGGGCCACAAATAAAACACTCTGATATGGGTTGTTGGTGTCCCGAGAGGTATATGACCTAACCTCTATACCAAACGCTTATACCCTAACTTGCCCCTTAAAATGTAATAAAAAACTTACAATTTTCAAATGCAGATGATAACATCAGTTTTCCAATAATCCCAATTCTGTTCTTAGAATAGTAAATTTACTATAAATGAGTGAAATGGTCTTTTCGTTTGATTATTGTTTATAGCCCTTGCCTATACTTCCACTGACCTAGTGTCTTTTTACTTTGAGTTGTTGAACTCTTTATTTAGTGAAATATTAAGCCTTCAACTATAATGAAATTAAAAATGTTATCTCAGGGCCAGCACTGTGGTATAGTGGGTTAAGCCATTGTCTACAGCACTGGCATCCTCTACGGCACCAGTTCAAGTCCTGGCTGCCTCTCCGATCCAGCTCTCTGTTGATGCACCTGGGAAAGCAACAGAAGATGGTCCAACTGCTTGGGTCCCTGTACCCAGGTGGGAGACCTAGATGAAGCTCCTGGCTCCTAGTTCCAGTCTGGTCTAGTCCCAGCTGTTATGACCATTTGGGGAGTAAACCAGTAGATGGAAGATCTCTCTCACACTTTCTCTGTAATTCTGACTTTCAAATAAATAGTCTTTTTTTTTTTAAAGTTATCTCAAAAACTAAAAAAAAAAAGAGGGGGAGGGAGAGAGGGAAAGAGGAATGAAATATCATTATACTCTTAGAATTGTATCTATGAACTACATTGAATCTGTGCTCTTTGTATTAATACATTAACGTGAAAAAATAAAGTACAAAAGTGATCAACATCTATTTGTGACTGTCCCTCCATCTGTTGGAAATGAAAGACCACTAGAAGAATATTTAACTTAGGAACACAGAAACAAGTAAATGTGATGCTAAGAATGAAACCAGAAAAAGAACTTACAGTAGCTTTCTCTAGGTATTCCTAAGTACTTTCTATGCATTGCCTCATTAATCCTCAAGACAACCCTATGGGATGGATGCTATTATTCTTCCCATTGTATAACCATGGAAACTAAATCTGAGAAACATTATAACTAACCCAAACACACAAACAACTGGCACCTGGAAGAGTTGAGACTTGAAACTCCCACAGGGTAGAGCAAAGCCTGGGTTCTTGGTCTTTCTGCAGTACTGCCCTCCAACAATTAAATTTATTGGATAGGAAATATAAATCTTAGAGCAGTTGGGCCTCATTGGTACCATTGTTTTATAATATTAAATTGCTTCAAGGGGCATTTCACTCACAAGGAAAAAAATACTATAATCAATGCAACGCATGTCTCCTTTATAAGTCACAAATTTCAAGTGGTCAGAGCCTTCAACCATGACCTATGCAGTTAGTATATTCAAAACCCAAGTATCAAGTGATTATTTCTGCTGTGTTTGTAGGTCAATACTAATCTTCCTATGAGGTGGAACCTGCACCAATAGTACACGCTACTCTTATTTTCTCCATTGTCTCCAGCTAAGAATTCTCTGCAGAAATTGAAGCTCTATAGTTAAAAAGCTGATTTTTAGAGGAAGTAATAGTTGAAGGAGTTAGGACTTTTGGTTTAGTTGTTACTATATGAAAAATACATGTTCAATTAAGGGAACAAGAATACATACACATGTAGTCATTCATTAATCAAATGTATATTGAAAATCTATTACATTCCTATTATATTCCTATTGTTGGATACAGATCAGAAGTTCTGCATTTCATGGAACTGATTGGTCTAATTATAGTTATGTGATTCTGATTTTTAAATATGTAGTTAATAGCAATAGGCAAAGAACAAATGAACTAGCAAATACCATATTAAGTAGTGATAACTTCAAAAGGGTAAATGCATGTACTCTATTTACCATGGAAACATAAGGGAAGGCCTCTCATAAAAAAAAAAAATCACATTATAACAGGCACCTGTAAAAAGACAGGGAGTGAGCTGTCCTGAAAAGATGAAACATGAGATACAAGTGCCCAAACCCTCACTTGAAAACAAGTTTTCGATGTTCATAAAATACACAGAGGTTTGATGGCGCTAAGTTGGGTTGGCGGAGGGGTAGAAAGGGAGGACACTGGAAGATTAGGTCTTCAGTATAGTGGTGAGGAGGAAGAAGTACAAATCCTATATAGTCACAAGGAGCACAGTAAAGACTGTTTTTCTCAGTGTGATATAAGAAGGTATTGGTGAATTTCAGGTTGAGGAAGAGTAGGACTTACTACAAAAATAATCCTGGAAGCAGTGTCACAACTAGTCTGTTGAGCATCAAAAGTACAAACAGGGAGAAGTGGTTGAAAGCAATTGCCATGGTCCTTCATGAAAGAATAGTGTCTTAGATGATAGGAGTGGTGGGAGGTGAGAGTGGATATACCTGCAGGCAAAAATGAGAGGGTAAAATTAAAGATTGGATAAGATGTATGAGAAAAAGAAATCTAAAGTGACTAAGATTTGACATGAGAAACTACAGAATAGAGCTGTCATACTCTGAGAGGGGACAGATAAGGAGAAGCAGGTTAGATATTCACATGGTGATGAATATCCACTGCGGATTGAGGAAAGAAGTCCAGAGTAGAGACGCAAATCTGGAGCCATTGGCTATAAGATACTCCAAGAACATGGCTCTGAACAAGATTACTAAGGACTGAACACTAGGCTCTCCAGTGTTACTTGAGCACAGGACTAAGAAAGAGAAATCCAGTGAGGCGCAGAACCAAGAAAGTGGAAGCCTGGAGGCCATGGGAAGAAGAGTTTGAATAAGAATAAGGTTAATCACATCCATTGCACCTTATAAGATCATCAACACCCAGACTGACAAACAACTATTGAATATGACATTAAATAGTCACTTGTGATCAAAACCAGAGCAGTTTCAGTTCAGACATAAGAAAAAAATTGGATTGGAATGAATTCACAAGAGATTTGATGGAGACATGCTGGCAGCCTCAAATATAGACACAACATGGTGACTGTATTTTCCTAACAAAAATTCAGGCTATATGGTTTCATACATCATCTGTTAGGAGCTGGAACATTTAAATTTCAAACTCTTCCAGTAAATCCAAGACCTACACTGGTAGGTTATAACGCAAGTACATTTACATTTGATTTGCCTTTTATAGGGCAAATTCAGTATAACTTTATTTTTACAAAGTTGCTGTTCCTAAATACAGCTTGTCACAGCAAGCATTTTTTAGTGGATTGATAAATGTCTATCAAAAGCTTTAGTCCTTTTATGATTTGGTAGGATATTTTCTGAAGCATAAGGCCAAATACTATTTCTAAATTTAAAATATCTTACATATGATGGTTATGCAAGTGTGCATACCACCACGTTTTCACTCCATGAATAATGTATGCCCTATGCAATTTGAGTGGAAAGAAAAAAATGTTAAACATCTAATAATCCATATTAAATATAAGGATAAAACCATTATGCTTAATAGTATAATTCTTGAAATAAAAAGTCACAGTGAGAATTTTATAGATAAAAATAATAAAATCAAATAATTTTCTCCACCTCTTTCTTACTCAACAGTTGTTCCCATAACAGTTAAAATAAATTAATCCTACTTTAAAACTATAGGACCAAACTAAAAAGTAAATGACTCATCTTACAGCAATGCAAAAATAGCCGGGGTGGTGGGAACATGGGAAATCCAGAAATGCAAACACAGTTACTCCACATATCACTGATGCCTCATCACCTAAGTCAGACCACCTCAGTCCAGTCTATGAAAATTATCTTATTAAAAATTTACATTCAAGAAGAAAATGCAGCTCTCACTATTAAGCCACAGATTACTTGTGACAGATTGTTTTAATGGATTGACTAACTTGTCAGCTGGGGCTCAATAATGCTTGTTAGTTATTAATTAAATAGTCCTTGTCTCCACTGCTTCTAGAGGAATACACTCTGGGTGTTGAACGTTAGCTCTAAGATATACCAGCTGTGTCATTTTTGTAGCTGATAAAACCGGGAGGGAGGGAGAGAGAGAAAGAGAGTTAGGAGGAGAGCAGAGACAGATTCAAAAGGGAAGTGAGGTAATATACACAGGCTGTGGTCACTGTTTCTTCTGTGTCCTCAGACATCTTACTGGCCCCATTATTTCTTGTCTTCAACTCCTTCCTCTTTTCTGCTCAAATTACTCTAATCTTAATCACAGCTTTCACTTCACAAATTTCTCCACTCTTGTTTCTTATCTCTCCTTACAGCCACTTTTTGAGACTTTTCCACACCCATGATTTTGTGCGTGTTCTTTCTTTCTCTCACTTCCTCCCCTGCCCCTCTCCGCCCCATGTTCACTTTCCCTATGGCTGTATACTGGAAACTTGACTTTTCTGTTCAACAGGTACCTCCGAAGCAATCCTCATAGACAGAAATTTATCAAACTGTCCCAATCACTTCTTTTCTATTTCTCAGGGTTAGGACCTGAACAAGAAGCAGTATACATCCACCTGCCTCAACCACAAACCTCAGAGAACAATCGGGACACATCTTCTTCCACCTTTCACTACAATAAGTACATCAGAATGCAAGCTTCCGAGTCTGCTTCCGTGTACTTCTATCCATTTCTTTCAATGCCACAGTTATAGAGAATTACATTCTCAACCATGGATTTTCTGGATTCTCCCAAGAACCTCCAGCTGGAATTATCACAAGCATCCTTGCCAAGAGTAATATTTCTAAATGCAATCTGACCACAACTTCCTGCACCTTAAAACAATTCAATGGCTCCCTTTTTTTCTTACTTCCTTAGAAAAGTGTCTAAATTTCTTAAGTTTGTTATAAAGTCAATTTTTATCAAGATGGTATGCTCATCCCTTGCCAACCCTCTCCCCATAAACAAGTGATTTGGCGTTATCCCCATCATCCACCTTCTTTTCTTTTTGCATCTATCATATTACCCCATCTCTAGATTTCACAGGTGGTTATCTCCCCATGTAATCTTCCATGACCCCAAAGGCTGGAGAAGTGCCTGCATTGTGAAGTACACTCACTCCTCACTCCTTTTTTTTTTTTTGACAGGCAGAGTGGACAGTGAGAGAGAGAGACAGAGAGAAAGGTCTTCCTTTTTCCGTTGGTTCACCCTCCAATGGCTGCTGCGGCCGGCGTGCTACAGCCAGCGCCCTGTGCTGATCCGAAGCCAGGAGCCAGGTGCTTTCTCCTGGTCTCCCATGCGGGTACAGGGCCCAAGCACTTGGGCCATCCTCCACTGCACTCCCGGGCCACAGCAGAGAGCTGGCCTGGAAGAGGGGCAACTGAGACAGAATCCGGTGCCCCAACCGGGACTAGAACCTGGTGTGCTGGCGCCGCAAGGTGGAGGATTAGCCTAGTGAGCTAAGGTGGCGCAGGCCGTCACTTATTCTAATGAAGCACTTTCTGCTTTAATTGCCTTTGGGCTCTGAGATCCTCATGGAGGTATCTTGTGTTTAAGTTGGATATCTCCAAATTTTAATAGTGCTTGACATTTAGTGATCGATCAACTAAAAAGTCTAGGAAAAACTATGTAAATTGTTAAGCATTATATAATTGAAAGGAATATTATGTTATTGAAATTCTTGTAAAAGGAACACAAAGTTACACCTATACTTAATAACTGTATTTAGATTTTTATTTATGTTTTGGGAGAGCAACTGCTAACTTACAAATAACTATAATCCAAAGAAGCATTTTTTCTGGTTCTATGTGATAAAATTACAATTTTCCTGCATAAAATCCATCATTTATAAAGTATATATAAAAATATACTTTTTAAGATCTAAAAATATGGTTTCTCTTCATTTTTACAATAGTTAATGCAGGATTTCCATTAAATTTAATATAAATAATTGTTAATTCAATAGTAGTTATGTCAATGAAAGGATTACAATTCTCCAGAACCCTTAGACAAGTTCTCCTTAAAGGGGATAATCTCTCAACAATTGTACAATTTCAGGTAAGTATGTTTCTCTAACTTGTTTCCTAGAAATATTCCAGTATATAAAATAAGAATCACTAGCAACATAGTTCAAAATAGAGTAAAAATAAATGTATTAGCTGATATATAAGTTTAAAACATATGACCAAAATATATCTTTTAATAAATTGCTACTGATGCTAAACTCTCCCAGAAACTCTTAAAATAGTATAGTTGTACATAAAATCCTTTCTTCTTAGATTTTTAGACTGTTCTCCTATAACTAGCTTAACAACAATCCATTTGAATTCTGGAAGGAGTCATGAATCAACAGCGGATATTTAATTTAATTAATTTAATTGTTGCCTCACTTTGTGAAGTTATCACAAAGACTTAACTGAAAACAATCGCTATAAAAAACACCTAAATAGTAGAATCTGTTACATATTGTTAAATAAAAATCAGCCCAAAAGTTAGTGTAATTTGTTGTTTCTCTTGATTCTGTGAATTGACTATGACTAGTTGGATTTTTTTTTTTTTGTAACTGAAGTCACACTTGGGACTACAGCCAACTAGGAACTCAGCTGTAGCCAAAGCAAACATCCAAGATGGCCTTCATCCTCCATGATCTCTCTCCACATAATACTCTCATCAATCAATATCTTAGCCCAAGCCACCTGAGAAACCAGCCTCTGTCTCCAATTACTTTACCAAATCTCTGCTTATATCACACTTACTAACATCCCAACTGACCAAAACAAATCACACAGCAAACTCTACACAAAGTCCTGGGTAACAGAAGGCTTGGCTTTCGGGAACTAATGCAAGCCTACCTTAGGCCATTTAAACTCGGATTGCCTGATCATGTATTAAAAGTCAGATCCCAACTCGGCCACGTCAGCTCCCAAGCAAACATAGCTTTAATCAACACAACTTGAAAGATAAGGTCCCTTCTTCCTGCTGTATTATCATGAAAAACAATATATAAATAAGGATTTTTATGTTTACTTGCATTTATTTTCCCTTGAAGTCCTGAAGCTTCCTATATAATGTCTTCTGTCCTTGAACTTGATTCTCAGCTATGAAGCTTTTCCAGCCTTAAAATCACTTTCATTTTTTTTTTTTTTTAGGAGATCATGCACTTATGTCTTTTTTCTTTTTTTTTAAACTTTTATTTAGTAAATATAATTTTCCAAAGTACAGTTTATGGATTACAATGGCTTTTCTCCCCCATAACTTCTCTCCCACCTGCAACCCTCCCCTTTCCTGCTCCCTCTCCCATTCCATTCACATCAAGATTCATTTTCAATTCTCTTTATACACAGAAGATCGATTTAGTATATATTAAGTAAACATTTTATTAGTTTTCACCCACACAGAACATAAAGTGTAAAATACTATTTCAGTACTAGTTATAGCATTACTTCACATTGGACAACACATTAAGGACAAAGATCCCACATAAGAAGTACACAGTGACTCCTGTTGTTGACTTAACAATTTGACACTCTTCTTTATGGCGTCACTAATTTCCCTAGTTGCCAAGGCTATGGAAGCCTTTTGAGTTCGCTGACTTCAATCTTATCTAGACAAGGTCATAGTCAAAGTGGAAGTTCTCTCCTCCCTTCAGAGAAAGGTACCTCCTTCTTTGATGGCCCATTCTTTCTACTGGGATCTCACTCACAGAGATCTTTCATTTATGTCTTTTTTCTTTTCTTTTTTTTTTTTTTCCAGAGTGTCTTGGCTTTCCATGCCTGAAATACTCTCATGGGCTCTTCAGCCAGATCCGAGTTCCTTAAGGGCTGACTCTGAGGCCAGAGTGCTGTTTAGGATACCTGCCATTCTATGAGTCTGCTGTGTATCCCGCTTCCCACATTGGATCGTTCTCTCCCTTTTTTATTCTATCATTTAGTATCCGCAGACACTAGTCTTGTTTGTGTGATCCCTTTGAATCTTAGACCTATCAGTGTGATCAATTGTGAATTGAAATTGATCACTTGGACTATTGAGATGGCATTGGTACATGCAATCTTGATGGGATTGTATTGGAATCCCCTGGCACATTTCTAACTCCACCATTTGGGGAAAGTCTGATTGAGCATCATTTTCATTTTTTAAAGATTTATTTATTTGAAAGGCAGAGTTGAGAGAGAAAGAGAGAAATCTTCCATTCACTTATTTATTCCCCAATGTATGTCTAAGGCTGGGCCAGGCTGAAGCCAGGAGCAAGGAGTTTATCAGGGAGCAGGATTGGAAGTGGAGCAGCCAAGACTTGAACCAGCACTGATATAGTATGCTGGCACCTTAGACAGCAGCTTAACCCACTACACCACAGCATCAGCCCCCATTTTTGACATGTAAGCTTGTACAATGTAATATTCTATAATACTGGCTCAGAGAAAAAAGAAGTTTGACATTTTTGTTTCTTAAGTCACAGAATCATATTCTTCACTTGGAAAAGAGTATTGACATGCTTTCTGTTTATTTCGTAATCACAAGCTTAACCCTCCACCAAATACAGAATTCAACAAGTAGTGGGTAGGAAAACAAACATCTCTGTTTTAAAACAATTAATTTGTTTGGAAGTCAGACAGGGAGAGAGAGGGAGGGAGAGGGAGGGAGAGGGAGGGAGAGGGAGAGAGAGGGAGAGAGAGAATGTTCCATCCACTGGTTCACTGTCCCAGATAGCTATTCGGCCGGGATTGGGTCAGGATGAAGCCAGAAGCTTCATCTGGGTCACCCAAATGAGTACTTGGGTCATCTGCTGCTTTTCTCATGCCATTAGTGGGAAGCTGGATCAGAAGTGGAACAGTCAGGACATAAGCTGGGGCCCATAGGGGATGCTGGTGTTGGAGGTAGCAGATCTTAAACAGCTATGCCACAAAACCAGCCCCCAAATGAGGTCTTTATGCTGGGTTCTAATCTTCATAAAAAAGAGGAAATATGGACACATATCTGTACACAGATGGAAGGAAGATGATGTGAAGAGACACAAGGAGAAGACAGCCATCTATAAACCAAGGAAGAGTGGTGAGAATATCCTTCCTTCGTTCCCAGAGGAGAAACTGAGACCTTGATTTTGCACCTTGATTTTCAATTTCTAGGCTGCAAAACTGTGAAATAACACAATTCTGTTGCTTAAGTCATCAGAATGTGGTGACTAGAAACTTAAATTCCCTAGAAAATTAATACAGTGGACTTTGTGAGAGTTTGCCCCATATACTTAAAAATACTAATGACAATATATACACTACAACCACTTCAAAATACTGCAATCCTGTTTGCTACTTCAAACATCACTACAAAAAGGAATTATTTTTATTTTACAGATGAAAAAATGAAAGTAGAAAGGAGTGAGAGGGGCCAGCACCATGGCTCACTTGGTTAATCCTCTGCCTGTGACCCCAGTATCCCATGTGGGCACCAGGTTTTAGGCCTGTTGCCCCTCTTCCAGTCCAGCTCTCTGCTGTGGCCCAGGAAGGCAGTGGAGGATGGCCCAGGTGCTTGGTCCCTGCACCCACATGGGAGACCAGGAGGAAGCACCTGGCTCCTGGCTTCGGATCGGCACAGGGCGCCGGCTGTAGCAGCCATTTGGGGAGTGAGCCAATGGAAGAAAGACCTTCCCCTCCTCTCTTTTATATATATGTATAAAGACCTTCCCCTCCTCTCTTTTATATATATATATACACATACATATACACACACACATATATATATATATAACTGTATATATATATATATTATATATATATGAAACTCTGTTAAATAAAAAAAAAATAAAATAAAAGGAGTGAGAGATTTCCTCAGTCTCCTACTGCAAAGTAGCAAAGCCAGGATTCCAAAATTCAAATTCACTGCATTTAATCTCTACTCTCCACTCTGAATGTTTGATTACAAGTTGCTAAAATTATAAGGTTAGAAATGAGGGTGGCACTATACTTGTGAACTTACCTATCCTGCCATGTAATAAAGACCCCAAGCAGTCTATTCATTAATTACTTCGTGTATTTCCTAGACAATCAGGCATTTAATACACATTTCCTAATAGACAATAGACTCCAAAGGAATCATTAACTTCCCTCCCACTATCCCTGCCTTTTAAGCCTAGTAATTTTCATTGATTCAATTTTAAGCATACAGATTATATTTATAAAAATTACATAGAGAATTTTAATTTGTTACATGTTTTCAATTCTTGTTTTGTGCTCTATAGTTCTTCAGAGTAATTTTTCTCCAATTACTCCATGTGATTTTGGTGGACAAGCAAATATATACTAACCCAAAGAGTGATAACCAAACCTGGACAGCACAATATCTCCCTCCCCAGCCCCCTTTCTTTATCCCTTGCTCTTCCTGTCCAATGTTATTCTTCTTTGTAGATTTCTCTTTATTTATCTTCACTGTGTTTGGGAGGGACAGAGACCTTTTATCTGCAGGTACGAGTCCCAGGAAGCCATATCTCAATCCCTGTCTCCCATATGGGAGGCGTGGATCCAAGCACACAAGCTATCACCTGTGGCTTCCCAGGGAACACATTAACAGGACGCTGAAGCAGGTAGCTCGCACTCAAACCAGGCCCTCTGATTAGGGACACAGGCATTTCAAGCAGTGACTTAAGTGCCATGCTAAGCACTTCCTCCTCAAATTTTATTCTCAAGGGAAAAAAGTCAGGGATGGAACATGGTAGGTGGTGCACTGGAGTGCAGCTAGAGCTCGAGGGATTTCCCAGAGTCCTGCTCCTGAGTTACTGGGGCTGCTCTGGATTTTGTTTCCTCCCAGGCCTGTTTTCTTTCAGTATCTCTTTAGTGTCTGTCATTAGTCTAACACTGTTATAATAAACAATTCTGGATTATCCAGTAAGTTAATCAAACTTATTTGATAATAATCTGATATAAAAATAATATAAAATATAAATAAGATATAAAATTTGACTTACCTTTTAAATTCGAATACTCTTTTTTAGACATTAAATGATGTATTTAATAGAGTGATGCATCTGAATTTTCAATAGGATATTCTAACACTAAGCAAAATGATACACCTTGAATTCATTCCCAAACCCTTACAAAAACTATCTTGACCCAAAGTATTCTATGCTATGAGTTTGCAACATGGTGATTCACTTAGTGTCATCAGTCCTCCATCCAGAATCGTCTTCACCCTGACATTGGATGTATCGTAGGCTTTTCCCTTTTGTCTAACAAAACAATGAGTTTCAGACAGCGTCTGCCTTTCCTTAGTAATGTCTAAGTCTTGAATCTCAGTTGCGAACATGGTCCTAACGGCTCACGTGAGCTCCTACTCAGAACTTCATCCTGTTTCTGATACAGCTCTTCATGGTGACTTAGAAAAATTGCTCTGCTCACCTTCCCTGGGACAATCACCCAAGAACCAACCGCATCTATGTCTGCAACTTTCATCAATCAACTCACTAGAGCATGCTGCTTCAACGCTGAGGCAGAAATGGGAGTACAGTAGAGGACTTTTCACTTCCCATCTGTGTGGTGATCAAATAAAATCAGGTTACAGAAAAGTGTGGCTGGAATGAGAGACGTGATGAGGTGCGTCAGAGTCTGGGCCTGCCAAAGCACGTCAGCTGAAATAAAGTCTCTCATTCTACCTGCTCTCCACCACAGGGTCACAATTTGTCCCTGTACAGTTGCATAGAAGCAGCCAATGGAGCATCTAAGAATGATATATTAAAGGGGGAATTATAAAGTTTGCATGCTAATATTTTCAAAGAAATTCTAGACCTCAGCAAGTGATGACCCTCCATCAATATCTTTCAGTACAAGACATACAGATACTAATGAATAAAAATGTAACAGAGCAAAGGAATTCAACATGTACAGACTACAGTAATTACTTTGGGAAAAGCATGCTATCTGAAGTAATTGAAAAATTCTATGTAATTTTCTTCAGGCATAAATATATACATACAAAATCATTTTATTTTCATCCTTGGTTCCAAGAGAAATTGCCTTTTGGAAAAAAATTGTGCTTAGACTCAGTTCACACTAGAAATGTGTTGTTAGAGGAGACAGAGCCAAGTGACGAGTGACTACAAGGACATGGATGTGTTCAGATATGAGAATGCTACTTTGGATTGCTTGGCACTTTATAGTTTGGGTTTCTGTTTGTTTGGTTATTAAAAATTTTGACAATTCATTGAAGCATAGCACCCTTGTAACTACTCTCATTCTCACACACACACGGTATAGGCTGAAAAGTTCCCTCTCTTCTGAACCCCGGCTTTTCTTCCTTTCCTTGGATCACTATCAGAGAATCACTCCATGAGGTCATTCAGAAGCGGAAATATTTGGAACTAGAAACTATGCACAAAGTTCCAGATTTTTCCAACCTCACCATATTGCAAGAGCTTCAGCCTTCACTGTCTTTGTCTTTAGAAAGAAAAATCAGAAATTTCAATGCTGTTTTCTCCACCCAATGCATATTGTAAAAATTTCATTTCCTGGGCATGTGAACAAATGAAACAACATCTACAAAATGTTCATTTGAGGAAAACTTTTAAAGAAATTTTCTGATTCTTCTTCACATGATTAGGATTTAAATTTTCAAAATCTTTCAGTTTGGTGTTAACTTTTTGTGAGGAGTGTGATTAATTATTGCTCTACACGCACTTGCAAGGGTGGCATCAATGTTCACACAGAAATGGGGAGGTTCCATCTACTTGGAACTGTGTGAACAGTTTGCTCAAAGCTGAACTCCCTCTTGCAGGCATCATTCTGCTCAGTGAACCTTAGAAAAATCTAAAAATCACAAACTGCTAGTATGCTTTGGATATTGTTTGAATATGTCCCCCAAAGAGTCACGTGTTAGAAGCTGGGTCTCCCGTGAGGTGATGTTACCTTTAAGAGGTAGAGTTTAAGGACTAGCACTGGCCTAGAAGTTTAAGATCTGACCTGTAGTCCAGGCTTCCCATTTGGATGCTTCTCCCAGCTGTTCCACTTCTAATCCAGCTCCCTGATGATGTGCCTGGGAAAATAGCAGATCTGGCTCAACCCCTCAGGTCCCTGTACCCACATGGGAGACACAGAGGAGGCTCCTGGCTCCTGCCGGGTCAACCCCTGACTGGCTATTGTGGCCATTAGAGGAATAAATCAGCAGATGGGAGATCTCTCTCCCTCTCTGTCTTCCTCTCTCTGTATCTCTTCCTTTCAAATAAAATACATCTTAAAACAAACAAGCAAAAAAAAAAAAAAAGAGGTAGCGCTTAGAGGACAGTAGTTACATCACACAGGCACCATCCACAGAAGGGAATGGCACTGGTCTTGCTGAGTTGGTTCTTGCGAGGGGCTGTGATACAGCAAGCATACTATATGCACTTGACCTCTACCCCACATAGCCATGGCCCATAGGATGTACACAACCTCAAGTACTCTTACAGTAGCACAAAATGGACTGATATCTGTTACCAAGAATAAATGTTCTAAGTAGGAAAGTTTTTCAATTTAAAAACAATTTATCTCATCTCTACTCCTTAGACATATGATGGGGCTGCTGAAAGTTCATATAAAGTATATATTATAAAACAAAGTTGTAGAGATTACAAAATTATTTATTATCAAAATCAATTTTCTTCAAATTTTTGAATTTTCCACATATATATGTAGTAATCGGCTAACAAATCCCTAAAATCCCTGAGTCTTTATAAAAAATATTTATTTCTATATTTGAAAGGCAGAGAGAGAAAGAGGAGAGAGAGGAGAGAAAGGAGAGAGAGATAAGAACAAGAACTTCTATCTGTTGATTCACTTCCCAAGTGCCCACAACAACCACAGCTGGATGAAACCAAGGCCAGGAGCCAGAACTCCATCCACATCTCACACATGGGTGGGAGGGGCCCAGGTGCTTGGGCCATCATCTGCTGCCCTCTCAGGTCTGTTATCAGGGAGCTGGATGAAAATATAGCAGCTAGGACTTCCACCAGCTCTTTGATACTGGATGCTGTGTCACTAGCCATTCCTTAAATCCTTTGCTCTATGATGAAGAATTATTTTGTGTCTGAAACATTTGATCCAAAAATTATGCCTACCAAAAAAAGTATGTCTCAGAACCTATAGACAGAGGTAGGTCACCAGAATGTGAAAAATGTTGATGGTTATTAGCATAAAATGCAGATGAACTAGGAGAAGAATGGAAGGTCTAAGATCCTGAGAACAAGAATTTTGAAAGATCTCAAAATATATGTTAGTACTATTTCAGTACAGAAACAATGGTTTTCAAATTGGTCACCCTAAAGGAAAAAGTTCATTCATTCATTCGTTCTATCTCTCTCTGCAATTAGAATGTATTCAAACATGGGGTCGATGGATGCCGCAGCTCACTAGGCTAATCCTCCACCTGCAGCGCCGGCACCCAGGGTTCTAGTTCCGGTCAGGGCACCGGATTCTGTCCCGGTTGCCTCTCTTCCAGGCCAGCTCTCTGCTGTGGCCCAGGAGTGCAATGGAGGATGGCCCAAGTGCTTGGGCCCTGCACCCACATGGGAGACCAGGAGAAGCACCTGGCTCCTGGCTTCGGATCAGCGTGGTACACCGGCCACAGTGCGCCAGCCATGGCGGCCATTGGGGAGTGAACCAACGGAAAAGGAGGACCTTTCTCTCTGTCTCTCTCTCTCACTGTCCATTCTGCCTGTCAAAGAAAAAAAATGTATTCAAACATGAAACTAGGATTGGGGAAGCTAAAAGTAAACAAGGCTAAATCAAACCCCCCCAAAAATAAAATACAAATATAAATTTTAAACCAATACCTAGATCATATGAACAAAATCCATATTGAAAGAATTTGGATATTTACTTAATAGTCAAAAATGGTGAGGATGTTAGTTTGTTTACAAGAAAGTCACCACTTACTACATTGTTGGAGAAATATATTTCTTTTTGAAATTTTCGTAGTTGTTCATGTGTGACCTTGGAGATAAATATTCAGCCTTGCAGTGTCTCAGTTACCCGTATGTTGAAATTATACTACCAGCCACACTGTAGAAGTTGTGAAGTGTAATGACACTGATACAAATATATAGAACAGCCGCCAGTACAGACTACATACTGTGCTTATTGATATTTACTCATTTCTTTATTTTCATTTGAGAGGCAGAAAGACAAAGAGCTCCCTTCCATGGACTCACTTCCCAAATGCTTGTAACCATGTGGGCAGGGTCGGGCTGAAGCTAGGAGCCAGAAACTCAACACAGGTCTTCCACATAGGTGGCAAGGACTCAACTACTTGAGCAATCACATACCGATTCCCAGGTGAGCATGGCCGAAATTGAAATTAAAGCAGACTCAGGACCCAAGCCCTCCAATATGGGATGTGTGCATCACAAGTAGTGCCTTAACCCCTAGATCAAAGTACTGCCCATAGTGATAGTGATGATGTTATTATTCATTGTATTGTTAAATTGTCATGTATTCAACAACTATTATGCCAGAATTCTTCTGTGCATACTCTTTTCAAAAGCGGAGGTCACAGTGGGGAGCAACAGAAAAGTACTGCCTTTATGAGCTGCATTCTGTGCTGAAGATAAACTTTCTTTTAAAATGAGCACATGGAGCAGCCATTGTGGAAGAGCAGGTGAAGCCCCAGCTTGGGACACATACATCTCATATCAGAGTGCGTGGTTTGAGACCCAGCGACTCCCCACTTCCAGACCAGCTTCCTGTTAATACAGGAGAGGCAGAAGATGGGGTCCAGCTGCCTAGATGGGAAACTCAGATGGAGTTCAACTTGGCCCAGCGCCATCTGTTGTAAACCAGTGGATCAAAGATCTCTCGCACTCTGTCACTCTGCCTTTCAAGTAAATAATAAGTCTTTAAAAAACAAGGTATACCTAGAAGCCATTTCAGCTAGAGAGGCTTCCTCCTAACAAAGCAACTCCTTATCAAAGTATATGCAATTATGGTTGAGCCCAGGGAACTCAATTAGGCAATATTATAGGACTTACCAGTTACAATGCAATACAAGAGTTAAAAACTCTCTACTCTTTAAGGAACCACAAGAAGAAAGCTCTAGTTTATGGCATTTACCTTTCCCCAAGTGTAAATGGTCCCCTATCCCAACTCTTGAGACCACGGCTGATTCCATGCAGTCAATATGACTTTACTGAACTTGTAGTTGGGAAGAGATGTATAGTAGTACAAGGATATGCAATATTTCTAAGATAGAGATACAATATGTGAACATATTAAAAGATAATAGTGAACTATAGAAAAATAATTAGGAAGTAATGGGTTTTGAGTATACATTTATAGCTTTTTAATTATAGTTTAATTTTAGATTATATATTTTTATTAATGGTTATTTTTAGCAACCAGCTCACAAAATTCCCATGATTAGCTCTCCAAACAGTCAGCCATCTCTTGCATACTACCACTTCCCAAGTACCACCCTATGTAAAAAATGTTTTCCAAGATCTATTATTTTATTAGGTAATGAAGCCAAGTAAAGATAGTCAATATACTGGAGACTTCATTGTTAGAGAGTCTGAATTTGACAAAGCACACAAAGTGACAGAAACGGCCCTCACATTGATTTCCACGTTCAAACAGGAAAGCTTTGCAAATATTTCCAGTTAACTGATTTCTTCCATGCAGTATTCCACATTGACAACTTCTCTCATTAAAAGAAAACAGGTAGCCTCACTAACCTTGGACTTGAGTTGTCAACTGGGAACACAAAGAGGAAAAGGGATTAGGAGAGGAAAGAGCTTTCAGTCCAAGCATGGCTATGGATACGGAAAGATGACTTTGAACTTAAAACCTTGGCCCAAATGTGCCTAAGACGAACAATCAGGAGACGTCTAATAAAACAGGCTTACATTTTTTATGAGACAGCAGCCTTTAATGTGAACCCTAGAGGGATGTCCTGTCAAAACAAATAGGAAGAATTAAAATTTCAGGATCTGGACAGGAAATACTGAATGAAATGATACAGCCTTAGATTTTTAGGGCTCCATACTAAGGAGAAATGCTCAAGAAATAGATCAGATTTGTTGAACTTTATCAGGGGGCAGCAAAGCCTTTAAATTCAAAAGACTCCCTCTTTTGGAATCTCAGTAATGTTCCCATGGTGGCCCACAACAAAAGAATAAATGCTTCCTTCTGAAGAAAAAAAAAATGTCACTGTTTTGATCATAGAACAAACAGATCGCTAGGGAAGAGAGACCACCCCATAAAAAGGAACTCCTACAAGGCAGGCAGCCTGAAAATAAATCTGTCTATAATTTTAGTTAATGAAACAAATCCAGCAACATAAATTAACAGAAATACAAAGCAGTATAATAGTGTTTAAATTAATTCCAATATTAAAATAAGAAATTGGTTAAGTAATGTGGCTTGTATTGCTTTTAAGTATTCACTACTTACGTTTGTATATTTCAATAGTTTATTTGCAAAGAATATTCACTTGCAATATATCAAGTGATCCCCAGGACAGCACTATGAGGTATTATCCACATTTTAAAGACAGGAAGACAGCTTCAGACATGGACTATTTTGCTCAACATCTGGTAATTAAGAAGGTAGGTAAGTCATGAGTCACATACAGATGCTTATGTCTATTTTTTGTTTACTTATTTCAGAAAGAGGGAGAGGATCAGAGTACATGTTCATACACTGTTTCACTACCCAAAAAGCTGCAATAGCCAACAGCCATGGAGCTGAAGCTAGGAGTCCAGGAAGTTAATGCAGGTATCTCAGGTGGATGGTAAGGACCTACCTGCTCAAGCCATCAGCATTGCCTCCCAAGGTCTGCATGAGCAGAAAGCTGGAATCAGAAGCCTGAGCCAGGGATGGAACCTAGGTAGTCCAACGTGGCACACAGTGTCCTACCTGGTGGCTTAAATGCTAAACCAAACCTAAGCCACCCCTACTGCAGGGTTTAGGAAATGTTTTCTGCAAATGACCTGGCATCCAATAGCCACACTTCATCTATGGGGAATCCATCCCAAGACCTCCGGTGGATATCTGAAGCAGCATAGTATTAAAGTTTCAAATTATACACTCTGGCCACAACTTTGGCAGTTTGAAATGCAACAGGAAAACCAGCATGAAATTCTGTATCTTTCTTCATAATTTTTCATATAAAAGATTCATTCTTACCACAGATCCTTGCAACCTCATTCTACAATTTATTCTTTCATTGAGTTGGAACTTTTACCTTTTCATTTACAGGAAGCTCTTTCCCAGCTTCTCTTGGGCATTTCTGAATTGCCAGCATCACTATTCTTGTGCTTTAGGGCCATTGTTAGATAAAAACATAAAGGTTATGGGAACACAAGTACTGTGATACCCAACAGTGAATCTGATAACCAAGACAGCTACTAAGTGACAAATGGGAAGGCATAGCACATCAAAGGAGACTTCAAAATGTTCATGGAAAATCAAAGATAAGCTTATTTGGGTACAATTTTTAAAAATTCTATGTATACAAAGGGCCTTCAAAATGATTATGGAAAATGTGTATTATGAAGAATTATGATTGGATTTCAAAAATTTTTGCTCCAGGAGAAATATCTTTTGAAACTTCCACTTTTCCAGAAACTTTTTGCAGTACCCTCCTACAGTGTAGATATGCGGAAAGATTCACATTCCAGCCAGGAGGATGTGAGATTCCATCACGCTCCTTAGAACGGGGTGCAATTTAAGACTTAAGACTTGTTTATTTCGTATTTTCTGAGTGCAGTTGACCATGAGTAACTAAACCATGGAAAGTGAAACAACACAGAGGTACTGTACGACATGCCATGGGATGATTTCTTAGGGCTAATCTTACTTGTGAACTTTTGAGCTTTCTGGAGCTGAATGTCCACCTTCTTTCCCATTTTGGGGAAGTTTGCAATTTCATGGTGGGTGGCGTTTTCCTCTTCTTGTAAGGGCATCAGTCATATTGGATTAGGACCCACCCTAATAACTTCATCTTAAATTGTTTACATCTCTAAAGATCCTATTTCCAAATAAAGTCACACTCACAGGTGTCACTGGTTCAGATTTCAACATAATTTATAGAAGAACACAATTAACTCATAATATGCACCACTGCCATTAACTTCCTTGAATAGGAAGGAGCACCAAAAAGAACTTGAGAGGGAGGATGGTATTTGGTGCAGTGGTCAATATCCCACTTGACGATCTACAACCTGTATCAGAGTTCCTGGGTTCAATTCCCAATTCTGCTCCTAATCCTAACTTCCTGCTAATATGCACTCAGGGAGGTAGTGATCATAGCTCAAGTGCAGGCATCACCCTGCCACCCAAATGTGAGACCTAAATAAAGTGTTCTAAGCTCCTGGCTTCTGCCTCATCAAGCCATGACTGATGCAGTCATTTGGGAAGTCAAGCAGAATATGCAAGTTCTCTGTATCTGTACTACTGTCTTTCTGCCTTTTTTCTTAAGATTTATTTTATTTATTTGAAAGACAGAGTTACAGAGAGAGGAAGAGACAGAGAGTGGTCTGCCATCCACTGGTTCACTCCTCAAATTAATGCAACAGCCAGAGTTGGGCTGATCCAAAGCCAGGAGTTTCTTCTGGGTCTCCCACGTGGGTGGGTGCAGGAGCCAAAGCACTTGGGTCATTCTCTGCTGCTTTCCCAGGCCCATTAGCTGGGAGCTGGATTAGAAGAGGAGCAACCAAGACTCCAACCAGCACCCATTTGGGATGTCAGGGCTGCAGGCTGGGGCTTTAACCCACTGCGCCACAGAGCTGGCCCCTCTGCCTTTCAAATAAAGAAATAAAAATGAAAAAATTTTAAAAATCAGAAGGAATAGATAAAATTCATATTATCTTTATAGCAAAACATAAGAGCTGTATGTGATTTTCTAATTAACTGATTTATTATACACAATATTCAAAATTATCCACAAATGCTTATGTTTTAGTACTTAACTCTAAATTGAAATTTGTCTGGCTGCCAACTAAAACAGCAATCTACTACTGTCTGACACACTATAAAAATTCTCAGATTATTACTATAAGACAATGCCAAAATTAGATATCTATGTTTAATCATTCATAAATGAATTGTTTGCTAGTTTTATCAGTTAAGATTTGTTTTAAAGTTGCAAATATCCCACTAAAATTGTGTTAAACAATTAGAAAAAATCTTAGTTTTCTTGAAAATAGAGGGATTCAGAGTGTTAAGGCTGGTTAGACTCAACAGTTTTAAAAATGCAATATTCTGACTCTTCACTCTGTTTCCTGTGTGTCAGCTTTATCTTTATGTTGTCTTATACTTTATATCAGTATGAATAATTTGGGGGGCTTCAATCCCACTAACATCATCATATCAAGAATAAAAGTTGATTTTCGAAAAACATTTCAGAGTTTCTGAGAATCATCTTTCTGAGAAACAAAAGGCAATTTTCTTTTTTTTTTAGTACAGTTCTTAAATTGGGACTTAACAATTATTCTGGAATCAATAACTGGTCAGAAAATGACATTTTATATGCACCAATCTCTGGAACTGCACTAGTAGTCTCGAAACACATGGCCAGGCAGGGTAGATCCTTTGAAGAAAACTCAGGGAGTTCCTGAGGCCCAAAGAATGGATATTGCAAAAATGTTGTGTCTATCTGAATTTAATCAGTAGGAAGTTGTGTGCGTGTGTGTGTCGGGTGCAGGGGTGGGAGTTTTGGGGTGGTTTGAGACATAGAAGCAGTTGTGACTAGGCATTAGTTATGTAATCCTAGAGACTGTCTTGGCAACTTGGAAGCCTGTGGGAAACTTCAGAAAGAAAGGGCCGCAAGCCCTCTGGGACCCTGCGAACGTGGCCCATGTTTAGTCTCTGAACGCAGAAGGTCTGTCTTCTGTTAGAAGGATCTCCTGGTTGGGTCAGGTCCACCCCTATAATCTTTTTTTTTTCTTTAGATTAAAGTCAAGTAATTAAGGACCATAATCATCTGCAAAATCCCTTCAAAATAAAACCTAGCTCAGTGTTGGGTTGAGTGACTTGGGACTAGCCAAGTTTACATGTCCAAAAGCCTTCACAGTTACTGAGATATTCTCTATTTCGATAAATACTATTTTAGCTAGTAAAAGACTACATGCCCTAGCCTCCCCTGCATCTCTCTATACCTCAGTAACTTAGTTTTTGGACAGGGGGATGTAAGGTCTAATTCTCTTTCTGCAGTCACCTTAAAGAGGCAGAATAAACTTTTCTGATGTTTTTTGCCTTTGCTATTGGCTGAAATTTGATATGGTGGCCAGAGTGTAAGCAATCCTTTAAACGATGAGGTTATACAAGTTAATCCAATGACAGGAAAGAAGGAGCAAAATTCCTGATACCAATGAACTCACAGACCAGCCAGAGACCACTCCTCTCTGGGCATCTTCAATATGACCACTTCTTGGTTGTTTAAACTCTATTATTTAGGCATCTATTTTAGAAATAGCTAATACAAACCCAGACTAATCATGGGAAGAAACAAAAGCATCTAATAAAGGGTGATAAAATGTCAACAACTTTTCTAGAATGTTTACAAAACAATATTGTGTCTCCAATGAACATGAAAATGAATGGCTACTTTTGAATTTTAACCTACAAAATGAGGCATTTTTATATACATGTTTGAATAGGCTAATAATACAAAGGGTAAAGATATACTATTTATAAAGCTAATATATTAGGTTGCATCCAAAAGCAGGAAGGGCACTAATATGATTCTTCTCATTTAAAGGGTAGTTAACCCAATTGATGAGGAAAAGTTCAAATTATCCTGCACAGCCAATACCTCTGCCATACTAGAGCCAGTAATATTATTAAGACAAAATCCAGGTCCTTTAACAAAAATTAAGTTGTTTTGTTGTACTTCAAAGAAAATATAGCTTTCAATTTAATATAATTAGACAAGAGGAAGAGATCAATTCTTGCTTAATAATATCTACAAACAATTATTCAAATTTTAAATCCATGTCTTTCATTATATATGCTGAAAATGAAATCATTGAAATCACATTATGTCACAGTCAAATGAAGGATAATGTAGAAGAAACAAAGAAAAAGGGGAAATTTTTTCTGTTTAGCTCGCTATGTCTCAGTTATCACCAAGTTTTTTCCAGATTTCAGAATTATCCTTTAATTTTAATGAAATAAATAAAAGACCTTAGTACTCATGTTTTGTTCCTACTCAAGTTTATGGAAATGGTATGTGTTTGGTATTATTAAAATTGATCATAGGTATATAACTAGCTGATTCTTTGGGTTTTTCTTTTGAAATTTTGCCTTTTTCCTGCCTTACATGAAATAACAAAGTTTATTTATCCATCTATGAATAAATTTCTGTGATTCAACCCAACTTTTAGATCATGGTTCAATTTGGTCAACATCCCTTACTATGACAAAAACCAAAATGACTCAGTGTGAAAGTGATGAACTTTGGAGAGGACTTGCTGTGGTTTTTCAAGAAAATGAAATGCAGCATCAGACTGGGAGGAATCATGGGAAAGCATCAGCCATTTCAGGAGGTCTTGAGAAAGCTTCCAGGAGGTCACATCAGAGCAAAGATTCTGGCATATCATTCCATCATAGTCCCTATCCTGGTGACTTGCAAGCATTAATCAATCAAAATATGGATACTGTTGACATACACAGAATCTCTTGCAGTCTACTTTGATCTCATTTTCTTGTTTTTCTCTTATTTCTAAACAGTCTTTCTTATCTGAACCTAAAGGACATTTGTATAAAGATCATTGTGCAAACATTTTCTGAAACATGCTGTCATAGAAAACTGTGCACACATCTTGTGAAAGGGCTTTTCTTCTCTTCAGAGAAAAAATTATGAATATACCTCCTCTTAGACCACAAATCTCCACTGGAAAAGTCTAGAAAATATTATAATGACTCCAATTCAAGATGAATCAATCTGCAATCTTCCAATATGTAATATGAGAATTTTACACAGAATGTTTAATAAATTGTTTGTTCTGCATCCCAGACAGCTCTGCAATTTTTGACTCATAACAAGGTAGTGGTTTTTTAATTGGCCTTGGAGGGAGCTGAAATTTTCACCTCATCAGTTGGCCTTCTTAACAGCATCTGTGACTCTTTATGGCTCATAGTGTAAAGATTTTTTTTTGTTAAAACAGGCTAATTGTTCCTTTTAATGGAAAAGTAAAAGCATGCTTTATATGATTGGAATTTAATTAAACTGAGTAACTGTTTTTGAAAGAATTTTTCCATCACTTTATGTCTCCAGCTTTGAGAATTGGCTATACTACAAAAATACACAAATAACATGTACAAGCTATTATATGGAAATAGCTTGGAATTCAGCACTTGTTCTTACAGCTGGAAAAAGCTAAACACGTTGAAAATCAACAACTTTGCTTAGATGCCATGACGGAAGTGATGACATTGAAAAACTACCTCCCTGAAACATGAATGAATAGGCACATCTAGAGAGAGACAACCACCAAGATCTGCTTATCTGGGACAGAAGGTGCTGAAACCATAAACTGGACAAAATTCTCAAATGGTAATTATGAAGGGTTACTTGTGCCTGATGTAGCCAAGAGAGTGAGGAAATAATAACCCAGGGGATGACAGTCCCAGAGGGATCCTCTTTTCTTCATAGACTTGCCCTCTAGGGATCCCAACAGGCTGTTATTCTTTAGAGCTGGGAAGTATGCCTTCAGAGCTCTGGGAGATGGATGGGAGGAGTGATCCTTATGAAACTCACCCAACATCTTTGTTACAACATAATTCTACACCCCAGGGGTAAAGACTGTCAGGACCCAGTCCCAGCTGTGTGAGGTGCCATCCTCTCCATGTAGCCACCTTGTGTTTCACATGGGAGGATGAGTGATTATTCTTATAGCATTCAGGACTTCAAGGAAATTGATTGGAAATCCTGATGGTAGGGAAAGATTTAAGGGCAAAATAACCTATGCTTCCGGAGAACAATTTGCAAAGATCAGAGCTCTAAAACACAGGCCTACTCAAAGCAATAGATTTCACTCTGAAAAAGTATGGCAAATAGAAACAAATCTGAAAATCAAAAGAAACAATATTAAAGAAATAAATAATGTCTTCAATAGCCTAATAAGTAGATTCATTATGGCCAGAAGCCATGGAAGTTAGAAGATTGAAACACTGGAAGTGTTGAAATAATAATAATAATAATAAAAGGATCTATTAATTTTGAATTCTGTATACAACAAAATTGCCTTTCAACAATGAAGGATAAATAAAACTTTCTTACATGAACAAATCCTGAGGGATTTTTTCTCTAATAGACATTCTATCTGAAAATAATGTCAGAAACGTAGCTACACATAAAGTAAGAATGTAAAAAAGGAATAAATGGAGGCAAAATGTTTATCATTTTATTAATTGATGTAAATCATTACCACATATTTAAAACAATATCAATGACACATGAGCGGATTATATAAGCAATATGAATAGCAAGTATGTCATAAGAATTGAAGGGAGAAATTAGGTCAATTATCAATTATGCACACTGCGTATGAAGTGTTACACTGTAATTTGAAACTGTATGCAAACTCTAAAGTAACCACTAAAAAATGTTACTATTGTATAATATTTGTGCCACAAGATGAGAAAAAAGTTGAATAATATAAAATACTCAATGTAATCCAATGAAGGTCCAAAAAAAAAAAAAAAAGAGGAGGGAGGAGAAACCAAGAACAAATTTAACATTTAAAAAGCAGTTACTGAGAGACAGAATTGGAGGCACCAAGTTGGCAGAATAGCAAATGAGCTTACTGCTCTAGTCTAGGGGAATACAGTTAAAAAAACATGGAGAGAATGCACTCTCAGGGCATAGTTAAGGAGAAAACGGCAGAAGAAACTCCACACAAATTACAAGGACATTGTGGACCTACATGGAGGGTGTGCACGCACACAGTTCAGAACACTCACAGCCAACAGCCTCAGCACCTGCTTTGAAGAGTAACGTGAGACCAGATGGCAGTAGCCTAAGCCACTGGTGATAAAGCTGTTGGAAGAGCCTGGAGTGAGCCTGGCTTTGGAGCCCTGTGGGGGACAGTGTACCTGCCAACCTAGAGGATAAAGGAGAGCATGTTTCTCTCTCGCTGAACACCCAGCACCAGCATCCTGTAACTAGCTGAGAGTGAACGGGTACCAGAGTGGACATACATAACAGCTACCCCAGCACACGTCTGCACGCCCAGCAACCATCCAAGAGGAGACACCCAAGTCTAACCGGGATAATTGACAGAGGGCTGGGTGCTTATGACTGTGGCAGCCTTGTGCGCTGGGACTGTGAAAACACTGTGGCTGTGTGTGAAGGCACAGGGTGTGCCTGGGTCTGTGGGCAGTCACTGTGCATGGCTCCACATGCTCAGGGCTCCCCGATTCCCTGGTGTGGGTCATTGTTATAGGATCTGTGCTCACACTGAGGACTGCACAGATCCTTTCTGTGGATCTCATGGCAGAGCAAATGAATATTGTACCAACTGGGGATAGCTCCCTGGAATTGGTCTTTTTGGAGGAGAGGAGGTGAGCATGAGTCTATGCCAACAGAGTTGAACAAACCTCCTCTCGGATAAAAAGAAAAAATAAAAGAGGAGATTTGCCACAGTCAATTTGGGAGTCCCTTGGACATTCTCCTCACCCTGGAGCACTGAACAGAGCTCCCTGGCCACACCCAGCACATGTCTCAGGGTATTCACTGAAAGAGCAGACACTCCACTAATCCACAGAGGCATAGGCCACAGATTAAAGCCATCACAGGGAAAAGAATAAATAATCACAGGGGGAAAAAATAACCAACAAGTATCTCCACAAATGCCTATAAATAAATGCAGCAATTCAAGAAACAAGAATAAGGAAGACAACATGATGCCTCCAAAGGAACACAACTATACTTCAATACTGGAATGTGAAAATGAGGAGATTGAAGAAATTCCAGAAGTGGAATTCAAAAAAAAAATTGATCACAGGATTACTTAGAAGTAATCAGAAACAAATCCACAACCTAAAGAAATCCCTACATGACATGAAAGAAAATTTTTCCATGAAAGTGAGATTTTAAAGAGAAATTAAAATGAAATATTAGAAATTAATTCAATAGAATAAAAAATGCAGTGGAAAGCCTTAACAACAAACTCAGTAAAGCAGAAGAAAGAATATCTGAGTTAGAAGACAAATCTCACGCTCAGAGTTGACGAGTGGATGAAATGGACCTAAATATTGAAAGTCAGAAACTACTAAGGAGTAGATAGACAAAGAGTAGTCCTATGTCTATGAAACAAAGTGAAACAATTAATATCACCCAAAAATGAAATTTGAGCCTCATTGCTTTTCTTGTGAATTCTACCAAACTCTCAAGGGATAAATAATATCAATTATCTACAAATAAATACAAAGCAAAAATAAAAATAAAAAAGAAATAGTGAATGGTTCCTAAGGCATTCTATAAAGTCAATATGACCAGAATACCTTTAAAAAGTTTAAGACATTGCAATACATGAAAACACAAACTGGTATATCTCATGAATATAAGTATAAAATTCCTCAACACAATATTCAAATCCAGCAACGTACAATATTATTATTCTCCACAACCAACTGGAAATCATCACATATGTGCAACACTGGTACAACATTCAAAAATCTCTCCAGCACTGAGTATTTGGATTAGTTGGTTAATCCATTGGATAGAACACCCCTGGATATGACTGGAATGACCAGGTTTCATTCCCAGTCTGTTCTTGAGCAGAACGTGGGAGGCAGCAATGATGTCTTAATTGGATGACTGTCACCTATATAGGAAACCTGGACTGAATTCCTGGCTCCTGGCTTTAGTGTCCCCAACCATTGCATCCATTAGAGGAGTAAACCAGCAAATAAGTGTACTTGTGCACTCTTTGGCCTCCCTCCTCTCTCTCCCTTCCTTAGTGTGTGTGTGTGTGTGTGTGTATTTCTCTTTCTCACTCTTGAATAAATAATAAAATTTAAACAATATGTGCACCTCCATATTATTGAACTGAAAAAAAAGTGAGTTATCTGTTCTGATTAATTGATGGTAATATTACCTGATAAACTTCAAAACCTATTCATGATAAAAATTCTAAGCCAACTAGGAGTAGAGAAATACTTCCTTTTTAAACATGTATTTATTTGAAAGTCAGAGCTCCACAGAGAGTAGGCGAAGCAAAGAGAGAGGTCTTCCATCCACTGGTTCACTCCCCAGTCGGCCACAACAGCTTGAGCTGAGCAGCTCCAAAGCCAGGAGCCAGGAGCTTCTGCCAGGTCTCCCACACAGTTGCAGGGGCCCACGGACTTGGGTCATCTTCTACGGCTTTCCCAGGCCATAGCAGGGAGCTGGAATGGAAGTAGAGCAGCCAGGACTCGAACCGGTGCCCATATGGGATGCCAGTACTGCAGGCAGCAGCTTTACCCACTAGGGCGCAGCACCAGCCCCAAGAAATACTCTCTTAACCTGATAAAGAACATCTACAAAAAACTTAAAGGAGATATACTTACCGGTGAGAGAATGGACACTTGCTGTGATCAGAGGCAAGTCAAAGATGTTCCTTCTTACCTCCCCTATCCAGCATCATACCAATCATCCTAGCTTTACAATAACAGAAAGAGCCATAAAATGTTTATAGGTTGTAAAGAAAAAAGCAAAATGGTCTTTATTTACAGATGATGAATGTCTAGCTTAAAAAAAAAATCAACGAACAAGTCCACGCTGTGAGGAATTAGAAAGGTGCAAGCACAGGAATTAAGAATGCACCGCCATGTTTTCCTTTTACATAAGGAATGAAATTTTGAAAAAATAAAATTGATAAGCTATTGACCCAACTAACTAAAAGGGGGGTAACATGGACAGAGGATGCAAATTAATTAAATGAGACGTGACAAAGGCTGTGTTACTATTGATACCACAAAAATAAAAATAATCATCAGAAATTACCACAAATAGCTGTATGCCAGCAAACAGGAAATCTACAAGAAATCAATAGATTTCTGTACACATACAATTTACCAAAACTGAGGCACAAAGACATAGAAAATCTAAGCAGACCATAACTGAGATGGAGATAATAAAGGCCTTCCCAATAAAGAAAAGCCCAGGGCTAGATGCCCTCACTCTTGAATTTTACCAGACTTTTAAAGAACTAATCTCAATTCTTCTTAAAATACACAAAACACTTTGAAGAGAGGGAATCCTCATAAATTCCTTCTATGAGGTCCACATCACTACAATTTCTAAACCAGAAAAAGATACAACAAAAAAATAAACTATAGGTCAATATCTCTGGTTAACATAGATGCAAAAATTCTCAACAAGTACTACCTAATCAAATCCAACACCATATCAAAAATATCCACGCGGATTAAGTGGAATTCATCCCAGGGATGCAAGGATGTTTCAACATACAAATCAACAAATGCGAGGGCAATGTTGTTGGCTGCTTTAGGATTTATTTATTTATCTGAGAGGCAGAGTTATAGAGAGAAGTCTTCCATCTACTGGTTCACTCCCCAGATGGCCACCACAGCCATAGCTGAGTCCATCCAAAGCCAGGATTCAGAAGGGTTTTCCAGGTCTCCCAAGCAGGTGAAAGGGACCAAGCACGTGGGCCATCTTCCACTGCATTCCCAGCCCATAGCAGAGAGCTGGATAGGAGGAGCAGCCTGATCATGAACAGGTGCCCATGTGGGAAGCATGACATCTATGACAAAGCACTGGCCCCAAGGAGGCAATGTTTTCTATTTCTCTTGTTCCCCCTAGGAATTACAGCTTACCACTGAAATCGGTTGCTACAAGATACTTCTCATCTATGAGAGACTAGCTGGGATAAACAAAACTATGTGAAATGATAATATGATCGTCCAGCCATCTTAAAGTCTCTTGTACTACAAATATCTAGATAGATTTTCAAACAAAACACAGTAAATACTATTTTAAATACATACTTAATAGCAATTAATATAAAAGCCAAAATCACCTGTCAATAAGTGATGTGATCAAACGAAAAGATAACTGGAAACCAGATTACCAAGCATTAAGCCACTCTGGTCTATTATCAATGTCAGTAGCTTTAATGTTCATGAATGCAAATGACAATGTACAGGGCCACATGTGTTGAGCTGACATTTAACTGATATACTGTTGCACACACACATGCATGTATAAGCACACACACAACCAGTAATATCCTAAGGCTCCTGGTAGAGGTGGGAGAGAAGCAAAGAGAAAAGAGGGGAAGCAAATTAATATAATTGAAGGAAAGTTTCCACAACTCAGATCACAGGACATTCTTGCTCATGTTCTATCACAATCCCACTCAAGGTGAGATCAGTTAAAAACTGTAAAACACATAGGATACATCCTTCAGTTTAAAAGTTATCAGAAAAAGCAACTAAAACTGTGAGTTTGAAGTTTAAAACATAAAGATAAAAATTTTAAAAGAAATATATACAGAATAGGATTCAAAATCACTAAAATAAATATTTAAATACAAAACAGATGGCTACATTAAGTAGCAATTTTAACCCAGATAAAAGGGATTTATGGATTGGAAGACAAAAATGAGGAAATTCTACAGCTCCAATAAGGAAGGAAGAATATAGTACATATTAAAATATTTAAAAATACACATGATAAAGTGAGAAAATCAGACATAAAAAGATTGGATATGAAGAGAATAAGGCACTAATATGAAAGATGACAACTTGATTTTTCACATATTATAAAAGTCTTAAGTCATCAGCATCAAGAAAAACATTCTCAGGGCCAGCACTGTAGCATAGCAGGTAAAGCCTCTGCCTGTGAGGCCGGCACCCATTCTGGGCACCCACTAGTGTCCCAGTTGTACCACTTTCCATCCAGTTCCCTGCAGATCTGGGAAAAGCAGTGGAAGATGCCCCAAGTGTTTGTTCTCCTGCCGCCCATGTAGGAGACCCAGATGAAGCTCCTCACTTCAGCCAAGCCCAGTCCCAGCCATTTTAGTCATCTGGGGAGTGAACCAGTAGAGAGAGCTCTAATTCGCTCTCTCTCTGTAGCTCTTTCAAATGAAAAAAGTAAATCTTTACACCAAAAACAGAAAAACAGTCTCAAATATGTTAAATGAAAACAATTCTAGAATTAGACACAACATAATGAAACTACAGAAAACTGAAAGAAAAGAAAAGATGAATTGAGAATGTCCCTTTAAATTGAAACCCTGTTCACAACAGTAACAAAAGGTAATTAAATGCAAGAGATTTAATGGAATGAAGGGAAATGATGAGCATAAAAATTATATACATGTGGTGAAATAAAAGAATGACTGTAAAATTCATTTTAGTTTTTTAAAAAGGTATTTAAATACAAGGAAACAACAGCATGTAAAACAGGAGGGGGTATTGGGAGTTAACGGCAGATTATGATTAGTGCTTAAAGACTGAATGTTTGTGTCTCGCCCAGAATCAATAGGGTGAAGCCTACTTGCTAACATGACACTTGGAGGTAAGATCTTTGGAAGATAATTAGGTTATCAACGTGGAACCCTCATGAACGGACTAGCACCCTTATGAGAAAAGACACATAGGTCTTGCTTCTTCAGTCTCTGCTCTCTTCTATATGAGGATATAAAAAACTATCTGCAATCCAAGAAGAGAGTTCTTATTAGATGCCAGATCTGCCTGCACCCTGGCCTTCAACTTTCCAACCTCCAGAACTGTGAGAATTAAATGTTTGTTGTTCAAGCCAACCAGTCTCTGGCGTATTTGTTACAGCAGCCTGGACTAAGACAGTAAGAGATTGGGAAAATAATAGACAGTGATGAGATGTAGACATTGTTGAGTCATAGACGAAGTTAAAATATAGCTATTAAAAGAATATCAATTAAATATTTATGCCTGTATTTGTCAAGATTCTCCAGAGAAACAGAACCAACTTGTGTGTGTGTGTGTGTGTGTGTGTGTGTGTGCACGCACAGAGAAAAAGAGAATTTATTTTAAGGAATTGACTCAGGCTAAGTCCAAAGTCTGATGGGGTAGACCAGCAGGCTGGAGACTCAGGCTATTTGCAATGAGTCGAAGTATTGTCAGCTGGTTAAATTCCTTCTTGTTTGGGGCAGGTTGTTCTTTGTTCTACTGATTATAGGAGGTTCATCCATGTTGTAAAGGGTCAGCAGTTTAATTTTATGAAAAAAAGATCCCAGAAACAACCAGAATAAGGTTTGTCCAGATATCTGTGCACAAAAGCACAGCTAAGTTGACACTTAAAACTAACCATCACAATAAGAAAACCTTTAGAAGAAACAAAAACATTAATCCAAGAAGAAACAAAAAATGAAGAGAAAAATATAAAATAGCATGGTTTAAAAACACATCCACACATAATATTAATATCTATAAATTGACATATTAAGAATAGAAATTCAAGAGAATTTCATATCCAGCAATGTAGTGCATGACATAATCAGAGCTACAGCTAATTGAATCCTGTATAAAGCATGCTTTGCGTAGTGACCCTGTGCTTTCAAGAAGCATCAGAAATTTCCTCGGGCCACTCACACACACTGCCTAAAATCAAAGCTGACTTCAAAATGGTTAGCAGCAAACACACTCAGAAGAAGGGTTCTCGGAGAGGAAGAAACTAAATAATTACTACAAAAAAGAATAACCCGAGGAGAGTAGCACTGAGAAGGAGCAGATTTTAAGCTTTCTACATTTGGCCAGGGGCCTTAGATTGAGATAAATAGATCTCAGGTTGGGAGCACTTCTATCTTTGCTCTACCTGGGAGCAAAGAAAATAGATTTAAAAAAAACCAAAAAATATGAATTCACAACAATATATCTATAAAACAAGAATTTCAAACCTTGACTAATATGTGGAAAGGGTCTGGGTTCCCTGAGAATAAGGAATCATAAGAGACTAATATAGATGGACAGGTAGCATCTCCCTGCAACCTCACCTTGCTGCAGCCCTGCCTATTAAGCTGCAAACCCCATCAGCACCCTGGCCCCATATGCCATGGAAAACACTGCTTCCCCCATTTAACTGCTTAGAATCAGAACTTGCTTATATACATACATATATATATATATGTATGTATATATCCTTTAGTTGAAAATCTCACTATCACAAATTCACTATGACCAACACTCCCACTCCCATCATGCACTTGACACCATGACACTTCTGAAATTTAAAAAAAGAAAAAAGCAAACAAACAAAAAATGCAAAGCCTGGCCCCAAGTTCTACCTCTTTTTGATTTTCAGTTAAGCACCGCCCCAGAACCCACTCCCTCTGCTGCCAGATCACGTAAAAACCTGGCCCTATACTTTATATGGTGCAGCTCTTTCTTGAGCCAGCCTGCACTCTGTTGCGTGTGTACTTTTGGTTTGCATGTAAACAAATCTTGCTTCTTTTTGAACTTTTACCTGTGTCTCACCTTCAAATTCCTTCTTGCATCAGAGACAAGAACCTGGACCCCGCCACCCCTCAACAAGACACAAGACGAGGACTACAGTTGCCTAGTTTTAGCTTGGAGGACTTTTCTGGATTATAGTACAGAAATAGGAATCAGAAACAGAACACATGGGCTAACTAAATTACAGAGACAGAGTTTGAGAACTAAGAGAACTCAAATTTGTGTGGCAAAAAATCAAAAAGGAAGGATACACACAAAGAATTAACTGCAGCAATCTGCATCCCTGGGAAATCCAAGCTGCACACATAGAAAGTAATTTAAATTCCCAAAGATCACAAATTATTTGGAAACATGGAGAATCCTATTTGAACCTTCTGGGCATTCAATATACACTTCACATCTTAGTAGGAGGTCTACACTGTTTCTGGAGTAAAGACTATTCTAGATCTACTTTAATAAAACAAACTAAGCATCAAACGGATTAAGTTAATCCACATGTAATTTAACTGTCAAAAGAAATTCTAAAATACTTTAAAGGAAAACAATAAAATCTAACATCAAAAACAGAAAATTCAAAGCACTCACTAGCCAATAGAAAGTATTAGACATGTAAAGAAGCAGGAAAATATGGCCCATAATCAAAAGATAATTTAGTAAAGAGACCAAAAATGACTGAGAAGGTGGAATTATCAACAGAGTAGCCATCCTGATAAATAGGTTGAATGATTTAAAGGGAAATATGAACATTATGAGAAGTGAAACAGAAAATTTTTAGGACAAAATGGAACTAGAAGAAAAGAACAACACAATGACTGAATAAAAATGTGAGGAATTAAGCAGCAGATTGTACAATGCAAAAGACCAATGAATGTAAAGATGTAACAATGGAAAAAATACAAATAGAAGCACACAGAACAAAAAAGTTACAACAGAAGAAAAACAAAGGGGAAAAAGTTAAAGCAGAACAAAAAGACGTGGAAAAAAATGTAAAAAGAAATCCAGAGACTTTGTGACTTGTGGCAAAATATGAAGAAGTATATCATATAAATTGAGTCCACGGCAGGAACAAGGGACAGAAAAAATCTTGTGAAAAACAGTAGTCAAGATTTTCCAAAACTGATAAAATCTTTAAAGCTAGAGTTTCAAAAGTTTAGTGAAAGAGAAGCAGAATAAAACAAAACACACACAAAGCGTGTTATAATCAAATTGCCAAAACCAGTGAATCTGTCATAGAAAAAGACACCACATGAAATGGATCAGTCAAGAATGACCACGTATCTCTCAGCTGGAAAACCCAACCAGAACACACAAAAATTACTTTTCGACAGCATTTTTCAAAAGTCAACGTAATTTTATATTCAATGAAAACATCTAGCAACATAAAAAATATTTCTGACAAATAAAAGCAGAGTATTTGTAATGAAAAAAAAAAAAAAAACCCACACAGGAACCTCTTCCAGCTGAAGGAAATCAACCAGATGGAAACCAGGATCTGTGAGTTAATAGAAAGTCCTGGAAACGATTGGTGTATTTGTAAATATAAAAGGCTTTTCTTCCTTCCAATGTCTAAATTTCTTTTAAAATCAAAATAATGTTTTATAGGATTTATAATGTTTCAAAGGAAAATGTACAACAAAAATATTAGCGAAGATGGGAAGGAAAGGTATAGTATACTATGCTTGCTGTGTTATAAATGAAGGGGTAGGATTGAATTTGAAGATAGACTGTGATAAGATTCATAAAAACAACCCTAGTACCATAACAAAAAATAGAAAAAATAATCCAAGAGGAGATATTACACAGAATACTAAACTGTACTGAAAATAACCGGAGGAGACAATAAGGGAAAAACAAAGTTCACAGGACAAATATAAGTAACCTAAATCGTACAAATCCAACATCAATAATGGTATTAAATAATCTAAAAATAAATCTAAAAAATTATTTGAAAGAGTTACAGAGAAGCATAAAGCTGGAGAGAAAAAGCTTTAAAAAAAAAAAAAGCCATTAGCCTGGTGATTCACACACCCGCTGCACATAGCAGAGTGCCTAGGTTTGAGCCTTGGTTCCTGTTCCTGAAGCCCCAGTGAAGGGCGAGGTTCTTTGGGTCCCTGCCACCCACATGTGAGACATAGTTTGGCTTCCCAGCTCTGACCCTGGTGCCAGCCCACTCACAGTTGTTGCTGGCATATGAGGAGTAAATTGGGGAATGAGAACCATCTCTCCCTACACCCTCTCTGTGTGGGTATATCTGTGCACCTCTCAAAATTAAAAATAAATTAACGAAAAAAGAAAGCCAAATACATGCTGTCCACAGGAAATACACTTTAAGTATACAACATAGTGCATGAATTTGGTTGCATTGCTATGCCAAAATACCACAGAATGGATAACTTCGACAACAGATTGTGTTTCTCACCCTTTTGGGAGATGGAAGTCCGAGAGTAAGGTGTGCCAGGTGTTTTCTGGGAAGGCCTCCCCTACTTGCTCTGCCAGCCGTGTTCCTGCTGTATCCTCATGTGTCCTTCCCTCTTTGCACACAAGGAAAGAAGGAGAGTGATACTTGCATGTTCGCTTTTCACTGACTACAGAGTTACCAGTTTCACCTGTTTGATCTTATTTAACTATCTCCTTAAAGGGCCCATCTCCAAATACAGTCACAACAGGAGTTAGGAATTTTAGAGGGGAAAGTTGAGTCCATAAAACATAGCCACATTAAAAGCAGAAAGACGGCAAGATATGTTCTTTACTTATTAACTTATTTTTTTGACAGGCAGAGTTAGACAGTGAGAGAGAGAGAGAGAGAGAGAGAGAGAGAGAGAGAGAGAGAGACAGGTCTTCCTTTTTCTGTTGGTTTACCCCCCAAGTGGCCGCTGTGGCCAGCGTGCTGCACTGATCTGAAGCCAGGAGCCAGGTGCTTCTCCTGGTCTCCCATGCAGGTGCAGAGCCCAAGCACTTGGGCTATCCTCCACTGCCTTCCCGGGCCACAGCAGAGAGCTGGCCTGGAAGAGGGGCAACTGGGACAGAACCAGCACCCCCACCAGGACTAGAACCTGGGGTGCCGGCGCCCCAGGCGGAGAAGATAAGCCTAGTGAACCGAAGCGCAGGCCATGATATGTTCTATAAACAACAATCATAACAAAGAAGAAATGGTGATGATAATATTAGATGCTGTAGATTTTAAGGCAAGAAATATTAAGAGATAATACGAGTACTTCCTAATAATAAATTAACTCATAAATATAAATGTGGATGCACATAATTAGAAAATTTCACTATATTTTAAAAACTAATGTAAATGAACGGAGGAAAGTTTAACCACCACTTTAGTTTGTGATTGTAACTCCCTTCTCCGGTTCGTTTTTTTTTTTTTTTTTCAGAATACGCATATTTCATGAACTTTTTGATGACCTCTCATATGCATGATTTTTAGAAAATTTTGCTGCCAAAATAAACTCAGCTTTTTAAATTGTATGTTATACATCTGAAAGGCAGACAGAGATCTACCATCTGCTGCTTCACTCTCCTAATGCCTGCACCAGCTGGGGTTGGGCCAGAACAAACGCAGGAGCTGGGAATTCAACCCAGGTCTCACTGCAATTAAAAACCTGGCTACAAAGAAAACTCCAGGCCAAGATAGTTTTACTGATGAATTCTTTCAAACATACGGAAGAAATAACACACACTTTAACCGAGTCTCTCAAAACAAGAGAAAAGGGACACTTCCAACTTTTCATTTAAGACTAGCATTATATTTATGCTTAAACTGGGAAAAAACATTATAAGGTTAAAAAAAACTATAAAAAACTACAAAGTCCATAACAAAAATTTATAAATTGATAAGTATACATTAAATGTTGAATTAAGCAGTATACGGCATAATAAACTTTTTTGACTAACTAGGGATTATTCTCTAATTGCTGGGTTGCTTTAGCATACAAAAACTAACATTGCAATACAATTTAAAAAAATAATCATCTAGATGGCAGGAATTAAAGCACTTAAGAAAGCTGAAAATCTATTCTTGACTGAAAAGCGGGAAGCTGGGGATATTCAGGGACAGTCTCATCCAAATATAGGAGAACTTGTAATATAATATTTAAGTGGTAAAAGACCAAATGCTTTCAAAACTTAAGAATGAAGGAAAGATATTTGATTTTAACCACCTCTGGTCAATATTGCAATGGAAATTCAAGCCATAGTAATAAAATAAGAAAAATAAATAAAAGATATATATGTAATATATGTAATAATGCACATGAAATATGATAGGAGGTGAAACTACAGATAATAGCAGATCCTATTATTATGTATGCTAAAGTTCCTAAGGAATCTAAAAACAGCTACCAGAACCAATAAAATTTAGCAAGGCCATAAGACAAAAAACAAAATGTGAAAAATCTATTATATTTATACCTCTCAGCACTGAAGAATAGGAAAACAAATTTTAAAATCTCACTTATAGTAATGTTAAAAAGGGATAAATTTAACAAAATACATGCAAGAGCTGTACAATACAAATTTTTGCAAAGGGAATGAAGAAAACCTTTAAATAAGAGAAATACCTTCACAGATGTGAACATTCAATATAATTAGATAAAAATTATACTTACTTTTCTATAGATCCATATGTAATCCTAATTAAAGTTCATACTGGATTTTGTTAGAAATTGACATGCTGGGACCGGTGCTGTGGTGTAGCCAGTAAAGCCGCAACCTGCAGTGCCTGCATCCCATCTGGGCACCGGTTTGAGTCCCAACTGCTCTACTTCTGATCCAGCTCTCTGCTCTGGCCTGGGAAAGCAGTAGAAGATGGCTCAAGTGCTTGGGCTCCTGTACCCCCATTGGAGACCACACTTCGGATTGGCATAGCTTGGGCCATTGCAGCCAATTGGAGAATGAACAAGCAGATGGAAGACTCTCTCTCTCTCTGGTTCTCCTTTCTCTGTGTAACTCTGACTTTCAAATAAATAAATCTTTAAAAAAAAAAAAGAAAGAAATGTACATGCTGTTACAAAATATAAAGTAACTACACATGAAAAAATTTAAAAGGAAATCAAAAAAAAAAAAACACTTTAAAGTAGACCTGAACAAATGAAGAGATTTATCTTATTCAAATATATGTAGAGTAAGTTTTATAAAAATATTCATTCTTCCAAAATGGGGCTACAATTACAAATTAATGCCAATCAACATGCTAGCAGATTATTGTTAAAATAATAATCTGATTATCTGATTTTAATTATTTGAAAATATATGGAAATCTATAATATATTTATATATGAAAAAGCAAATTGTTCAAAATTATCAAGATATCTTTGCAGACGAGAAATGGAGTGGCACTTGCCAAATGGGAAGTAAAATTTGATTTAAGCTGCAGTAATTAAGATTATTTGACATTTGTTCAAGGCTGAAAAACTACACAAGAGAACAGAATGAGAAATCCAGAAACAGAGCCAATCATAAATTAATCTCTATAGAAGTGGCATTATAGATCACTAAAAAGAAAATATTAGTCAAGAACATGAAAATGAAATGAAAATCTCAATTCACATCATATATAATAATCCGCTCTCAATGTCTTAAAAATTAAGTGCATTAGACAGTTTTCAAAACCCTTTTGTGAGAATTAAGAATATATTCATAATCTTGTATCAAGGAAAGAGCAAAAAATTAACTACAAAAAAGTATGATCATAATTTTGGTTTGCTGAAAATGGCCACAGCTTTGGTCCCAGCTGTATGGTATTTCCTTGAAAAACAGTACTGAACATTGATGTATGTAGGAAACACACTTCCTGAAGGACCTGTACCTTTCAGTAAGAACTAAACAGCCGAGAAAAGCATCATTCCCCACTAACAACTGAGCAAATCTGAGCTAACTTCAAATTCATACTCTTTTCTGAGTCCATCAGAGAACTAAGGTCACAAATCAATCAACAGTCCCAACCAGAGGACAGATAGGCGTCTGCATTGAGGAGAATGCCAGTGTCAGAGGCAGCAGCGTTACACACTATGCCACAATGCCAGCACCCTCAAGAAAATTCGATTTATTCACTTATTTATTTATTTGAAAGACAGAAGTGATAGGGAAAGAAGTAGAGAGTGTCTTCCAGGCACTGGTTTACTTCCAAGGTTCCCACGATAGCCCAAGCTGAGCCAGGAAACTACAACTCCATGTGTGTCCCCTGCATGTTGGCAGGAGCCTGAGTACTTGAACCAACTCAGCCATTAGCAGGAAACTGGATTGGAAGCAGAGGAGACAGGACTTGAACTTGTACTCCAATATGAGATACAGGTGTCCCAAGGGGTGTCCTACTCCACTGTGCCAAAGTACGCACTTCTCAAAAACTTTTTGCACAAAAATAAACTTACATTTTATGCTAATTTTAACTTTATCAAGTATCCTCATATTTATCATTAATATATAAATAATATATTAATATTACATATCATATATTAATATTATATTTAATATGTTAATATGTAATGTAATGTACATAAGCATATATTTATATATATTTTGTATTTATCAAATGTAATGAGTCTATTAAAGATATTATCGGATTGAACTTTCCCAATCTGATTTTATGATCTCTACAAAGAAATAAACATAAAGCACACTATAATGGTAAGTTTATAAACAAAGAAATGAAAACACAAAGACTTGGTAATTACTAACTGAAAGGGAGTGCATATATATTCATGTACAAATTATCAAACAAAATAGACCTAAATTCAGAAATCTTAGGAGAAAGGAGGGTCACTTAAGGGGCAGCACTGTAATGTAATAGGTTAAGCCACAGCCTGCATGCCAGCATCCTATACGGGTGCTAGTTCAAATTCCAGCTGCTCTACTTCCTATCCAGCTTCCAGCTAATACACCTGGGAAATCAGCAGAAGATGGCCCCGTATTTGGGCTGACTGTGCACCCATGTGGGAGACCTGGAAGAAGCTCCTGGTTCCTGGCTTTGACCCTGCCAAGCCCTGGCCCATTTGGGGAGCGAATCAGCAGATAGAAGTCCTCTCTCTCTCTCTCTCTCTCTCTCTCTCTCTCTCTCTCTCTGCCTTTTAAATAAATAAAATAAATCTTTTAAATGGGGGGCATTTAAAAGAGAAATCTCTCATCTGAAAGACAGAAAATATGAAAAATATGAAAGACCAAAAAAAACAAGAAGCAAGTATATATTTTGGAAGAGTTATTCAATAGGACATTAAGCAACCATCAAAATGACTTTTATGATGAGTATGTAATTTTCTTAAATGTTAACATTATGCTTAGAGAGAAATAACTTTATAAACTGTATACTGATATTACATTAGTGTAATAGTAAGGTTTATGCCAGGAAAATATTAGAAGAAAAGGGCGGCTTAACCATGGGTGAAATTTTTCCTTACAAATTGCTGCATTTTTCAAACTTTACTTGTAATTATGTAATGGAAATAGTCATTTTAAGGACCATTTAACTGCACTTATGTAATCAATATTTATTGAATTTCTATTAGATGTTGGAGAAGGAAAAAACATATGACTGAATTTCTTAGAGTTTATAGCCTAGCTTATGAAGCACACAAAATAGCAATCAAAAATACTAGAAAACATAATTACTTGTCAGATTAGTAGCGCAGATAATTTAAAAATTAGGGGTATAAAAACAGTGAAGAGAAGTTTGATTTGAAAGGTAGGAATAGGTGAGTGTTTGGGCTACAGGTTAAGATTCCAGTTAAGATGCCCACATACCACATCTAAATGCCTGGGTTCAATTCACAGCCCCAGCTCTTGGCTCCACCTCCCTACCAACATAGGCCCAGTGAGGCAACAGTAAGGTTCCAGGAACTGGGTTCCTGCCACCCACACAGGAAACCCAGGTGGAGTCCCAGGTTTCTGGCTTCAGCCTGGCCCAGCCCTGGCTATTGCCACTGTTTGGGGAATGAACCAATGGATGGAAGACTCTCTCTCTCTCTCTCTCTCTCTCTCTCTCTCTCTCTCTCTCTCTCTCCTCCTCCTCCTCCTCCTCTCAAATATATACATTTTTAAAGGTAAGAATAAAACAGTACAACCATAGAGAAAGTGATTTTCTAGCAAATTTTGTGTTAATGCTTACTATTTGATCAATATTCAGCCAAATTATGAAAAACTGAAGGCCGCTAATAGAATACTGTATCTATAATTCTAATTTTCCCACTTAGAAGGGGCTCATAATTTTATCCTCTCTGGCTCAATTGAATAAAGAATACTTTTCTTGGCTTTTGAAGAAGACCTGAAGTTCTTGTAGCATTTTCAAATATTGCTTGATTAAAGTGCAACCAGTTTTGCTAGAATGAAATTTTTAGGAGGCAAGCAGCCCCTAAACCAATGCATAGTACATTCACAGCAACCGAGTGATTAAATGGAGTTGGAGAGATAGAATGTGCAGAATTAACACTTAGTGTCTAGTGCCCTGTTAATGGAAGTGCTTTAAAACTTCCAAGGAAAAAAACACACAAAGAGTTTTGATTAAAATCTAAAATGCAAACTAAGTGGCCATTTTTAATAGAAATGCATAATTCCAAAATTGATTTCATTAAAATTAACCATCAAGTTTCACAGAAATCAAGAGATTAATGCACATATTGTTTACTACATGCATCTGAAAAGTTTTAACAAAAGGAAATGTGTCTTAAAACTTGGCACATGTTATTATAGTTTGAGGAATTAATTACAATTATTCCAGAAAATTTTCTATAAAATATTTTTGGGATTTATTACTAAGTAGAAAGTGAAGCTTATTTCATTTAAATAAAAATCGATTAGTAAATCTAAGAAATGTTAGTCTTCTAATCCCACATTCTTTCATCAGTTTCCATCCCACATCCATATTCTGGTTTTTAGTGTGTCCAGGAAGCAAACATACCTTACATTTTTTTTTGAGAAGCAACTTTAATATCCACCTTATGGGGCTGACATTGTAGCACAGCAGGTTAAGCCTCTGTCTACAGTGCTAGCACCCAATATAAACGTCAGTTCATGTCCCGGCAGTTCCTCTTCAGATCCAGCTCCCTGCTAATGCACCTGGGAAAGCATCAGCAGGTGACCCAATTGCTTGGGCCCCTTCCACCCACATGGGAGACCCAGATAGAGTTCCAGGCTCCTGGCTTCAGCCTGGCCTTTGCAGCCATTTGGGGAATGAACTAGCAGATGGAGGATTCTCTCTCACTCTCTTTCTCTTTCTCTTCCTGTCCCTGTCCCTCTCCCTCTGTAATTCTGCCTTTCAAATAAATAAATGAAAAAATTTTAAAGTCCATCCTGAAGTTCAAGTAGTTTTTTTTAATTTATTTATTTGAAAGGCAGAGTTACAGAGAGGCAGAGGGAGAAAGAGAGAGAGAGACAGAGAGAGACAGAGAGAGAGAGAGAGAGAGAGAGAGAGAGAGAGAAGTCTTCCATCCATTGTTTCACTCCCCACATGACTGCAATGGCCAGATCGAGGCAGATAGGAGGCCCGGAGCCTGGAGCCTCCTTGGGTCTCTCACATGGGTTCAGGGGCCCAAGCACTGGGGCCATCCTGTACTATTTTCCCAGGCCATTGCAGAGAGCTGGATTGGAAGTGGAGCAGCCAGGAATCGAACTTGCATCCACGTGGGATGCCAGTACTGCAGGCAGCCCCACCTGCCACGCCACAGTGCCAACCCAATAGTTCAAGATTATTTTAAAATTAATGCAATTAGATAAATTGCAACAAATTTTAAAATAATCATGAGTCCTATAAAGGTAACAAAACAAACTTTTATTTCTGCAAGATGATCTTTTTGGACAATTCACATTTCCTTACCTTGGCCCCAACCCAATAAAAATTCTTTCAACATTTAACTAGCATTTTACACCTGGAAAATAACAAGCATACGTGGAGAGTTGGAGCAAAACTCAGCTGCCAGAATTTAAAATTGAGTTGTTAGTTGTAGAGGATTTCGTAGATGGAGAAAGCTGGAAGCGTCCCCTCTCTGGTCAGCAAAGCAAATGTGGATGGTGTTGAAACTGTCTGTTTTGTCATCTCCTTGGCAGCACACCCCTTGATAGGTCCTTCTCCTCCTGCCCTCTCTTGGCAGTCTCTTCTTTTGGGATGTCTGGAAAGAGTGGAACTTTCAAGACTAAATAATGGAGCCTGGCAGAGCTTCTGTAGTTCATCCTTAAAGATCTAAATCATGTGTGTGCATTAAGCCACTTACAGAGAACTTGAAAGTGCTGGAATTGAAGTGGGGGGGTGTAACTGCTTAGCAACAGAATTCATTGTGTCAGTTCTCCTTGGGACGGCAGTTCCATCTAGGAGACAGAGATGACAACATTTTGTTGACTGTGTCCTATATATGAAGCTTCACACTTTGGGTGAGCAGAGACAAAACACCCAGACAGGTGATACAGTACCAGCCGTTGGAGCCAGAGGCACAGTTTTAAATGGGAAAAGGGTGAGGAGCTGCCTGTATCTGATTTTGCTCCATCCCTCACAGGCCTGAGCTAAGCAGGGTTCCCCTTGACTTCAGCAGGACTTGAGAACAGATTCCCGAGTGCAATTCCACAGGGCAAAGAGCACAACAGGAGTAGATTTTGCACTTTTCAGTGTCAGTGTGATTTATGTAATAGCCCCAAATAAGTGTTCTCTCAGTGCTCAGCCTCTTGAAAAATTTTATCTATCCCTAGATGAGGACAAGGTTTTATTGCTAGTGTTTTTCCAAAACAACAGATTTAAGCAATGCCGTTTTTGCAAGCACTGGGAGGATTTCATTATAGACTTGCTGTTGCTGGTTTCATTGTAGTTTTGAAAAAAGAAATGACAGTATAAACTGAATCTCAAAGGCAGTATGCTGCATAGAAGAAGCTTCACACGAAAGAGTGCGAGTTGAGTGAGTTCATCTATAAAGTTCAAGAACAGGCTAAACTAATCAATAGTGAAGTACTCCCACTCATGCTGAGCGGGAACAAGATGTGCACTTTGATTCATTCTTAAGTGTCTGTCTTTGAAAAATTCAGCTGGAGTAATAACTAATACTCAAGATGGATGTAACGCAGGCGTTTGTTGAAACCCTCAAGATGCCGCTTGGGACACCCGCCCCCTATGATGGAGAGACTGGGTTCAAGCTCTGGCTTCGCTCCATATTTCAGCTTCCTGTTAACACAGGCGCTGGGAGGCAGCAGGTGATGTGTCAAGTATCTGTGTCCCTGCTACTGTGTGGGAGACCTGGAATGAGTTCTGAGCTCCTGGTTTTACTGGGACCTGGATGTTGCAGGCATTTGAGGAGTGAGCCAGTGAATGGAAGATCTCTCTTTCTCTCTGGGTACCAGCACTGTGGCATAGCTGATAGAGCCACCACCTGTGGTGCTGGCATCCCATGTGGGTACCTGTTCAAGTCCCAGCTGCTCCACTTCCCAACCAGCTCTCTGCTATGGCCTGGGAAAGCAGTGAAAGATGGCCCTAGTGCTTGGACCCCTGCACCTATGTGGGAGACCCAG
Organism: Sylvilagus floridanus; assembly: GCA_949820135.1. NCBI lineage: Eukaryota > Metazoa > Chordata > Mammalia > Lagomorpha > Leporidae > Sylvilagus > Sylvilagus floridanus. The sequence continues at coordinate 142,100,246 of OX463241.1, forward strand.
AAGAAGCTCCTGGCTGCTGGCTTCAAATCAGCTCAGCTCTGGCCACTATGGTCATCTGGGGAGTGAACCAGCAGATGGAAGACCGACCTATCTATCTGTGTCTGTCTATCTATCTCTCTGCCTCTCTGTAATTCTACCTTTCAAATAAATAATCTTTTTTAAAAAAATCTCTCTCTTCCTGTCTATCTCTCCCTTTCTCTGTCTTTCAAATAAATAAAAATAAATGAACAAGAAATGTTTTAATATAATACCAATTATAGAAAAAGTGTATTTCTTAGCTAAGAAGTAGAAAACAAGTCTTTTTATTAAAACATTAACTTTTTTTTTTGACAGGCAGAATTAGACTGAGAGAGAGAGACAGAGAGAAAGGTCTTCCTTCCGTTGGTTCATTCCCCAAATGGCCGCTACAGCCAGCGCACTGCGCCGATCTGAAGCCAGGAGCCACGTACTTCCTGGTCTCCCATGCGGGTGCAGGGCCCAAGCACTTGGGCCATCTTCCACTGCCTTCCCCAGCCACAGCAGAGAGCTGGACTGGAAGAGGAGCAACCAGGACAGAATCCAGTGCCCCAACCAGGACTAGAACCTGGGGTGCCGGCACTGCAGGCAGAGGATTAGCCAAGCGAGCCACAGCACCAGCCCAAAACATTAACTTTTTTATCATAGAAGAATACATATAACATACAATTTACAATTTGGGGGAGTGAGCACTTAGGGTAGTGGTAGAGAGGCTCACATCTCACATCAGAGCTTCTGGGCACAATTCCTGGCTCAGTCTCCTGACTCTAGCTCCCTGCCAGTTCATTCCCCCAGGAGGCAAGATGATGACTCAAATAATTGGGTTCCTGCCATCATGAGGGAGACCAGAATTGAGTTCCTGGCTCCAGCCCAGCCCTGGCCACGGTAGGCATTTTGAGAGAAAACTAAATGATGGAGCGCTTCCTTTCTCTCCTTCTCTCTCTGCTTTTCAAATTTAAAAACAATACTATTGTAATCATTTTAGGTACATAATTCAGTATCACAAAGTATCCTTACAATATTGTATCAACAGCACCAATAGCTAGTTCTAGAATCTTTTCATCATCCTGTACACATTAAGTAGGCAGAACCCCCTCCATTCTCCTTGCGTTATTTTAGATGTATCTTTTTTTTATTTCATCCAATCATTTATTGAATGACTATTTTTAAGCGCCTGGCACTGACACAGGTGAGGAGATGCAAGGTTGTCCAAGACAACATACTCTTTGAACGGCTCCTTCCCTGCCTCACCCCAAGGGTAAGACAGAAGCTGAAAGGATTGGGACACAGAGGTAAGAAACTGGCACTGCAGAGAGCAGCAGTGGCAACATAAAACTGCAGTGTTTGTTTTCTAGCAATACTTTAAAAGTCTTCTTCCTTTAGAAGGCAAATTTACCAAGCTCAGACTTTCATGAAAAGTTTTCAGTTGACTTTGAAAGAAAGCCTTTGATGTATTTTGACAAATTATTTAGTGGCATCAGCAAAGAAAAGAGGATCAGGAACTTTTGATTCTATTCCTGTATACTGACTGTGTGGGTTTAGGCAAATCATTTACTGTTTGCTGTTACATATTAGGGTATTCTTTCTCAGAATGAGTAAAACAGTGAAATCTCCTAAGTCTGAATGGAGGTACAGAAAATAGATTGTTGAATTTTATGCCACAAGGGTAATAACCCAGTTTCTGAATGACTAAGAGGCTCGGCTCTCCTCAATGTGACCTTTATACGTGGCCTCAGCAGCATCCATGCAAATTATGTTCTGATGAACAATATCTGACAACTACTGATAATAATCACAACCCAAACAAGATTCCACATGTAGTTTTAATGAGGAAAAGAATGATCACGCTATCATGTACGTGGGTAGGATCAACAGCTTCACATTTACACACACACACGTATTTTCCTCAAATTTTCCAGTTTTATGTCAACTCCCAAGCATCACAGATGTTTCTTCCTTTGGGATACTCATTTTCACATCTGTTCATATCAAACTTTCAGAAACCGGTCTGCACAGTTCCTTAACTCGACAATTTGGGCTAGAGAAAAAATTTAGACTAAAAATTTTGCTTTGATAGATAATGTTGTTTCTATTTATCCAAAGGACATGACAGAGCATGGTTGTGGAAAAATAGTATTTTTTGCCATTAGCATACATAACTTTTTAATTAAGAAATTTATTAATCCATTAGATTCTCAGGGTCACAGCAGTGCATGATATATAATACAATTCTCGTCAATTCTCATAACTTTTAATAACCAATACTATGCAAACTAGAAAATATGGCTTTTCAGCCGGCGCCTTGACTCATTTGGCTAATCCTCTGTCTGTGGCACCTGAACACCAAGTTCTAGTCCCTGTCAGGGCGCCGGATTCTGTCCCAGTTGCTCCTCTTCCAGTCCAGCTCTCTGCTGTGGCCTGGGAAGGCCGTGGAGGATGGCCCAAGTGCTTGGGTCCTACACCCGCATGGGAGACCAGGAGAAGCACCTGGCTCCTGGCTTTGGATCAGCGTGGTGTGCCAGCCGCAGCGGCCATTTGGGGAGTGAACCAATGAAAGGAAGATCTTTCTCTCTGTCTCTCTCTCTCTGTCTAACTCTGCCTGTCAAAAAATAAAAAAAGAAAAGAAAAATAAAAAAAGAAAATGTGGCTTTTCAATTTATATACTATCAAAAACAAAGCATTTAAAAAATATTATGAGTCACAGGCTAGAATACTGTAAAAATTTGCAAATTACATGTATACATACTTTTTCAATGAAGCATAAGAGAACAGCCAAGTTATTAAAAACTATATCTTTAGTTACCTAATTGTGTCTTCCCAACTACCCACAAACACTGATATGAAATATTTCTTTTTTTTTTTTTTTTTTGACAGGCAGAGTGGACTGTGAGAGAGAGAGACAGAGAGAAAGGTCTTCCTTTGCCATTGGTTCACCCTCCAATGGCTGCCGCGGACGGCACGCTGCGGCCGACACACCGCGCTCATCCAATGGCAGGAACCAGGTGCTAGGTGCTTTTTCCTGGTCTCCCATGGGGTGCAGGGCCCAAGCACTTGGGCCATCCTCCACTGCACTCCCGGGCCATAGCAGAGGGCTGGCCTGGAAGAGGGACAATTGGGACAGAATCCGGTGCCCCGACTGGGACTAGAACCCAGTGTGCAGGCGCCACAAGGAGGAGGATTAGCCTGTTGAGCCACGGCGCCGGCCATGAAATATTTCTCTTTAGAACATTGACTCACTCAACATTTTACCATATTATTGCATTACCATAGAGGCATAAAGGAAAATTAGTTGAAAGCAAACAAATATAGCAAGCTCAATGTAAGCACACACAGTGCAAGATAGCACCGTTTTCAAAATAAAAAAGAATACTGGCTTGAATCATATGAGCAGGAGTGAAATTGTTGAAGATCTCAGATGTGACTGGCTCACTGTATTCGGCATTGAAAACTCTGACTAGATTATTGTGTCTGGTTTAGGGCTGCAGACTACAGACTTGAAGTCTTGGAGAGTTTTCACAGGAGAACCACAAATATAATTAAAGTATTAAAAACAATGTTTATGAGAAAATGCTACAGAGAGGAGATTATTTAGCATGCAAAAGAGAATATGAATGGTGGTTTAATATTGACCTTTGGAGTAACCAAGAATTTCAAAGATCCTGGGTAAGTACTCTACCTCAACTGAGAGGAGCAAATGAGGAAACCGTTTGAAGCTGCAACATCAAATCAGGCACTAGTAAGAGTGAGGGTTGTTCGACACTGGTATGAAGTCCTGGCATTCTTCCTCAGGGGACTCGGTCTTTAAAAAGAAGATCAATTTTCATCTGCCTAAATGACTTCCCAAATCCCATTCCTCCTGATTCCCTCTCTGGAGAAAGGGATTCCTTGACCTGGTTTAGCAATCCATTCTTATGCCAAATAGCCTTCAAGGTCAGGAAGCTCTCTAGTATAATTCACCTAAATAGATCTGGCTTTGACTTGAATCCATTTCCTCTTGCTCTGTCTGTCCTCAGTGGAAAGAAAGAAACATTTGTCACGGGCTCTATTTCAGAACATTTCAAATAATTCAAGACAGCAATTTTGTGCTCTATCCTGCCTTTCTCTAGGCTAAATGATGTCAATTCCCTTAATATTTCACAAATGTTGACCACCTATTAATATAGTTTGTTATAGCACCAACCCCAGTTATTCAAGATACAGCAGTGAACTGAAGTGAAACTCTGCTAGGATCTCTCTGTTCATCATATCTCTCTTGTGCATTGGAACTAGCATTGATTAAAGAGCTGCATCTCTATTCCCCATTGATAGCAAAAGATGCATATGGACCTATTGTGTTAAAGCCTTCAGAGAAAGATCTGTTCAGCTGAATACAGTGCTTCAATCACTCACATCAGGGAGGTCAGATCTTGTATGAGATCGTCTCTTCTACTTCCGAAAACTTAAATGTTTGTGGTTCCTGGGTATGTTACTCAAAAATGTTCTTGCTACAACTGCCAACACTCCAATTTGAACCAGCTAAGGACAAAAAGGGAATTTTATGTAACCAAGGCACAGTGGCAGGGGCACAGCTGAGCGTTCCCAACTGAAACAGAAAAGCAAATATGTCCAGGACTTTTTTCCTCTTAGTCTCTAGACTCTGCTTCACTCTGCACTTTGGCTTCAATGTTTCCTCCCACTGATTGCCTTCAGATTTTAGCTAGTAAATAGTGGATAAATTCGCCCCCTCCTCCCTATTTTTAACACAACAACCACTCATCTGTTCCTAATTAATCCCTTTCCCCGCACTCATGCAAGTTCCTCCTCAGAGGTCCCCCTGTTCTCAGCTTCCTTCTTCCTAACCCATTTAAAAGCTTAGTTACATCATGTCCTTTCTCTGGTTATAAAGCCCCAAAAGCTCTTATCCTTTGCCTGGAGAATAAAAATTCAGGCCACTACAATATTCAAGACCCTTAATGATTAGCACCCTTTCGACGTCTCGGGCTTTAGCTTTTCCTTACAATTTAACTGTTCTACATACCTGCAGTGCTTGAAACAGCATCTTAAATGCCCATGACTATCCACGCTACTATTTCAACCTATTTCCCATGGGGTGCAGGGCCCAAGCACTTGGGCCATCCTCCACTGCCTTCCCGGGCCACAGCAAAGAGCTGGCCTGGAAGAGGGGCGACCAGGACAGAATCCGGCGCCCTGACTGGGACTAGAACCTGGTGTGCTGGCGCTGCAAGGCGGAGGATTAGCCTAGTGAGCCGCAGCACAGGCCCAGGACATGTCTTATCATCTTTAAATTACAAACCAAAATTTGGATAAGCCAAAACCTACTATCTTCCCACTTTGTTATGTTAGCTCTCAAAAATCTACTTTTCAAAAAACAAAGGCAGAAGATAGGAAAGACAGATGTGTATCCTCTTTTGAAATCAAATAGACTACGAAAACCTCTAAAATATCTTTAAAAAGAAATAAACTATGACAGCAGGGGTGGGGGAAGGGAGAGAGTTCTTCCCAAGAAAAGGACATAAAATGCTGTCTTGAGAACAAAGGTGACCTGACTTGGGCTCGTATTATTGCTACTTAATTTCCATACTTTTCTTGTCATCTTCTAGTATAATAATATAAGGCCTTAAATTTAGAGTCAAATTTTTAAAAATTTATTAATTTTATTTTAAAGAAAAAGAAACGGAAGGAGATCTACCATTCTGATTCACACAGATGCCCACAAGAGCGAGATGGGCTAGGCCAAACCAGGAATGGAGAACTCAATCCAGGTTTCCCATGTGTGTTATAATGACCCACGTATTTCCTCTATCACTTTCTACCTCCCAGGGCATTAGCAGGAAGCAAGGATGGATAATGGAACCAGAACTCAGATCCAAGCACTCATATGAAATGCACACGTCCCAAATGGCATCTTAACCACTGTGCCAAATACCTGCCCCGGAAGTCAGATTTTTTTTCCACGTCTTTCAATGCCTATATGAACTTGGCAAATTATTTATCTTCACTGAACCTCAACATACTGATCCATATATAATGGTATATACTGCCTATTATTGCTGCAAGAATAAATGACATACTTCTAAAAATTCAAAGTCTAAGTCCCAGCAAAGGTTTGCTCTGTGTGTGTGTGTGTGTGTGAGAGAGAGAGAGAGAGAGAGAGAAAGGTCTTCTATCCACTGGTTCACTCTCCAAATGGCTGCAGTAACCAGAGCTGTGCCAGTCCAAAGCCAGGAGCCAAGAGCCTCTTCTGGGTCTCCCACATGGATGCAGGGGCCCAAGGACTTGAGCCATCTTCTCCTGCTTTCCTAGGCCATAGCAGAGAGATGGATTGGAAGTGGAGCAGCTGGGACTTGAAGTGGAACCACTGAGACTTGAACAGGCGCCCATATGGAATGCTGGCACTGCGGGCAGCGGCTTTACCTGCTATGTCACAGGCACCGGCCCCATTGGAAAGTTAACCTTACTGCTCTGTATTGATGCCTTATCTTATCCCACTTAAAAGAAATTCAGAAAAAATTTTTTTCTTTACAAATATTAGGATTAAATAAATTCAACTGCAGATAGTACAGTTCTTTGATTTGTGTGCATGCATTGACTTTCTGTAAGACCATTTTCTAATGAATTAAATGGCAAGGGAGAACTTTCCACTTCTCTCTCTAATAAGGCCAATGATCATAGCTTGTGACAAAATTATAATGGTAGATATACTTGTATTTCTGAAAAAACTGAATGACTGGGGCACAAAGTGAGCAAGAAGATTAGGTTCTGTCTTACATTTCCATCATTATAACCTTGTACTTTGAAGGACAATCCAACCAGATTGAATTTTTTAAAAGATTTCTTTATTTAGTTGAAAGAGTTAGAGAGGAGAGAGAGAGAGAGAGCGAGAGAGAGAGAGAAATATCTTCCTTCTGCTGGTTCACTACCCAAATGGCCACAGTGATTGAAGCTGGGCCAATCCAAAACCAGGAGCCAGGAACTTCATCTGGGTCTCCCACTCGGGTGCAGGGGCCCAAGCAGCTGCACTAATCTAAAGCCAGAAGCCAGGAGGTTCCTCCAGGTCTTGCACATAGGTGCAGGGGCCCAAGCACTTGGCCTATCTTCCACTGATTTTCTAGGCCATAGCAGGATCATAAACAATTTCTGAATATCAAATTTGATTTGATCTTGAGGAATCCTTCAAATTCCAGAGCTTCCCACTGTGCCTCTCACAAAAATCCTAGCTCATATTTGTTACCATAATTGCTCCCCAGATTTCTTTCAAAACAGCTCATGACTATATAATAAAAGCATAGACACAGGATAAGATGAAGAGAAAGAAGATTTTTTATGATTTATTTTATTAATTTTAAATACAAGGTGATTGTTCACTCCCTAAATGGCCACATTGGACAAAGCCAGAGTGTCCCCTGTGGGTGGCTGGGGTCCAAGCACTTGGACCATCCTCTACTGCTTTCCCAGGCACATTAGCAGGAACTTGATCAGAAGCAGAGCAGCCAGGCCTCAAACCAATACTCCCATATGGTATACCAGAATCATCATGGGGGGTTTAACCTGCCACTCTGGAAGAGTAGGAAGACTTATGCTATTTGAGAAAAATTAAATAGAGGAGGTGGGATGCTCCCTCCTTCATCAGAAGCAAGTGTGACGTGCACCTACAGATTACCCTTGCCATGACTCTCTTCTGAACAACCGTCCTGGAAATGTGCCCAGGAGGCCCGGAGGGACATCAGGCGATGGCACAGGCTGGCATCATTATATGTTGTAATCAGCACACTTGTATTACCAAATGGAAAAATAAAAACTTTGCTCCAGATAGCAGGGTAGCAAAGCAGCTGCTAGATGCACTAATCCTCTGACAGCTCACCCAAGTCCAGGGCAGAGGTAAACCCAGCCCCGGAAGGAGGGAAGTAGAGCTAGGTCTCACCAGGGCAAGCAGTGGCCCCCACACTGGTCTTCAAACACCTCCCTGCTCTGCTGCTTGGTTTTGTTTTTGTTTTTTATTACTTACCACCACAGGAATGCTTTGAGATTTACTGACATTGCTTCTGATCAATTCTTTTTTTTTCTTTAGAATATCCACTCCTTTCTCCAAACTTGTATTCTATACCCCTCTCCTAAGATTCTCCCTTAATCCTTCAGTGATGTTTCACTCTCAACCACATAAACAAAACTGTGCTTGATTTCTTATGCTCCCCTTGTAAACAGCCAGATTCAAACTTAGACCAGAATAGTAAGTCTCTGCTCCTTCTCTCTACCACACTTGGCAAAGTTACCTCAAATTCTGATTTCACAGAATGAGGCAACCAACCTGGAGATGGGTTTCCAGAGAGTTGAAACTAAATCCCACATCTGCCGCCAACACTCATGAGATCCTGGAAAACTTCAACCAACTTCTCTGTGTCTTGGTTTATTCACCTTTCAAATTAAAAAAAAATCATCATTTTGGAGAGTTTAAATGACTATTTAATTTAAGCATATAAATGGACTTAGTAAAATGCCTGGTACATAGTAAAGGTTTTTTAAAAACTGTATTTAATTTTTATGTTCTTATTGCTGTTTATTCTAAATACTGTTTGTAATATAAGTTGTGAAAATTATAGTCAAACATATTGATCAAGTGATGCAAAGACAGTTGTATGCATTGTCCTCAGGAATTTATAAGCAAGTTACAAGGAGTTCACTTGAGAAAGAATACACTGTTTTTATAGATTCTTAGCAACAGCTAGCAACAAGATTAATATCTGGAAAATGAGTACTCAATAAATATTTGAATAAATGAACCAAAGTTTCTCTTGATAAACTTTCTCTCAAGTCAGAAGAAACTACATGGTTTCCATACTCGCTCTCTTGTCAACCATGTACCTAGACCAAATTCCATAAGCCTGGCAAGACTTTCTGATCAGCAGCCCCATCCCTGCCCTCTGTTTATTTTCACACACTCCCTAACTTCTGCAAGTAAGGGAACCGATTATTTCCTCTATCTGCTCACTTTAGTCCTGTCAGGAGATTGGAGCAATTAGATGTCCTTGAAGTAGAGCAGCCTGGTCATGAAAGAGGTAATGGTGCCTCTATCTTCTGGACAAAATTGCCCAGATTAGCACTCTCACGGTCAATCATGGGTGTCCAATTTTAAAGGAGCAATAAAAAAAAGAGGACTAAATACCCTGTGGTTTCTTGGACTGGATTCTGGAGTTGAAAAGAGGAGTGGAAAATCTGGTAAAATGCCAATGAAGTCCGTAATCTAGTCAATATTGCATGATTGTTAATTTCTTCATTTTGAATACTGGACAATGCTAACATTAGAAGAATCTGGGTAAAGGGTATATGGTAACTCTGTGTTATCCTCAAAACTTTTCTGTAAGTCTAAAGTTATTTCAAAAGAAAAAAGAAAAAAAGTGTATTGGGAAATACTGAGAGGCTTTAAGATACTGGCCAATTGCTTCAGAAGTAGTGACAGCAACTACAGTAGGAAGCCATATAGGTTACTGACAGGTGCAAGAGTATACATAGACTAGAGGGTGATTATCATGATTATAGCAAGCATACACAGTGCATGCACATATAATGATCAAGTGCCTTGTGTATATTAAATTTCTCAATCCTCACAATAATTTATGAGGTAGGAACTATTTGTTTACCTATTTTGTAGATAACAAAAATGAGACTCAAAAATGCTTGAAGCATTTTCTAAGGTCACCAAGGTAGAAAGGTGCAGAGCCACCATTATGAATCTAGGCAGTTTAAATCTTGGGCAATTCAGTGCCGCTTACCCTTACCATCCTGCAGCTAAACCAAAGGTAGGAAAAATAAGGCATAAGTATGATTATGAAAGATGAATCAGAAATGCATTAGCAAGTGAAGCAATGCATTTAAAAACCAAAATGAAAGAGAAGAAGCTAGGATAGAGTTTGACTCCAGCTCTACCACTTAGTAGCTGTAATAACTTCAAAATTCACTTAAATTTACTGAGTCTCAATCTTCTTATCTTTAAAAACATGATGCTGCTGATCATTTTACATGTGTGTTCCAGATTTAACATCATACAATTCTATATATTATAGGTGTGGCTTTTGGTCAGAAAGCCATCCACCTCCACCCAAAAGCTAGGAAAATACAAACCACAAGCCCTCTCTCCGAGAACAAGTTGCTATGGGAACAACATTAATATACCTGTTTAGCTCATTAATTTAGTCAAAAATCTAAGTAGCAATTAGAATGTTGCTTGGGATTGACCAGGCTTGAGCCCAGGCTCCATGTCCTGATCCCAGCTGACTGCTATAGCATGTCAGTGCTGATGGCTCAGTTTAGTCCCTGACACCCTGCTAGGACAACTGGACTGAGTTTCTGGCTCCTGGCTTCATTCTGCCCCATTCCTAGATGTTGAAGTTGTCTGGGGAGTGAAACAGTGGATGGGAGATAGAGATAACTCTCCTTTCTCTCTTTCTCTCTCTCTGTCTGCATTTCTTTGCTGTTTGGTTTAAAAGATTCGTTTATTTATGTTGAAAGCCATATTTACAGAGAGAGAAGGAGATATAGAGAAAGGGAGAGAGGGAGAGAGAGAGGGAAAGAGAGAGAGAGAATTCATCCATCCACTGGTTCATTCCCCAGATGGCCACGATGACCAGGATGGGCCAAGCAGAAAACAGGAGCCAGGACCTACATGTAGGTCTTCTCACATGGGTGGTAGTGATACAAATACTTGGGCCATCTTCCACTACTTGTACCAGGCCATTAGCAGGGAGCTGGATCTGAAGTGGAGTAGACAAGACACATTTAGGATGCTGGCATCTCAGGTGGCAGCTTTACCTATTATACCACAACTGGCCCCTCTCTGCCTCTCACATAAACAAAATAAAATTATTTGTAATACTTGGATGAATTCAATTACAAAATAAGTCTAACAAGTCATCTAGTATTTTGTAAAGTAATATATGTAAAGCAGCTGTAATTAACTAGTTAATGTAATTTAATGCTACAATAATTACTAATTAAGTGAAAAAAAATGTGAACATCTTAATGTGGTAGGCAGATCATCAAAGCTGATGAAACAGAAATGAATCCTATATAATTTCTGCCATCAACATTAGAAAAGTGCTTAGAATTGGGTTGGTGCATATTTTTAAAAATTACAATGGAGGATGATAAGTGATATTGAGAGGGATTGGTGAGGAAGGAGCATCTAACTCAGGTATAAGAAAATTGTAGACTGAGAAAAAAAAATTTTTCAGATGGAGAAGGGAGCAAGCTTATTCGAGGAAAGAGAGCTCCCATGCAAAGGAAAGATTGGGAAATAGTGATCCTGGGCATCTGCGCATAAGTTGAGCAGAAAGAAATTGCAATAGAGTAGGAGAGTGTGAGGCCATCAATACAAACGTAGCATAATCAGTGTAGACCAAGAAAAGGAATCAGATGAGATCTGTAAGCAAGAAGCCAGTTTGATTTGATTTGATTTTGAAGAAAGGCATCATCTACACCATTGTGCACTGACCTAATCAGGTCACATCTGGAATATGAGGTTCAATTATAAATGTCCCATTTTGAGAAAACCACTAATAAACAGAAGCAGAGGGGGGAAAACTGAGACTACTGGGATGGGAAATGAGCTGAAAACCCTCTTTCACTATCAATGACAAATGAGCATTTTAAACTAATGTCTAGTGTATCCAAGAGCTACCTCTTACTCTTGACTGCCAAATCCATGCCCCACACAACTTCACCGAAATCTGACATGAAGGTATCTCCCTTTCTATGAATGAAGGCTTTGTTTTTTAAGTGGGAATGCAGGAGGTTAGGGTAGTTTCGAGAACGTGAGAGAACAGAGAGGGTGTAACAGCATCTTAGCAGCCCCCTGCATTCCTGTCAGCCTGCTTTGGAAAAAACATGACAAGCTGGTAGAACTATTAAGAGGGCAGTTTACAAGATGACAGAGAGCTGCTTCTGGCCTCTGAACATAGCCTAAGGCAGAAAGCTAAGGAAGATATCTCAGCTAAGCTAAGCTAACCCTTACTCTTCCTTACCATGCCCCGCAACCCCTTCCCACGTATTTTTGTTTGGGGTTCTCTTGCTTTTCAAATTTAGGAGTGAAGGTAGCATCTGAGACAGAATTTTGGAATGCCTTTGGGCTGTCATAGTTGACACTGATAACAGATAGGGAAGTAGGAGAGAAAGCAGGGCAGAGTCACATGGTTGTACTGCTTGAAAACCAGAGCATTCTTTAAAAATGTTCCAAATACAACCAAAGGCAATTTGAAAAACAGAACCAAAGGCTTGTGACTTCACAGGTGAAAGCAATCAAGCCAAGAGTCCGTGGGCTAGCAACTGAACACATTTTCTCCAAGCCTGTGTGTGTGTGTGTGTGTGTTGAGAGAGAAAGCCGGAGAGAGATTACTCTTTTTATAAGATCACTAATCCTGTCATATTAGAATTTCACACTTGTAACCTCCCAAAGCTGTATATCCACATAGTCACATTGGGGATTTAGGGCTTCAAGATATGAATTTTGAGGGACATGATTTAATCTATAGCAACCACTGGAGACTTTCCCTAAATTTTCACATTTCAAAAGCACTGTGCCGTTAACAAACACCTTATTCCTCTTAATTTCATGGTTTCCAAACCTCTTCTTGCCACTTATATAAAAACTTCCCCAACCTCAAGTTACTATTTTTAACACATCATTCCCAAAAGTCTCTTTGCTGATGCTCTAGGTTAAGAAAGATGTTCTCGCTGGGCATTCTCATAACATTCTGTGTGTCACTTTTGCAATACTTCACCAGATTGCATTAAACATTGTGAGTCTTTTCTCAATGCCTCCTCTTACAGCAGTTCTCTAAGCTCCATTGGGATCACAGTGTCTAACTTTTCCACCTCTTTGTCTCCTTAACTAACATTTCTGGCAAACAATAAGTTTTCCATAAGTATCAATTAATTAAAACTTAATGTACAACAAGCAAGTATCTTGCAGAACTCTACCCTGAGCATTCATCTTTGCTACATAATTGAGACCTAACCAAGCAAATCTTATGTCCTAAATAATGAACCAATTGCTTCCACATTCACACTGCCCATACTGATGGTATAACCCTCACCGTAATTAGTGTGTTTATGGGGTTACATTCCCTCACAACAAGCTCTAAATGCCTTGATGGCATTTGTAGGTATTTCTAGTTAGAATTTTTAATGGAATTAACTCACTTGGTATTTATAACTCAAGTCTTACATGGTTTGAACTTCCGTGAACTTCAATGGATGAACTTACATGGGTATGAAGCCAACCAAAGCTATGAACCATTGCTTGGTACAAAGTGGGAGAAGATAGCAGGTGTAAATGAGAAAAGTTTCAAGTACATTGTGTGTGATTTTCAGTTAAAGCCAACTGAGGCTGAAAAATGAAGATCAGTCGTGAGACAGCATATAACCCAGGAAACGTTAAAATAAAAGTTAATGCACAAAATTAAAGTTAGGAATTTGTGACATCTCCATGTATCACCAAAAAATTATACAAGCAATCTGTTGTGTGGCTAAAAAATGATGTCTTTACAGATATAGCAAAGTTTGCAGATTCTTGATTAAAAAGAATAACCATGAACACACATGCTGCTCTCCATACACACACTTCTCTGAGTTCCAATGGAGAACCCTTGTTGTCTAATTTTCCTGATTCCAGAGGCTGTAAGTGACGCATACACAGAAGACATTAAAAAGATTTACTTTTGTTGTTATAGGGTTACGACAACTAAGCGTAACGCTTTCTTCACATGATTCTAACTGGTGCAAGGAATTCAGAACTGTTGTTCTAAACAGTTAAGCAAATTGTAAGAGGAAAGGTAGGGATACATGAACAACAGAGTGAGGTGTGTGTTCCCAGCTAGCACCTTGCATGCATATTGATTTGCAAGAGATTGCTGGAGTCTGACCCTACAGGTCGGGGAAACTTGTCCCACTCATCCCTCAGGATGTGCATGTCACAGGCTAACAACTTTTCACAAGGCGTCTAAATCTGTTTCTAATCCAGAGACTAAGGTGGACGCCAGTGTTAAGCCATACATTAAGTATCAGCACACCATATTTCTTTTATTTCTATAGGCCATATTTTTCTCTTATTTCTACATTAAAAGATATAAACTACCTCCTTAGTAATTTAGAAAACACTACTCTCTAAACCTTAAGTTGTTTTCCACACTGCTAAAAATAATTCAAATGCACTCTGTATAATTTGTTGGTTGGTTGGTTTATGTTGTATAGAATCATATGTTATATTACATCAAACAGCACTGTTAAGTTATGTGTATTATAAATTATGCACAAAATGTGCTTGAAGAAAAACTAAGGTTCTAGTCCCGGTCAGGGCGCCGATTCTGTCCCGGTTGCCCCTCTTCCAGGCCAGGTCTCTGCTATGGCCCAGGAATGCAGTGGAGGATGGCCCAAGAGCTTGGGCCCTGCACCCACATGGGAGACCAGGATAAGTCCCTGGCTCCTGGCTTCGGATCAGCGTGGTGCGCCGGCTGCAGCAGCCATTGGAGGGTGAACTAACGGAAAAGGAAGACCTTTCTCTCTGTCTCTCTCTCTCTCACTTCCCACCCTGCCTGTCAAAAAAAAAAAGTTAGTAAAATAAATCATGGTCAGAGCAGGCATTACAGCTCAGTGAGGTGAGCCATCACTTGGGATGCCAACATCACATATCATAATGCCTGGTTTGAGTCCTGGCTGGTTCATGCTTCAGATCCAGCTCACTGATGATGTGCCCAGGGGCTGGGGATGATGGCCCACATACTTAGATACCTGGCTCTTGGCTTCATCCTGGACTAACCCTGGGGCACGTACCAGCAGACGGAAGACATCTCTCTGTGTGTGTATATGTCCCTGTATCTCTTCCAAGATGCCACTGGCAGTAACCATCTTGCCTTGGTTCCTTTTCACCGATGGAGTAAGGAATTATAGTTCAGAGATGAAGGTAGCAAAAGTAAAGCAACGGTTTATTAGTGGAGCCAGCACTGAGGCATAGCAGGTAAAGCCGCCGCCTGCAGTTACAGCATCCCATATGGGCACTGGGTGGATTCCGGCTGCTCCACTTCCAATCCAGCTCTTTTCTATGGCCTGGGAAAGCAGTAGAAGATGGCCCAAGTTCTTGGGACCTTGCAGCCACATAGGAGACCAGGAAGAAGCTCCTGGCTCCTGGCTTTGGGTCTGCCTAGCTCAAGCCGTTGTGGCCATGTGGGGAATGAACCAGTGAATGGAAGATCTCTCTGTCTCTCTCTGCCTCTGCCTCTCTGTAACTCTGACTTTCAGATAAATAAATACACCTTTTTTTTAAAAAAAGTTAATTAGTGTATGTTCCAAGCAGGGAACTGTCCAGTCACTAGAGCATAAGGCCCTCTAAAGGGACAGTAAAGTGAAATATATTGCACCAAAGGAACAGGCCGGAAGAGAACATATGGCAAAAGTGTGAGGGGCATTGACTGGTAATGCAGCCGTGAGGCTCATAATTGATATTTTTGACTGACATCTGGGAATTGCATATCTTGAGCTCTGTGCACCTGTGGCTTCCCAGCATGCATCAGGAATGCCCACTGGAAAGAGAGGGTCAGGGACAAAACAACAATGCTACTTATATTAGAAGAATATAAAATAAAGCGGTGTTGTTCCCACGCCAAAGTTTGCATCTCACCGCATATGTTCCATATCCTAAGCTTCTTTGGCCTGGCTGTGTTTCCATTTTATCAGACTATTTTAACCACAAATTAAACCTTAAGGTGGGCTGTCATGAGTGGGTCCCAGTAGACAGCAGGGTCCGTGATCCCACCCTGGATGAGAGTTTTGTAGCCCCTCCCTAGTTGCTTGTGCCTAACTATCTGCCTGTTATTTCAAAAAATCCAATAAATCTTTTAAAATATTCATGATAAAAAGTTAGTGCTCTAATGAATATAGCAATTTAAGTGCTTTTGATACTAAATTTTAAAGTCCCTCATAGCTTAAAAAGAAACTTTATAAAGGCTTGGGCCTACCAGTGGAAGAAGTACATCCTTGTCCATTTTCCACACCCACCTCCAGATATTCAAATGCTTTGGGTTTTATTTGGTCTGGTAAAGTTCCACCTTTTTACATATTAATAAAAATTTCATTCATTAAAATTAATGCAAATTTGCCGTAGTTTTTAATCTTAAGACATTCATTTAAAATTTACTCAAACAAATTTGGAAGACATTTAAAAAAAAAAGAAACTCTATTTATGGGTTTTCAAGCACACAGACATAAGAGTTTTGTTTTGTTTTTAAAGAAGGTTCACTTGAATACTATTTATCAACAGGATATAAACAATGCCAGGCAATGTTTCTCTAAAGTGACCTGTCCATGGCGTATATGTTTTTTTTAATAATTCCCTTCTCGTCACCACCTAAAAGGGAAATATGAAGCATATGTAGCTTTCCGTTGCCATTCGCAAAGCACCTTATGAAGCTCTGTGCATCGGGGGCCAGCACTGCAGGGCAGCACGTTAAACAGCCACTTGTAGCTCCTGCACCCCATATTGCAATAGCAGGTCAGATGCTGGCTGCTCTGCTTCAGATTCAGCTTCCCCTCACTGTGCCTGGAGAGACAGCAAGAGATGGGCACGTCGCCCAGGATACAGTTGTTGGCTCCTGGTTTCGGCCTAGTCCAGACATGGATATTAGGGTAGTCAATCAGCAGATGCAAAAATCTCTCTCTGTCTCTCTGTTTCTCTGCCTTTCTCTGTCGTGCTGCATTTTGAATAAATAGGTAAGCAAATCTCTTTTAAAAGTGCTACTCATCATCATAGTTACTTCACTATGGAGAGCTTTCTTCTTTTGTAAAAGAAAAGCACAGAGCTGATCTTTAAGTTGATAAAGCTGTTTAAAAAAAGTCAAAGCAGTCGGTGTCACCAACATCCACTTTCCTGTTCCTTAAGGACAGACTCATCAAACTTTAGCTGGGCATATAGACAAGTAGTTCATATGAACATTTCTGGCTCCTTAGCTGCTGGCTATGTCCATGAGCTCAAGTGAGCCACGAGACTGATGGTTCCGTCTTCTGCAGATCCCGTGCTCCTAAGGGCTGGAAGATGGATTGGGCACTGTGCTGTCTTCAACTATGAAAATGACAGTGACACCTTCAAGATGGCAAAGGAACAGGCCGTATCATTCAACAATCATTCTAGCACTGGAAAACAGAAATAAAAGTTATAACACATTATTTCTACTTCAAGATGGCTCATTTTCAACAACTGCATTTTGGCAAACATTGCTCAAGAGGATCCACTCTTGGGAAATCTTACCATAAGCAATAGATTAAAAAGAAGATAGGAGAATGTCAAGGAGGGCTCATGAAAAGGAGAGCTCTATAAAACCGCATATTTTCCTTGTACCTCACCAGCTTTACTCTGTGTTTTTCTGTTAAGTGTCTCAAAAATTAATTCTAGCCAATAAAATTTGCTCAAATATAAGTTTTTTTTTAATGTAGCTTCTACCAAAATGCTAATTGCAAATCTATTCTTCAAGTGTAACTTGAGAAATAATTCAGTTAACACTTGTACTGGTCAGGGCTGAAAAGTCCCACAATGGGACATTTCCATGTTAGAGAACCAGACAAGGTAGTGGAGGTAAACTCTACGGGACCCTCAGCATTTTTTTGGAGTGCAAAAGAATCCTGAAAAGGCAGTGTTTAATAAAACCCACCGCCTTCTGCAGGTAAAATCCTGAAACTTAGACTCCACTGTAAGATAGGTATCTGGCCCTGGACTACCAACAAAATCAAGTATAGAGCCTAGACAAGAAAGCAGCCTCGACACAGAAAGCTGAACTGGAAAGAAACAAAACATTTTTCCAGCACACATAAGCACCTAAACCTGATTTAATGTGAAAGACAGGGAAGATACAGTGGCAGGTAATGAAGTCGAGAAGAGGAGAATGAATTTTTTTATCTTAGGTCTCAAAATGAGCAAATGCTGCTATATAAGATACATAAAAATAAATAAATAAGTAAATAAATAAATAAAAAAGAGAATCCCAAAGATAAGCAAAACTAACAAAAAAAAGTAGCTTCAGGAGGCCAAAGTTACTTTATTCCTTAAATCTCCATCCCTGTAAAAAGACTGCTTTAGCAAAGAACAAAATCATTTCAAAAGAAGTCAGCCATGAGTTAAATAAGCAGGAGTGTTATGTGATTCCCCTTCGTCTGAAGGATGAGAGCATTGCAGTCCACTCTGAAGGAGAGCAATTGCAACCTGATGCCCTTAGGACACACTCCCCACACTTCACCGTAAATCAAAGTCAGTCTCCGAAGGGGAGATACTCAATTCTCCCTGCAGAAGTAGGGCCTCCTGCTTGTTCATCACTTCCTAAGGAGAAAGACAGATCTTGAGACAATCTAGAATGGCCCCCAGATATATTCAGACATATCCTTATTATACCACATTACTGTGGAATCTTGCATGGCACAGGACAACACCGGCCAGGGGAGAGCATGATAATAAATGCACATAAAACGTATGAAAGTAATCTGAGGAACACAATCAGAACTCATTGGTAACAAAATGGCTCCCTTGAAAGTCTGTCTTTCCTGACCCAGCAGGTTTCCTGACAATAGAGAGTGTGGCAGACTGTCAGGAACCAAGCAAACAGCTCTCAAACAGGAGGTCCAGACATCATCTGATTGTAATAGCCAGTGTTCAGCAACCCCACAGAGTATGCTGACCAAGAGTGTTTAAAGAAACCACCAATAACTATAGGAATGCACAATAGCCAATTAAATCGAACCTTGAACAATCAAGAAGAAAAGATTTCAGGAAGATTTAGAGAGTTAAAATTTCCCTAAAGAAATCATTTTAAAACATCCTTTGAACTTTAGACTATCCCTGAACAAAAAGTCTTCTATTGCTATTCCCCTCTCTAAAAGATACCATCAAATTTTTGTTTGGTTTTTCATAACACTGATCATGATCTGAAATATATATTTATATTTTACTTGACTGTGGGGTTATTTTGTCTCCTCACCTAGTCATCAAATATGAACTCTTTAAAATAGAGCCTTTATCCCCAAAACATAGAATGATGCCTGCCACATGAAGAATCTTAGAATTTGTTGACTGCACAAATGCATGAACTCAGGACAAAACTCTTCTCTGCTCAGTTTTTCCTTCCCTCTGGCTTACAAATCTCACATGGTTGTCTCTCATTGGCAGTTATCAAACAGTAACCATGTCACTGTTTGAAGGGGCTCTAGGATTGCAATTCCTCGTATCTTCTCTGCCTATAATTTTACTAGGAAAGAACCTTGGTCACAAGAGACCATGTGTTGTGAAGTGGAGGTGCTGCTCTTGGTCTCACGACAGGCTCCATGGGTGCTACTTCACTAAGATAATTGTAAAGAGTCTCCTGTTATCCGAAAGTGCCATTGCACACAAATGTGCAAGCCCTGTTCTCCTACAGGAAAGGGCTCTGAAAGTTTGCAGGAGAATGGAAGTCCCTCCAGACTGGCATTATTTCATTGATGTGGTGCTGAAGTCCATATGAGCAGAAAGCTGAAGTCAAATACAGTGCAGCAGAGCAAAAAGGAGTTATCGTCGCTGTCATGGTTGTTGTTGCTGTTGTTGTTATTTTAATCATTTTCCCAACGCTTGATGAGCACCACTCCTAATGTCAGAATGGGCAGAAAAGGAGCCTGGCACTAGCTACCTGCAGGTGTGTAAGCAGCTAATGGAAGTGACAGTTAAGATGACATGTAACCAGGGTGTTGAAAAATGAATTATCCATGTGGTTTAAATGGGCCAAATGATATATTGGAACACCATGTGGTTTAACACAAAGCATGGCATTCAAGATGGAAGATCCAAATCCTAACTCTGGCTCTAACACAGACCACTTTTACGAGACTGAATGAGTCATTTAAACCACACCATGCTGCGGTTTCTCCTTCAGTCAAATTCAGTGCAGCAAAATATATTGCCCAGTCACAACACAGGATGTTGCGAGGAAACAAGGGAGGCAGCAACAAATGTAGTCTATTCTGAAACTGCAAGGTGCATGCGTTACACAAAATAATAGCCCTCGTGTATGGTTGTCAAGGCAGGGTTCTTGCAAAATTAATCCATTTTTCAAACTGAAAATCTCACTTATCTGAACTGGTATAATACACTAGAAAAATCCACCTTTTTTTTTTTGCCATGATTCTACTTTCTTTCCTTCTATATGAATTTATATGACATACTGCAATCATTTAGAATTGGGGAATCAGTTTTAGTTATGCCAACTGTTGTCAATAAATAATTCGCTGAGTTTGATCATAGCTTGTAAGATCTGCTCAGGCCAGAAATATGCATCCTTGTCCCTGTATTCACAATCTTATATTTAGACCCTGCCAACAGGCCGTTTAGGTTGCTCCAAATCAAATAAACTCTGAAGCCCACACAGTAAGTATTAGATCATTACTGAGCAGGAGGTACACAGGCTGGAGGTGCAAACAAAACTCAGGGCAAAAGGGATCATCAGACTTGAATTAAACACAGAGGCGATTATGGCATAGTGGAAAAAGAACAAAACACAGAGTGAAAATAGCTGAAGCTAAATACCAGCTCTGTCACTTATGGTGTGACCTTGGTGAACCTAGAGAAGGACTTTGGACATCAGCTGTAAGATTGGAATACCAGATTACACTGGATGAACAAAGGCACAAGGGCACACATTAATCAAGTCATCTTGCACAGAGTATCTATAAGAGTACAAGTTTCAGAGCCACATCACTTGGGGCTTAATTTTAGTTCTAACTTTAATTGTCTGACTTTGGGCAAGATATATAACCTTTCCATGCCTTGAGTTGATTATCTGTAAATCAAGAACAATATTAGGGGATTAAATGCATAAGTCATTTACAAGAGTCTGCGGCACATCACAGCATTATTACTGGTACAACATGGCAGGCATAGAGAACACAAAGAGCAAACAAGAGCAAAGAAGACCCCTTTATCAGAGAAGTCATAATGTCTATCAAATGATCTCTCAAGCTCTCTTGCAGATTCGTGATTCCTCTAAGTGTAGTCTTGTTCTATTCCTTTGTCTCCTACCGTGAGGAACATTTTTTGAAAACTGGGTATTTTTTGCAGAGAGATTGCTTCCTCCTCTAAGAGTTCATGTAAGTATGGGGCATTGATCCTCTCTACTGTAGTTGCTGTGTTGTAGACAACAAACCACGATGAGAACCAGGAGCAAGAGAAAAATGGGCACACGAAACACCAAAGCAGTTTTCACAACCTCAGTATTAGGAATTGCAGGAGGCAAATACAATGAAATCTTCTTTCTGTCCTTTGAGTGATTCTGTTCTTTGTTGAAGAGTCTCATGGTGAGAAACAAAAGTCGGGTTCAGTGAACTCTAAATTAAAGACGCTTTAAAAATATTACTATGATGGCTTTCCTAATCCAGCGTTTCACAGTAATGACTCTTGGAAGATTCCAGCTACTGTAACAAAAATACCAGAAAACTGTGTATCTATAAACAAATATGTATATATATATATATTTTTTTTTTCTAAAGTTCTGGATCCTGGTGCATCCAAGATCAAGGCACCATGAAATTCTGTGTCTGGTGAGGGCCTCATGGTTGGTACCCTGGGCCATGTTCTCACGTGGCGGAAGAGGCAAACTGGTCCCTCAGGCCTCTTCCATAATGGCACTCACAACCTCCCCGCAACCTCACCTCTGAAAACCACCACATTGGGAAAGAAGTTTCAACATAAGAGTTGACATTGACACAAACATTCAGACCACAGCAGCCCTAAATCACGTGTTGTCTTCCCAGTCCTCTAGCCTCCCCTCCTACTACCCACTTTACTCCGTGGACTTTCTCACAGAAAACTCGTGTCTTCTGTGGGAAGCATGATGCATTGGCTTACTGTCACCAAATCTGTTTCCCCCCATCACGTCCCTTCTTGTATTTTTGTCCATCATTCTTATGTAAATGGAAGAGCTGTCCTTCTTTCCCAAAAAGCTAAGCGTGTGGACTAGATCCCATCTCCTCTCACTTGCTGGACTTCTCTTCTATGTAATCATCTCTGCCTTTTCTATTACTTAACAATGCTCCTTTCCACGTCAGTATATAAATTTAATAAAGGGCTTTACCTGTTAAAATGTAAAAGAGGACAAATTTTTCCTGCACGCACACACATCTAGCTTCAATTCTATCTTTCCATCTTCTTACAAGCAGCAACTCTCCAAGCAGTTATCAACAGCTGACATCTCCACTCCTCACCTCCCTTTTTCTTTGTTAACTCCCTCAGAGCAGGTTTATGTTCCACTGAAGTGATTCTGCCTGAGATGCCCAATGATCTCCGTCCATATCTCTAACCAGAATTGACTTCTCCATTTTTATCTTGCTTGACCTGGCAATAGCATTTGACCTTGTTAACCACTTCCTCCTCTAGAGCAACACACTTACCCAGTGTCAGGATGCCACACCCTCCTGCCTTTCCACCAGCTTCCTTAGCTGTGTTGACCAAATCTCTCTGATGAATCTTCCTTGTCTACCTGTTTCCTAAAGTCTGAAATTGATCAGCACTGTTCCCCCGGAAACCATGCTCTTCTTTCTCTGCACATAATCATATGCAATCTTACATATTTCCTTGTTTGGAATAAATCTCACTTCTAGAATAGAATGACGCTTTCTCACTTTTAGATCTACATACACAAATGTGTGGTTGTTATCTTCACTTGAGATATCTCACAGATATCTCAAAATCAGTTTTCCAAGAAAGGTTGTAGCATCTCCATTGATACAAATGTCTCAGCCAGTACTTGGGGAACAGCTCTGACTCCCTCTTACTCAGTGCTCATATCCAACCCCTAATAAAAGTGTTTCAAACTCCCTGTTTCTACATTTAAACATCATTCCTAGGAGTGGCCTTTCCTAGATCCAGAGTTACAATAAGCTCCCCTCTCTTTCCCTGGATTACATGGTCCCAGAGTGTTCCCTTCTTCTCTTACTGTTATATATAAACTCAAATTCTCATTTCCTTCACCTAATGTTGTACATTCATCATAGTATATTTATTCAATATCTCTCTTCCACATCAAAAAGCTTAAATAAGTGAATAAATGGATGATTTCATAGGTGTGTGGGAAGGAGTGAAGGAAGGAAAAACATCATTTACCTCTTCCTCACTGCTTGAAAAGTCCTTTGTTTCAACTCTAATATGCTACACAGCCTTGGGTTCAAGTCTGCATTTCAAGGTTGATTACTTTTTACTTATTTTTTATTTTCTATTTTCCAGTAGAGAGCAAGATTCAAAAGTGCTCAAGTTATGTTTATTAATTAAAATGAAATACTCTAAAATATGCAACTTGGTCATTCATCTGAGAACTAAAAAATATTTTAGATTCCTTTTTCATGAAGTTGGTAAAGCTTCTATGAAATGTCCTTAAATCTCAATAAGAGAACATTAGTGGGCCAAGTGCAATATCATATATACTCTCTGAGGAAATAAAAGAAAATATATTGTTCTCTAATAGAAAATTGGGAGAGGGCACTGATTAAAGATTAATGGTGGCTAATGTGAAAAAATAAATAAACCTACGATACTTAATACATTTTTTGAAAACAATAATGTGACATTTCCCTCGAGCTTTTGCTAAGAACATATAATGTAAAATATCTAAAGTAATACCAGAGAAAATTCAGGGAAAACATTGTATATTAACAACCTAATGATGGTGGAAATAATTTAAGATATTCTGAGCCATGATAAGAACAAAAGTCTTCCCAGAGTGGTAATGGGCTTACTAACAAGAAATCATATAGGGGGCATCATACTCCTCCCTTTGCAGGTGTTTACAGATTACTGCTAACTTTATTGGAAATATCATGTTCCACTGTTTAGATAACACACATCTTTTAAGTGATACTGTAACATGGGTTCATTAGAAAGCGAATGTCTAGGGAAGTCGTTTTTCCTCAAACAATTATATGGTTCAACAGACATACGAGTAAAGAAATAAATTCAATAGACTTGCTCCCGTGAGTAATAAATAAATAATATGGAGGAGAGAGAGTAGTGAATGCTAAGAAGAGTGGTTCAGGAAAATTTGATAGGATCAGCCATTACCCTTGACCAAAATATTGATGTTTGTTTGAAAGTCTTATTTATCTGTTTATTATCAAAGCTAACACATTTTAATTGTTGAAGTATTGGAAATTACAAAATAAAATAACACCTGTAATCTAATACCACCACCTAGAGTTACACTTAATAAAATTTTAAACTTTGGTCCATTCTATCTGCTTTTTCTTCATGTCATTGACCTAATATTGTATTTTATTGTATTTTTGAAGGACAGCATACATAGTAGGCACCTGAAAAATTCAGTCAACTTAAAATATTTTTAGTAAAATTCAAATTTTTTAACTAACATGATTTTATGTAATCATCATATTAAATTATGTTCTATTAAATGTACTAGTCTCTTCATATCGCTGGAGTGTTACATTCCAAGACCCCTAGTAGAAACCTAAAACCACAAATAGTACTGCACCCCTTAAGAAATACTTATCTCAATAAATCTTTCTCCTCACTTAAAATGAAATTTTGATATAGAAATGACAGGTGAAAGAATATGCTTTTTTTTCCTAAGAACAGTTTTTATTGAATAATTCAACATGTGCCTGATGACAGGATATGCATTTAAACTTCTAAAAGAGAATATGCAATATTAAAACATAATAGTGAACTTAAGATGCACAAGCACATTATCTTGCTGTATCATAAAGATAAGGACAAGCTAAGAGAAGAAGTAGATACAAACCAGATCATGAATATGTTTTTATGTGATTATCAGTAACTTATCTTTTATCCTGAAGGGAATGGAAATTCAATAAATGTTTGCCCAATGTAATTGATTTACCCACTTAGGAAGACTTTGCTTCCTTAAGTAAATAAAACCAGTAATGGGATATCTAGTAGGGGTTCAGCTGAAAATAATCTTTTACCAAGGGCCTAGATGGAAATATTTCTTTCTTCTGGAAGTGTATTTTGTCTTTATAACTGAAATTAGAGGAAACCCTGCCATCCAGTTCATTCAGGACTTCTAATTAGTTACTCCACAAAAGTCTAGCCATAAAATCTTCTTATATGTTCTACAGAGTGTTAATTTATTTTAAAATTATGAATGATTCAGTTACAAACTTTTGGTTAAATAAAGCCTTTTCTTTGCACAGAGCCAACTGACCAAACGTCAAGTTCTTGTTCCCTTGCAAAAACTACACCCTTAATTCACTATGAAGCCCACTTATGATTTCTTCAAGATGAAGCAAAATGTTTAAGATTTGAAAAGCACTCTCAATGCACACTCGAGTCAGCACTGAAAAATTCCTTTTAATTAGTTTTAAACAGATTCAGTGCAGTTTGTAGATGCAATTCTAAGAACATAATGATAGTCCCTTCCTCCCGCCCCCTTTCCCTCCTCCACCTCCCTCCCACCCTCCTTCCTTATCTCCTTCTTCCTGTCTTTTTTTAGTTTTTGAGATAAGTTGTTTTAAATTTACATTACCACAAAGATTTAACACTTCATCAAATATGAACTTCAACAAGTAAAAAGCAAAAAGGCCCTGGTTTGGTGGGAATATAGACAACATCTATAAACAATAATTGAATGGAAAAATCACCATTTCACTCATATACAGTAAATTTTAAAGTAATCTCAGAGTGTTAAAACTGTAGTGTTATGACATTCTTAGCCACTGGCTTGACAAAGGTGTAAAGCAAAGTTTTACAAAACTTATTTGCAGCAATGCTGATACACACCGATATTTCTTTCTTCTTGGGTCTTTTTGTTTTGTTTTTTAATTTCAGCTCCAATAAAGGAGAACATGTGTTATTTGTCTTTTTGGCTTCAGCTTATTTCTCTAAACATGATGTTTTCCAGTTGTATCCATTTTGCTGCAACTGGTAGAATTTCATTCTGTCTTTATAGCAATAATATTCCTTTGTGTATATATACCATATTTTCTTTATTCATTCATTTGATAATGGGCACTTTGGTTTGTTCCACATTTTGGGTATTATGAACAATGAAGCTATTAAGCATGGTGGCGCAGGTATCTCTCGATGCAATGTGTTTACATCTGAAGGACCCTTACGAGGAGAGGCACCGGGCCCTGTGACAGCCCTGGGCCCCACGCCCCCTCGGCCGGCGGCCCGCGGGCAGTGGCAGCGTCGTCCCAGCCCACACTGACCCCGTGTGTGGCGGGGCCACTCTGCAGTGGTGGGGCCGCTTCACCCCCAGGTCGTCGTCGGGGCTCCGCGGCCGCAGGTTGCCGCGGCAGCGCTCCGGCTCCGCATGATCGTGGAGTCTGCGCGGGCCCCAGACCAGACTCCTCGCCCTCGGCCGGCGGCCGAGGGATCTCCCTGCCCCCGAGTCGTCCTCAGGACGCCCCGGCCGCAGGTGATCGTTGGGTCTCCTCAGGGCGCCCAACAAGGCCACAGGCGCTGGTGCGAAGGGACCGCACCCGGAGCGGAGCTGCCCCGCCCCTTTGGGAAGCCTCTGAGCATGCTCAGAGGGGAGCCGCCCCGCCCCTTCGGGAAGCCTCTGAGCATGCCCAGAGGGGAGCTGCCCCTCCCTTCTCTTTTTGAACTCTAGATGAACCCAGAGCCGGAGCGGAGCTGCCCCTCCCTTCTCTTTTTGAACTCTAGGTGAACCCGGAGCAGAACTGCCCCTCCCTTCAGAGAGTTTCTGGGCGCGCTCTTATGACGTCACTGCGACCGGCCAATCCTGTGCCACCTCAGCACTCTCCCTCAGCACTCTCCCTCAGCATTCTCCGTCAGCACCCCCCCCACATGCTAATGGACCCTCTGAGCTGACCAATCCTGTAATGCCACAGCATTCCCCGCCTAAGAATATGCTAATCTGTTGCCTATATAAGCTGTGTGAAACTGCTGCTCAGGGCTCTTCACCGCCTGAGGTGGAGGCCCGTTTGCGCAAACGTTCAATAAATACCTCGTGTTTTTTACATCAACTCGTCTGGAGTCTGGATCTTTGGGCGTCCTCCCGAGCAAGTGGACATCTCTGTAGCTGAGAGGTCCAACACATCTTTCAGGTATATACACAGTGCTGGGATTGCTGCATCATATGGAAAGTTTGTTCTCGTTTCTTAGGAAATCTCCACACTGTTTTCCATGGTGACTGCACTAATTTTCATTCCCACCAACAGTGTAGAAGCATTCCCCTTTCTCCACATCCTCACCTGCATTTGTTACTCTTTGGGTTTTGGATTTTAGCCACTGTGACGGGGATGAGGTGATATTTCATTGTGGTTTTGATTGGCATTTCCTGGATGACTAGTGACGTTGAGCATTTTTTCATATATTTGTTAGCCATTTATGTTTCTTCTTTTGAGAACTTTCTATTGAAATCCTTTGCATTTCTCAACCGGATTTGTTGCTTTCTTGTTGTTGAGTGTTTAAGTTGCTGATATATTTGGGGTATTAATTCTTTGTCAGATAGATGGTTTTCAAATATTTTCCCATTCTGTTTTATGTCTTTTCACTCTATTGGTCATTTCCTTTGCTTTGCAAAAGCTTCTGAATTTGTTATAGTCCCATTTGTTTAGTTTTGCTTTTGTTACCTGTTGTTCAAGAAGTCATCTCCTACACCAATATCTTGGAATGTTTCCGCTACATTTTTTTTCCAGCAATTTCATAGTCTCAGGTCTTAAATTTGGGTCTTTGATCCATCTTGAGTTGATTTTTGTATAAGGTGAAAGATGGATCTAATTTCATTCTTCTACAAATATTCATCCAGTTTTGTCAGCATCATTTGTCGAGGAGATTATTCTTTCCCCAGTGTATGGTCTGAGCATCTTTCTCAAAAATCAGTTGGCTATATATGTATGTGGCTTAATTTCCGGTATCTCTATCCTATTCCATTGATCTGTGTGTTCAGTCTTTATGCTAGTACCATACTGTTTTGACTACTGTAGTTTTGAATGTGCTTTGAAGACAGGTGTTGTGATGCCTGCTTCTTGATTTGTCTTGTTAAGGGTCTCTTTGGCTATCCAGGGTCTTTTGTGATTTCCTATGAATTAATTTTTGAATCTTCAAAACGTCTATTGTTAATGTAATCATTCTTTTAAAAATATTCATTACCTGTGATCTGTTTTTGCTCTAACGAATGAGATTTACCCTCACAAATTGGTGTTCTGAATTTCAGGAGAAGACTCTGATTAAATAAATGATAATATAAAAAATAAGTAAATAAATAAGTATTCACTTAGCTTAGATTTCCTTGTAAAAATAAATTTCACTTCACACTCATATTCATTGGTTCACTTAATAGTTACTGTTTGAGTATTCGTTTAATAAGTAAAATCAGATTAATCAGATTTGTACATAATTGCCGCTGACTTGATAGGAATCAACATAAATGGAAGGAGCAGGATGGCCAGATTGTGGTGGACATCAGTCCGTCTGCTTTACAGAAGCTGAGAGTGTTAACCAGGGAAGCCATTCTGGTGGAGCTCTGTGAAGGAAGTTACCAACATGATTTATCCTTTATGCAGAATTCCAAAGCCCTTTATCTGAAACTCTCACCACTGTGTATGCCAGTAAATGATTACTGAGGTGCATGATCTTCCCCTGAAAAAATCTATTTCTGCTATATCTTTGTGTCCAGTGTGTGTAAATATTCATTTTGTTGTTGGTGGTGGAGCCAAAAACGTTCAACCAATTCTGCTATTCAGCCAATCTTGTTCAAACTGTTAAAGACTTTTATACATATTTTACATTGCAAGGGCTTTCCCACACACACTTTGCTCATTTAAATTCTTGTATGTGATAAATGTTTATAAACTATATATTTTTATGTCTGGATAGCATTAGTTTTAAGGAAAAATGTAATGATCACAAAAGATATAGTACAGAAAATATTGTAGGATAGTTGAGAACAACCTTGGCTGGTTGTTCTGTCTTTATATATTCCTGCCCTATATTTTCTCCACATTTTTATTCTCACTCCTAAGGACTAGTCAACTGATCTTCTGACTCTAGAAAGCAGAAGGGTTTAGTCAACAGGAAGCTCCATCAGATGGTAGAAAGCTAAAAGTAAACAGTGGCCGGGGAATTTTGAAGCCTATTCCCATCCTACCTCAGCAGTAAAATTTTAGCTGTGATTGTGTCCCTGAACAATCATATCTCCTATGAGACAGCCTGGTTCCAAAAGGTTAGCTAACACAAGCAAACAACAAAACACATGTCCTCTGTCCATCAGACTTAGATTACTGATACCTTCCTTAGGAGACTCAGTGTCTTTCACTGTTCGGCTCCATACATATTCGTGTAAAGAGCGTGTCAACCGAACTTCTTCAAGAACTCTGCTGAGTATGTGTTCTGTTTCCTGCCGGGGTCCACGTTGATACAACAGAATTTACATGAGTCTATAAATTCTTGCAATGACTATCTGCTATTCAAAGAAATTCAAATGACTTATTTTTATTATTAACTTGATTTATGTAGCATTTAGGTCTAACTGAGAGCATAGAGGAAAAAGCACTCTAGCTATGTAATATATTTTAAGAAATAACTTTACAGTATGTCAGAAAATGTGGTATAATCCTACCTTTTGACCTAGAAGATCCCACCACCTAGATTCTACCCTCTAGTAACACTGGCCTACATGTTTAACGATGCATCTCAGGGATCACAAACTTAAGGGCCCATGTGAATCAGGCAGGTTCTGTAAGTGAGGAAAGCAAGCCAAATACAATGTGATAGAACAGGGATAGTGACAGGTGGAGTAAGCATGAACTCACAAATTTAGCAACCTCTATTCTATGAAAGCTAGTTATTGCAATGCAAAATTACAACCACTGGTTAGTGATCTTCAATTTTTTTTGTAAAAGCCCGAATTCTGGGTCTTCATCTAAATTTTCTGTGTGTGTGTGTGTGTGTGTGTGTG
The DNA here is from genome assembly GCA_949820135.1 of Sylvilagus floridanus. NCBI lineage: Eukaryota > Metazoa > Chordata > Mammalia > Lagomorpha > Leporidae > Sylvilagus > Sylvilagus floridanus. The sequence goes on from OX463241.1 coordinate 142,130,203, forward strand.
TGTGTAGTATAACTGTTCATAGGCATGAAAGTATGAAAAAAAGTTGTAGAAGGGCTGGCACTATGGTGTAGCAGGTAAATAAAGCTGCTGCCTGCAGTTCCAGCATCCCATATGGGCACTGGTTCAAGTCCCAGTTGTTCCACTTCCACTCCAGCTCTTTGCTATGGCCTGGGAAAGCAGTAGAAGATGGCCCATGTCCTTAGGCCCCAGCACCCACATGGGAGACATGGAAGAAGCTCCTGGCTCCTGGTTTCGGATTGACCCAGCAGGCTGTTGCAGCCATTTGGGGAGTGGATCAGCAGATGGAAGACCTCTCCCTCTGTCTCTCTCTGCCTCTGCCTTTCAAGTAAAGAAATGAATCTTTAAAATGTGGAAATGGAGATGATAGAGCTTTATGTACATGTTTGTATTTAATTTTATAAGGAAGTCATAATATACATAGTTTTACTAAAAATAAGATTTAGCTATACATTTCTGAAATTTCAATGTTCACCAGACAGCTTTATAAAGTTTTTTAAGCTTTATTCCATCATGAACTATAGCAAAAAGAAATAATAAATAACTTATAGATATTGGCTATTAAGTTGTTCTAGGCACATTTCTTTTTTTTTAAGATGTATTTATTTATTTATTTGAAAATCAGAGTTACACAGAGAGAGGAGAGGCAGGGAGAGAGTGGCCTTCCATTGGATGGTTCACTCCCCAGATGGCTCCAACATCTGGAGCTGCGCCGATCTGAAGCCAGGAGCCAGGAGCCTCTTCCGGGTCTCCCACGCAGGTGCAGGGGCCCAAGGACTTGGGCCATCTTCAACTGCTATCCCAGGCCACACACAGCAGAGTCCTGGATCTGAAGAGGAGTAGCCAGAACTAGTACCAGCACCCATATGGGATGCCAGCGCTTCAGGCCAGGGCGTTAACCTGCTGAGCCACAGTGCCTGCCCGTAGGCACATTTCTAATATATGTACATGTGTGAATTCATTAGAGCATACAGCATCTTTTATGAGATATCTACCATGACGTACAGAAGAGGTTCAAACTGTTGGCTTGTCTCAAGGTTCCACTTAACCTCAACACCATTGCCTAAATGTTGTCCATGAGATACCAATAATTCAGAAATTATTTTATATTTTATATTCAGTATAAAATAATATCCAAGTTCTTATGCATAGGTTATTTAAATCACAAAACGACAAGAACATTTTATTCAGGCTACAATAGCTCTTTTTATTGGGACGCAAACAACCCACAAAGAATTTTCCGTCACTTTTGTGTATGTTTTGACCAAGGCTTAAGAATTTATAGATTTACCTCTCTCCAAGCGAAAAGAACCAGTCACTGTCTTTTAACTATTCAGTCAAAGAAATGCTTCCATTTCCAAGACATCTTGTGGTAGATGCCAAAGCCATGATTCAAAAGTCAAGGTCATTTTACGGTCTGTGGAGAAAAGAAGAGTTAAACTGACCTTGTGAAGTGAAAGAAGAATAATGAAATCAAATGTTCATGAAGAAATGCCTTATGATACCAGATGCTTCTCTTGTTAAATACGACCACAAAAGCTGTGTCTAGGGAGAATTGCCCATTGTTAGGCCACAGAGCTTGGCACACAGCAGCACTGTTAGAACATGTTAGAGACATCAACATTTTCCCTTCACAAGTTCCTGCTCTTTGTACAGCTTCACGAATCTTTAGTCAAAGCAGAAGGACCGAGTTTTGACAAGAAGGAAGATACATAATTTTGCCATTAGTACTCCAGAGAATGCTATAAGTATGGCAAAAGAGATCCCTGTGTTGGAAAGTTAAATCAGCACGTACGTTGTGCGTATCTGGAGGGACGAGATGTAACACGCTTTCCTTCTATGCTCAAGCATGCACAATTCTCATTCTGATTCATTCAGTTAAATACACCAGCTCATCTGCAGAACGCTTTCAAGGCATCAAAACAAATTACTCTTTGTTATCATCTTTGCTTCTGTTTTGTGTTGCTTATAAGAATAACTAGATATACAGCATTGATGATTTACTGAGAGATTGTTAAAGGGAATTCTTAAAATTCTTTCCATATAAGGGAAAAACATAAAATTCAACTTATTGGGGCCCATGCTGTGGCGCAACAGGTTAAGCTGCTGTCTGTGATGCCTGCATCCTTATTGGTGCCAGTTCAAGTCCTGGATCCTCCTCCGCTTCCTGTCCAGTTCCCTGCTAATGTGCCTGGGAAAGCAGCAGATGGCCCAAGTACTTGGGTTCCTGCCTCTCGTTTGGGAGATCCAGGTGGAGTTCCAGACGTCTGGCTTTTAGCTGTTCCAGCTCCAGCCATTACAGCCATTTGGGGAATGAACCAGAAGATGCAAGATTGATTCTCTCTTTCTCTCTCTCTCTCTCTCTCTCTCTCTCTCTCTCTCTCTCAACTCTGCTTTTCAAATATATAAATCTTTAAAAGAAAAGTAAAAAAGTTAAAATGCAACTTATTAGCAATTATCAATTTTAAATTATTGATTGAATACAAGACAAATAACAGAGGATGAATATATTCAGAGCTTCATTCTGCTGAGTAACTTGAATCTATTCAAAAGATAAAATGGAACAATCAATTTAAAATTGAGAGGAAATAAAATTATTAGAATAACCAACTCATTTGTTTATTCTTTTCTGTCTGCCTGTTCTTCCTATTGTCATCTATATTGAGTCATAAAACAAAAAGCAATCATTCCAAGGCAAGAGTATTAGGAGGGCCGGTGCTATGGTGCAGTGGGTTAATCCTCTACCTGCAACGCCGGCATCCTTGCAGGCACTACTCCAGTCCCGGCTGCTCCACTTCCAATCCAGCTCTCTGCTGGAAAAGCAGTAGAAGATGCCCAGGCACTTGGGCCCCTGCAGCTGCATGGGAGACCCGGAGGAAGCTCCTGGCTCCTGGCTCCTACTGTTGCAGCCGTTTGGGGAGTAAACCAGCAGATGGAAGACCTTTACCTCTGTCTCCCCTCTCACTATCTGTAACTCTACCTGTCAAATAAATAAAATAAAAGATCTTAAAAAAATAGTATTATGGCAGTAAGATGAAGGTATAAAATTATCAGTTCCAGAATCAAAGCTTTACCTATCCCAAAGACAAGAGTCTCCAGGTTGCCAGGTTACACCTGAAGCAAAGGACCAATTTCAGAATGAAGCAGACCAAGACTAAAAAGGTGAGACCTACTTCACCAGTGAAGTCACATTTCACTCCAAAATGAAAACTATGAGTAAGTGAGCATGCTATACCTCATAATATTCAATGATGAGATTACATGTGCTACAGTTAGCCTTTAAAGTTTTTATCCTAATGAGTTTCCTAACTCACCACTAGGGTTCTTAAAATTTTGAAGGAGTGGTGGAATCACATCCCCTCCTTAGGAGGCCTTGAAAACTATGGACCTATTCTCTCAGAGGAATGCACACTGCACGGGGCAACACATAGCCACAATTTCAAGGCCACTTGGAAGTCCATCCATGATGCTTCCACCTTGGGAATCACTGCCCTGGATAGGTGTAAAAACAAACAAAAAACTCTGTATCTACAGGTTTACCTGAACTAAAGGCAAATACCTGTTGAACCTATGGATAATCTTGCTACTAAGGTCCAGAAGCAACCAACCAGCTGCTTTATTGACATTCCAACTATAATCCCATGGTAGCTGTGTTCTAGCTGTTTGAACTATTTAAAATGTGGAATTAATCTAATGAGGCTCAAATTGCAATTCAATTTTGTAGATTTCTTCTGATCCTGCATCATAAGTATATATCTCCCTGGATTGTAATGAGGTGGAAGTGTTTGTATGCGTGAAACACTCAGCACAATATCTACCATGAGCTTAATGCCAAACAAATGTTACATAGTCATCACCAGCAGTTTTAGCATTTTTAATACCATATTCTTGTTAATTATCTTGACAACAGTATTATCAATTCCATAGAATTCTCCATCTATTCCCTAAAACAGATACTCCTCCTACATTTCCTGTCTTAATTGCAACATAATATATTTAGTTTCCTAAGTGAAAATCTCAAAATGTCTTCTCAACTGCCACCTCTCCACCCCACACTCACCCAACACAAATTGCTCTCTCTCTGTTCACAAACCCATTCACCGTGTTCCATCCCATTATATTATTTACATTTGACCAACAATATATCTCTATTTTTAAGAACATGTTTTTTCAATTAATTGATTGATTTCCTTGTTTATTTATAAGGCAGACTGACAGAGGAAGAGGGAGAGACACAGAGAGAGGGATCTTCTACCTGCTTGTTCACTCTCCAAATGACCCCAACAGCTGGGGATGAGCTAGGCCAAAGCCAGACGCCAAAAACTCCATCTAGGTGTTCCATGTGGGTGGTAAGAATTCAAGTATTTTAGCTTCCCAGGTACATTAACAGGGAAGTAATTCAAAATTAGAGTAGCTGGGATTCAAACAGACACTTCAAAATGGTGTGTAGGCATCTCAAGCAACAGCACACCTGTTGCACCACAGCTCTGCCTTATATCTCTATCTTTCAATTATTCTCTTTACTAAAAAATCCTCTTCTTATTTTATCAGTATTTCCTACTCTCTAAGAAAAAAAAAAATCCCTGAGTTCTACTACTTTCAGAAAGACTCCCCCAAAGCATCTCACCCAAGAAAGCAGGCAGAATTTCTTGTTCTGCTCTGTGTTCCTTCTTGTGAATACCCATAGCACAAATGATCTACATCCATTAAAGTAACTGCAATCATATAACAGATAAGCTTCTTTTCTATATCTATGAGCAACCACTAGGGCCTATGTCTAAGGTAGCTTACTGAGCCTTTAGCTATCACAATGCCTAGCAGATGCTAAGCACTCACAATGATTTGCTGGGTACATGTAGGCAAAATCAAGGTCATTATTTCATAGTGTAAGTAAAATGTGACATAATAATGATCCTCCCCACTGCCAATAGTAGTTCTGAGTGGGTAAGTAGTTTGGAAAACCTTGCTAATAATTCCTGAGTGTGGAAAAAAATTAGAACTTTATTACCAATGTATTAAAAGAAAAGTGGTCATGTTAAAACAAAAAAGCACAAAGTGACACTTCTCATCTATAAGTCATGTAGTAATGGCATTTTGTTACAATGGCCTATTACTTCTAAAACATGAACCACCAACAAAACCAGGACTGGGACTGAGATTAGTGTCACTAAGTCTCCACCTTTCTTGTGCTCTCATTCATCTGTAGATTTTTTCCCCAATAAAAACAGAATTTTCAAACTACAAATGCCACACTCATCCATATTTATAATAAAATATCAATTTAAGTGAATATGGCCGTTGTGCTCTATGAATTGTGAAATAATGTACCTCAGTACATATCCTTCACTGCCATAGATTTATAGACAGAAATATGAAATGTCTAAAAAGAAATGTTCTCTAACTTCCTGGCATTTGAGAAAACTAAGTTACAGAATTTAACCAAGGGGGAAAATATTTCTAAACTGAATCTATTTGTAATAGACTGGTTTAAAATTCAAAACTGCCAACATATTCTGTTTACTCCCTTGGCATCTGACACATCTGCCAACTGGTGGCCAAAAATTAGAGCAGACTTCACTAATTAGACGGGTCCCCATCTGGTAGCTGAACTTCTTGTTTACACTCCCTTTACATTCTTAGGACAGAGATTCGAACCAGAACACTTGTGGTTTGTGGCGGAGGGGGCTCTCTCTGGCTGGCCTACTAGCTATTGTCCCGCTGAGCTGAACTTGGCACAGATGGAAGTGTTCTCTACATTTTATGGCCTCCCTGCCTGTGTTCCCCTTGGGATGAATCATCTTTGCCACAGGAGTTTCCATTGTCTCCTTTTTTTAATTCATTTTTATCTTTATCGGCCCAGATCTAGGACCATGAATACTTTGTTGATAAATAAAAGCTTTCCTCAGAAACCTATGATTTGGTAACATCAATACCATCCTTCCTAAGAATAAAGCTAGAGGAAAGAAAGGAAAACATCATAATGTAGTTTGTTCCGTCATGGTTTTATTTAATCATTGTGAGGATAGTTTCATAATAAAGCGAACTCCTGGCAGAAGCACGCAGCGGTTACAGTCACAGGCTTGGATAAAAATGTGTGCTAAAGTTCTGGCCCTGCTTGCTATCAGTCATGTGTTCCTCAGCTAGTTGACCTAAGCTTGCTAAATCTTATCTTCATATGCAAATTGAGAATAATATTTTAGTTGCTCTTTCATAGATCAAAGAATCAGGAGGAGTCAGTAAGAAAGAATGTGACATACTCTTTGGACAAGTACCTGCCTTAAGGAAAACTGATCCAAAAAATAAATTAAAAGCTCTATTAGTGAGAATATAAGCCTGAAAGTATTGTACAAATTTTAATATATAGGCTTTCAAATGTAATACCCATTGAGCCAGTTGATTGGAACTCAATGATTGGGTTATATTTTTAAATTTCTGTTCGAAGCATTTTGATTTCCCTCTGAACATTGCAAGCAATAGTAAAAGAAGGTTAGTAATACACTGTGTGGTGGAAGAAAACTAGTAGGAAATTCATATATTAAGAGACACAGAATTGTTCCACTCACCTTATCATCTTTTTGTCACTTTTCCAATGTCATTTTTCTCTCTTAGAAAAAGGGAAGTGATAGCAATTTTGAAAACCCACCAATTGGGGGGATGTTAGGAGTTATATAGCATCAGCGAAGCACCTACTATGCACTGGCATTGTTTTTCAAAGATTTATTTATTTATTTATTTACATATTTATTTGAAAAACCACAGTGACAAAGAAGGAGACAGAGAAACGTTCCATCTTATAATTCACTCCACAAAAAAAAGCTTCAAAAGCTAGGGTCGGGCCAGGACCCAGGAACTCTTGCCTGGTTGCCCACATGTGTGGCAGAGACCCAAGGGGCTGGACCATCATCCACTGGCTTCCCATGTGCATTAGTAGGAAACTGCATGCAAAGCAAAGAAGCCAGGACTCAAGTCAAGCCATGGCTTTCCCCCACCGTATCACAACGCTACCTCCGCAAGCGTTGTTTTATGCCTGGACAACTCGAGCCTATGTTGCAGTATCTGGGAAAATCATTGGGAGAGTGAGTTCTGAGATGAATTCCAGAAGATTGGTGAGCATTAGTGGAGCTCCATGTGATAGATGAAAAGCATCACAACTAGAATGCATCAGGAACTCAGTCGGGGAGTGGAGTTGGGAAATCTGTTATTTGGGTGAATATGAGCCATTTATACCTGCTGAAACCTAACATACATGACAAATGGCACACAGAGTCACGTGGCAGGACCATCTGAAGAAGGCCTCGAGTATGCAGAAGGCAGTCAGGAGTCACTGAAAGGTTTGAAGCAGAAAAAGAGGTACAGGCATTTTCATTTTCCCTGACTCTCAGCAGCATTGAGGAAGGTAGATCTGAACTGTAGTCAAGACATTTTCTCTAATTCAGGCATTAGCTAAAGAAATACAACTGCTAGGGCAGCAGTTTAAACAGACTAGCCAAGATGTGTTCCCCCAGAAGGATATCAAACAGGAAGACTTGGTGTGCTAATGATGTAAATGTTGGGTATGGTCTGGTAACTCTGGTGTAACCACAGAAGGAAATGAGAACATGGCTTTGTAAGGAAGAAATATATTATTCTCACAGGTCCCAGACAGCAGTTCCCACACACCATGTAGTGGCACAGAGAAAGCATTGGTTTTCATCAGGAATCAACAGCAGGAGCCAGAGGAGAGAGCTCAGGCCATGGCCTTAGGTGGGTAGGAAAGGGCATTGGCTGGCTTTAGGATTTGCTGGCTTGAATAAGTTCAGCAGTTTCTAACTACAGGGGAGGTCCCTAGTTATCTGGCTTGACTAAAGCAGAGAAAACCTGCCCCACGCAGCGAACAGGCCAGGTACAGGATTTGAGCTCTTGATTGGTTAGTGAGGATCAAAGTTATTCTCCCGGCCAAGTCCTTTGCCACCTCTTAGAATTAACTAATGACAAAGTCTGTCTCTTTGCCTGAAATTTACCTTTCCTGACTTCGTCTATGAAGACTTACAACTCTAACGTGGTTCCCAACAAATGAAGCTCACATTCCTACAAGAAGCCTTCCCTCGTTGGTTTCTGCTTTTGCTTTTTTGAGAATCCTTTTTTCAAATACTTTTTTGTTTTCATCCACTTGAAAGGCAGAGTGATAGAGAGACAGACACAGAAAGAGATCTTTCATCCGCTGATTCATACCCCAAGTGCATGCAAAACCCAAGTCTGGGCCAGGCTGCAACCAGGAGCCTGGTACTCCATCTGAGTCTTTCAAGTTAAGTGACAGGACCCCAAACATTTGAGCCTTCGTCTGCTGCCTCCCAGGATTCATTAGTAGGAAGCTGGATCAGAAGCAGAGTAGCTGGGACCCAAACCGCCCTCTGAAAAGAGATGTGATCGTCTCAAGAGGCAGTTTAATCTACTGCTCCAAAGCACCAGTTCCAGTTTGTCCCTCTTAAAGTGCTTGCTTCATAAAACTCAAGGCTGCCAAAAGAATGTACTGTTTGCTCCAGCCTCACCTGAAGACAAGTATCTGTCTCCCAGTCTCTGGTGAAGGGTAGGAGCCTGACTTCAATGAATGCCAAGTAGAAAATCTAGAGGGTTTCACAGGGACCAAGCCCCCCATCCTGCTTCTAAAATTGTTCACTCCTCAGAATTCACTGAGCCCCACTCACACACACACACACACACCCCATAGTCTTTCATGTTCTCTTTTAAATGCCCAATCACAACTACACAAATTGAAAAGAAGTTAAGCTCACATTGGATTCTTTTCCCTAGTACAAAAGTGCATTGCTTATTAATATCTGCCCTTACCATTTTAACTAGTGTCTGAGTATGTTTATCTTTGGCACTGGCCCTGGAAGGACAGTTTTTCCTCCAGAAAGAGAGAATTTTTATAAGATGCCAAAATATCATAATACAGAGAAAACTATGTACAATGTATATATACATATATATATTTATTTACATATATGCATATACATAAACACACAGACTTAATTCGGTTGGTGACTAATCAGATATCAGAGCTGGGGCATGTGGCAGCATGGTGAGAGAGGAGACGGATGACACCTTAATCTGCTTGGTGGGTGAATTGCATAACTCTGAGGCTACTCATGGAACTGGAGACCAGAGGAAGAGAAAGTAAGCTAAGTGGGACAATGAGGAGGTCAGTTTAATTTTGGATGCCTATTGCACATGGGGATATTGTGTATATTGTGTATAACTAAAATCCTGTAAATGAATGAACATATCCAGAAAATGGCTGGAGTGAGAAGAGCAGTAGTCCAAGAATCATGTCTGTGCTGAAGGAACTTTTACTGAGCACATAGAAGAACAGCCCCTCAAAGATTACAGAAGGGTTTCTCAGAGAGATGCATCAAGAGGACGATCATGGAAGCTGGTTTTAGAGAAGCACAATGGCGATCAATGAATAGTGGAGACCCAGCATTAGCCTGAATTTTGGAGTCAGACAGAAAGGAGTTTAAATCCCACTTCCACAGTTTATGATTTGTGTCACTTTGGGCAAGCTATTTTAAGACTCTGGAGTTCAGCTTATAAATCTGCAAAAATAATGCACTATTACTTGCCTCTGAGGTTGGCTGGGAGGACTAAATCCAACAATGTAAGCAAAGCACCTGACATTAATCGCACAATAGGGGCATCCATTCTGATTAAGCATTTCTCCCTGAAGTAAGTTAGTGCTATCAAATAATCCCACAGTTTACATTTCCTAATCAATACATTAGCAGTCTGATCTTTGGAAGATGGTTGGTTGAATTATGTGTACGATAAGATAAAGGTTCCCCAAACACCTGGTGTGTGCCTCACTGTACGTGCTAATAAATGAGACATAATGTAAAAGGCAAGTCATGGTCTATTCTTACAAAGATAGCACTAGCGCTTCAGCACTCTAGAGAATACCTTTAGATACAATGGAAGTTCAAGAACTGCAATCACTCTTTGCAAGATCTTTGACCAGGGATTTATCATATCACAGGCAATACACTTTATTTTCATTTTTAAGATTTCTTTATTTATTTCAAAGTCATAATTATAGAGAGAGAGAAGGTGAGATAAAGAAAGATATCTTCCATTTGCTGGTTCACTCCCCAAATGGGTGCAATGTCTGGAGCTGGGCCGATCTTAAGCTGGGTTCCAGGAGCTTCTTCTGGGTCTCCCATGTGGGTACAGGGGCTCCAGTTCTTGAGCCATTTCCTCTGCTTTCCCAATTGCATTAGCAGGGAGCTGGGTTGGATGGAGCAGTGCCAGCGCCCACACTGGATGCCAACACTGCAGGCAGCGGCTTTAAGCACTTAGCCACAGCATCCGCCCCTGCAATACATTTTAGATGTTTAGGAGAGTCTGGTTCTGGTTCTAAAGTGGAAATAATTCTCTTGTCTGCCAAAATCCTCTATTCTTTTGCCCATAAGTATAGACATAAACTGCTATAGTTGCTCTCAGAAAGAAGTCAAGCAGAAAAACATGAAACATATAAGAACCAAAAAGAGATGCAACATACAATAAAGGCACAAAAACAATGTGAGTGCTACCAGATCAAATGCATTATACCAGGTCCTGGGAAGCACCCAGAACACTGCCTGCTAGAAACATGCCTTCCGGAAGAGGAGGCGTGGGACAGCAAAGATCAGAAATCACACCAGCACGACCATCACAAAAGGCTTCAAGATTTTATTAGAGATCAAGTATGAAATAAAGAGCAGCCGTGCAAATAGAAGGCTCATTCAGCAATATGTACACTAGTGTGTCTGTGTGGATTGTGAGATCCAGGACTTAGAGGCCAAAAAGGAAATTTTCAAGGGGAAATGCCTCATCTCAGTGTCCACTGAGTCTGTTCTAGGAGAAGGAACAGCTTGTGCAAGGATCTGAAGCTTTCCATTGAATTAATAAACGATAGCAAGCAAAAGAAAATTAAATGTTTTAAGTATGATATTTCTAAATATTGGAATAAAAATTCCCAATTTGAATTTTTTTCAACATAACTATAATTTATTTGACATCATTACGATGAGTACAATTCACATCGTTCCAACTACTTCATTGTTAGCATCCTTTATACAACTTTTCAAAATGAAGTGAGTAACGGATAGCCCAACCACCCAACTTAGTCTGTGACTTCTGTTATCCTGCTTTCATAGCCTGGGTCACCCTTAGTTCCTACAAGAAGCAAAAATAAAATGGTAAGTTAAAAAATTTTAGCAAAGACCTCGAAAGAACCCTGTCATTGGGAGCAGGAACCCTCACCCCCACTGCAGGTCCTGAAATCTCACCTAGAGTCAGCTGACTCTTTCCATAGATTAACTGTCCAGAAAGCCAGCCATCAGTACTGAACTTGACCTCCCGGCATTCTTGCAATTCTAGGGCATAAGCTAAAGAAGGAAACCCACAAGTACCCAAAGGTAGCATAGAAATCACCATTGAAATTACAGAATATTGTATCCAAAAACTGCATTTTTACACATTTCTAGATGTGCTTTTATTGTTTTTGTTCACAAAGCAATATTTTACAAATTCTAAGTGATTTTAAAAATACAGTGAAACATTAGACTGAACTCCATAAAATTGCCATTTTTTGTAGGTCAAAAATACATGCTTTTAGATAGTGTAACCTGATATAAGTCCAGGAAAATATCACAAATAATATAATATAATACAATACAATACAACATAGCATACTCAACCACTGAGAACTCAAACCCACAATGCTTTGAGGTGCCTGTAGGAGTTTGTGGACTGCACACAGTAGCTGCCATTTCCCCTTGCTCTACTATTCCGGATCTGACGTGGGTTGCAGAGTATTTCTCTCTCATGCCCCAGGACAAGTCTGCTGCTAAGGACACTGTTTGCAGGTGCATGTCCAGCTTGCACATGGGATTCTTTCTATTGTTCTTCATTCCAGATGAGAGACTAGTATGGCTCCTCCTCAGACCCCTCTGCTCTCTGCTTCAATCTCTCCCTTTCTATTGCCTCCCATCTTTAAAAATGAAATAAACCACCCTCTTAAACACACAAAATAAAATATAGAAGTAGAAGGAAAGGATTGTAAGAATTTTGTTCTTGCAACTTTGATGAAACTTCTAATATATGCGCCTAACTAGACAAAAGAACAGTGAGACTGCCTGGATTATGATGATCAGTTTAAAGAGATTAAGGCTATGAGAGAAAGGAAGGAAAACAGGTAAAAGAAAAAGGAGCAGAATTTACCATTCTCCTCCTGCTAGCAGCTTTTGTCATACGTTGGATTGGATCTAAGTCCTGCCACCTCTGTGAGCTCTTTGTGCTAGTAGCACATCTTGTGTCCTGTGTGCCTTGAGGACATGACATCCAGGTCCCTCAGAGGAATCTGTGAATTAGGGAATATCAACCAATCGTTTGATTAATTAGATAGCTTGAATAATTGACGCTTATCCATTGGTTTTGCATAAGAAATACTACTTGCTGTTAACAAAAAAAAAGCAGTAATCCAATATACTAAATTACTTTTCTTTAGAAGTTGAAAAAGATGATTTTTTTTATTTTAAAGACTATGAATTTAATTAAAAATGCTTTCAAATAGCAATTGCTACCACTTTGGAATATTAATATAAGGCAAAACACTGATCTCTGTAATTCTCTCTCTCTCTCTCTCTCTCTCCCTCCCTCTCTTTCTCTCCCTTACCCACCCCACACACAAAGAGAGAGAATCCAGATGTTTTGTTCTCATCTGCCTGTGAATGCAAAATCAGTTCCTTTAATCCCTGCTTGGCGACTTTGAACCCCTACATATCAAGTTATCTAGGAGTCCAGTCATCTCCTAGAGTTCGCATCCAAAACACCCCCAGGTGTCGTTGTACTTGTGGAGCTGGCTACTTAGTATTGCTCTCAGCACTGCCTACACTCCTCTTTGCCTTCTCTGCTGTGTGACTTTGGAGCTGGAACTTGCAAACTGCATTTCTCAGGCTACCCCTGCCAGCTGGCTGGATGCCTTGCAGCCTGTCCTAAGAGAAGGGCCTGGTGGGGCTCATAAGCAAGGGGAGTGGTGAACACACATTTCTCTCTCTCTCCCCTCTTCCTTCCTTCCCTCTCATTTTCCTTTTTTTTTTTTTTTTACGGCATCTCTGGAAGTTAAGTCATTCCACAGAAAGCTGCACCTTTGCTATAATCTCAGTATGGGGTGTTTGTGCTGGGCCTCTGAATGCCTGTCCTTCCTTTGGTCTCTATAGCCATCATTAGTCTCTGGATTCCTTAACTTTCCCTATTTGCTTCTTCAGCCACTTCAACACTTGTGTAACCAGCTCCTTCTATTAAATTCCCTCTATGCAAAAGACTTTGTATCATGATATTCTGAATGGATTTTGGTTGATGTACTTATCAATTTATCAATTTCTTGTTAGTTTGTTAGAAGTGTGGGAACTCAAAAAATCCTCCATATATGAATCTATAACTCCATGGACATACGAGTGTGTGTGTGTGTATATATATATTTTTATATATGTTATACACACATGTACACACAGACATACACTCTTTAGGGAGCATTCTCAGAGCAGCATGTCTTAGTATAACTCTTTTTACATAAAAATGCACATGTTGGCCGGCGCCGCAGCTCACTAGGCTAAACCTCCACCTGAGGCACTAGCACCCCGGGGTTCTAGTCCCGGTTGGGGCGCTGGATTCTGTCCCGGTTGCTCCTCTTTCAGTCCAGCTCTCTGCTGTGGCCTGGGAGTGAAGTGGAGGATGGCCCAAGTGCTTGGGCCCTACACTTGCATGGGAGACCAGGAGAAGCACCTGGCTCCCGGCTTCCAATCAGCGTGGTGCGCCGGCCGCAGCGTGTGGGCCGCAGCAGCCATTTGGGGGGTGAACCAACGGAAAAGGAAGACCTTTCTCTCTGTCTCCCTTTCTCACTGTCCATGCTGCCTGTCAAAAAAAAAAAAAATTCAGATGCACACTTGTACAACATACAGATGTTCATATGGATCATCACACTAACAATGATTTCATAGATTAATGATTTTTCTCTAATTATTCATATTTAAAAAGTCATTTTTGGCCAGCACCATGGCTCACTAGGCTAATCCTCTGCCTGAGGCACCAGCACCCTGGGTTCTAGTCCCTGTTGGGGCACCAGATTCTGTCCCAGTTGCTTCTCTTCCAGGCTAGCTCTCTGCTGTGGCCTGGGAAGGCAGTGGAGGATGGCCCAGGTCCTTGGGCCCTGCACCCGCATGGGAGACCAAGAGGAAGCACCAGATCCTGGCTTCGGATCGGCACAGCACGTGGGCTGTAGCAGCCATTTGGGGGGTGAACCAACGGAAGGAATACCTTTCTCTCTGTCTCTCTCTCACTGTCTAACTCTACCTGTCAAAAAAAAGTCATTTTTGATAATTTCATATCTTTTTATTTTGAAAAGTATTCAAATTTTTAACAGCACATTTGTTGTAAAATATATTCACTAATTTATTACTAATTAGATACAATATGTAATGTTATGAATAGAAGGTAAATACCAGATACAATTTATAATAATGAGTATAATTTGCATTTCTTATAATACAGAATTTAAAATGCTTATTAAATTAATACTTTTATTTCTTTAAATCAGTTTTGTTGAACTATTTGCCACATTGTCCCTTCTTTTATTAAAGCATGAGCTCCAGTAACAGATTATTTCTACTCTGAGAGATCCTCACATTGATTAATCTGATATGAATTGAAACTACACAATAAAGGAGCAAAAGACATTGACTCAAAAGAAATAAAGCATCAAATGTAAGGTTGGTAATTATCTCTCCCAGGCACCTGTATTAGCTGTAATGAACAGCAGGATACTACATGGCTCGAAAGAATGTCTAAATGAAGGAATAAGGCATTTTTCACAGAACAAGTTAAAGATTGAGTGACTCCATTTTGTTGGTTTGTGTTACAAACTTAATGCTACATAAATGTATTTTTTATAGTGTGTTAATAACAGTAATAAAAAAGAGGAAAAAATGACAGCATACATCTATGTTATAACAAGCAGATGGTGGCTGGAGATGGGCTTTTCTCCAAATGTTCCCATTCTTTTCCAATTCATGATCAGTCGATGGGAATAAACATGTGTGTTCCCCCATTCTGCCACGATATCACAGCTATAAGATGAGAACCTCAATGTCTTGCAGATGCACATTTTGTTCAACAATTATTTACCATTTTAAATGTATTTATTTATTATTTGAGAGGCAGAGAGAGAGAGAGTATATATCCTCCCACCCACTAGTACACTTTCTGATTGCCTACAGTGGGCCTCAGTTGTGGCCAGAACCAAGCATTACAAACTCAATTCATCTCCCACATGGGCGACAAGGCTTCTATCATTTGTGCCATCACCACAGCAGGAAGTGTAACTCAGGAACAAAGCTGGATATCACACCCAGGACCTCGATATCTGACCTAGGCATCTAGACCAGCATCGTAACTGCTATGCCAAATACCCATTCCGATCATCTATCACTAGAAATGTAGAATTCCTAGTCCAGAAAGCAGTGATTCTGAACGTTTAGGAATGCTATTCTTTCAGAATTACAGGAAACATTTTGCCTGCAGTTTGAATGATTCCATTAGGAAGTCTATACAATAACAATGATTTACAGACATGATTCATTAACAAAGGCATAGTTTTATTCCCACTAAGATTTACTTGGCAGTAACTTGTTTTAGTGAATACAGTAGAGCAATATTCCAGTCATAAATATTTGTGTACACATTTGTAATCCGGTTTATGGAGTACTTTTGATGACGTGAGCTAGCACTGATCTTTAAAATCCATTTGGAGACATATATGGGGAAATGTACGGTGAACATCAACCGGATTCACTTCCATCATAGGGGTTGAATTACCTATGCTTACCAACTGGTTTTATGCCACACAAATCAACATCTGTTCCAATTATTTTTTACAACACCTAGATCTATCAAATTCTTGGCATCCTATTGTGCCATGAAAAAGTTTTGTATTATCTATATGGTATCATTTATAAAAAGGTACCTAATTTGTATGTACTTCTTTTTGTCAATAGGCAACTAAAATCCTCATGCCTTTCTTCATTTTCCCTAAGGTAATATACACTGTTTCTAGAATCAGGCGTGGTGCTGGGGCTTAATCCCAGGGAGTCCAATATGGGATGTTTGGATTTTTTTTTTTTTAATTTTCAGGAGCTGGTACTGGGTTTATTCTAATTAATGTTTTTTTTAACTTTTATTTAGTAGATATAAATTTCCAAAGTACATTTATGGATTACAATGGCTCCCCCCCCCATAACTTGCCTCCCACCCACAACCCTCCCACCTCCCACTCCCTCTCCCATTCCATTTGGGATGTGTGGATTCTAAGCAGTGTCTTAACCACTATGCCAATCATACATCCCAACTTACTCTTTTTTTTCAATTTTTATTTATTTAGTTATTTTGCCTTTTTCCCCTGAAACCATTTATTTAAGGAATTAAAAACCTCATATGTTTCATAATTACAATTTTAGGAGCATGGTGATTCTTACCACCATTCCTGCCCACCTGTGCCTCTCCCACACCACTTCCTCCCCCCTCTCCTATCCCATTCTTATTTTCTACTAAGATTTTTTTCAATTAACTTTATACACATATGATTATCTCTATAGGTAAGTAAAGAGTTCAACAAATACTATGGAAAAAAAAAACTATTCTGTACAGTTGAAACAAGGGCTGTTCAAAGCCATTGCTTCTTGAAGGATCAATTTCACTTCTATTGATTACCTTGTAGTTGCTGTATTAATTATCACAGGTAAGGTAGAACATACAGTATTTGTCCTTTGGGGACTGGCTTATTTCACAAAGTATGAAGTTTTCCAGTTTCATCCATTTTGCTGCAAACAACCAGATTTTGCTTTTGTTTTTTACCACTGTGTAGTACTCCATGGTGTACATATCCCATAATTTCTTTATCCAGTCTTCAGTTGACAAGCATTTGGTTGATTTCATAGCTTACCTGGTGTGAATTGAGCTGCAGTAAACATGGGGGTACAGATAACTCTTTCATATGCTGATTTCATTTTCCTTGGGTAAATTCCCAGGGGTGGAATTGCTGGGTCATATGATAGGTCTACATTCAGATGTCTGAGGTATCTCCACACAGTAGCTGTACCAGTTTACATTCCCACCAGCAGTGGATTAGGGTAATTTTCCCCCATATCATCATCAACTTTTGTTGCTTGTTGATTTCTGTATGAAAGCCATCCTAACTGGGTGAGGTGAAACCTCATTGTGGTTTTGATTTGCATTTCCCTGACGACTAGTGATCTTGAGCATTTTTTCATGTGTCTGTTGGCCACTTGGATTTTTTTATCTTTTTCCATCCTTTCACTTTCAGTCTGTGAACAACAAATTGCTTTGTTATGAGATGTGTTTCTTGCAGGCAGCAAATAGACATGTCTGGTTTTTTAATACATTGAGCCAGTCTGTATCTTTTAACTGAAGATTTGTGGCCATTTATCTTCAAGGTGACTATTGATAAGTAACAACTTCACCCTGCCATTTTTCCATAAATAGTCCTACTTTTTACTTTGCATTTCCTTGTACTTTTACTGCCTTCACCTTCTTTCATAGTGATGACCATGTTTCTGTGCTTCTGTGTATAGCACATCCTTAAGCATCTTTTGTAAGGCTAGAAGGGTGGTAACAAATTCTTTTATTTATTTATTTATTTATTTATTTATTTATTTGACAGAGTTAGATAGTGAGAGAGAGAGAGACAGAAAAGTCTTCCTTCCATTGGTTCACTCCCCAAATGGCCGCTATGGCTGGTGCTGTGCCAATCTGAAGCCAGGAGCCAGGTGCTTCCTTTTGGTTTCCCATGGGGGTGCAGGGGCCAAAGCACTTGGGCCATTCTCCACTGTCTTCCTGGATCACAGCAGAGAGCTGGACTAGAAGAGGAGCAACCAGGACTAGAACTGGCACCCATATGGGATGCCAACGCCGCAGGCAGAGGATTAACCAAGTGAGCCACGGTGCTGGCCCAACAAATTCTTTAAAATTCTGTTTGTTATGGAATTTCTTTATTTCACATTTATTCATAAATGAGAGCTTTGCAGAGTACAGTATTCTGGGTTGACTGTTTTTTTCTCTTAAGTCTTGGGCTATGTCTCGTTATTCTCTTCTAGCTTATGGGGTTTCTGATGAGAAGTCAGCTCTGAGTCAAATTAGAGAATCTCTGAAAATAATCTGGCATTTCTCATGTGCACATTTTAGTATGTTTTATTGTTGGAAGTTTGACTACAATGTGTTGTGGTGAAGCTCTCTTCTGGTCATGTCTGTTAGAAGTTCTCTGTGCATCCTGCACTTGGATGTCTCTTTCTTTCTCTAAATTGGGGATGTTTTCTATAATTATTTTGCTAAATAGGCCTTCTATTCCATTCTCTCTTTCCAGACCTTCAGGAACTCCAAACACCTGCATGTTGGTCCTTTGATAGTATCCCATAAATCTCCAATGCTGTTTTTAGTTTTCTAATTTCTTTATTAGGGGGAGGATTGGAATGTACAATTCCCAGAGATTTGTCTTCTTTTTTTTTTTTTTTTTTTGACAGGCAGAGTGGACAGAGAGAGAGAGACAGACAGAAAGGTCTTCCTTTTGCCGTTGGTTCACCCTCCAATGGCCGCCGTGGCCGGCGCACTGCGGCCGGCGCACCGCGCTTGTCCGATGGCAGGAGCCAGGAGCCAGGTGCTTTTTCCTGGTCTCCCCATGGGGTGCAGGGCCCAAGCACCTGGGCCGTCCTCCACTGCACTCCCGGGCCACAGCAGAGGGCTGGCCTGGAAGAGGGGCAACCGGGACAGAATCCGGCGCCCCGACAGGGACTAGAACCCGGTGTGCTGGCGCCGCAAGGCGGAGGATTAGCCTGTTGAGCCACGGCGCCGGCCCAGAGATTTGTCTTCTAACATGGATTTTCTTTCTTCTGCCTCACCGAGTCTGTTGTTAAGACTTTCCATTGCATTTTATTTGTTCTGTTGAATTTTCCATTTCCAATATTTCATTTTGATTTGTCTTTAAAATCTCAATATTGTGAAAATTTTTCATTCATGTTATGTATGGATTTATTTATTTAATGGATTTGCTTCTGATTACATATACATAATCTTCAATTAATTTTTGAATTCTGTTTCTGGCATTTCTTTAATCTCTTCATCTTCATATTTTTATTGTTGTGTTCTTTAGGGGACATTGTGTTGTCTTCCTTATTCTTGTTTCTTGAACTGCTGTGTTTATTATCAGGCATCTGTGGAGATATATGTTGGTTTTTTTCCCCTGTTATGACTTTGTCTTTGAACTATGCCTCTGTGGCTTAGTGGAGTGTCCGTTCTTTCAGTGAATTCTGAGTCATGTATTGTTGTGATCAGGGAGCTCTGATCAGTGCTCAAGGGGTAGGGGAGTGTCTAAGGTAATGTTGGGCATGGTAAATCTCTTCTTCTTATTTTTTTAATCAGAAGGGAGGTTAGTTCTGCTCTGTTGGCATAGTCTCACACTTACCTCCTCTCCTCAAAGGAGACCAATTCCTGGGCACTAGCACCAGTGAGTACAAAATTTGTCTGTGCTGCCTTGGTCTGAGCATGGATCCCACAGCAATGACCCTCAACCAGGAATTAGGGAGCCCCTAACATATAGAGTTGCCCACAATGACTGCTCAAAGGCACAGCCACACCCTGTGCCTTCCCACACAGACACTGTTTTCACAGTCCCTGTTCACAACCTGTCACAGTCAAGAGCACCCAGCCCTCTGTCAATTCTCCCAGCTAGACTCAAGCAGCTCCTCTTGGCTGGTTACTGGGTGTTCAGACATGAGCCGGTGCAGCTGTTACTTATGTCCAAAATGGCACTTGCTCTCTCTCAGCTAGTTACAGGATGCTGGTGCCAGGTGGCCAGGGTGCTCCCCTTTTTTCCCACTAGGTTGGCAGGTACACTCACCCAGACAGGGCTCTAAGCTGGACTCACACCAGCCTCTTCCTGTAGCCTTATTACCAGTGGCTTGGGCCTCTGCAGTCTGGCCTAACTTCACTCCAAAGCTGGTGCTGAGGCTTTCTTTCGGCCGCTGGGATCCTGAGTTGTGTGTATCCGTGCCCTCCAGTAGGTCCATAGTTTCTCTCTAGTTTGCATGGAGTTTCCTCGAGTGTTTTCTCCCTAACCCTTCCCTGAGATTGTACTCTCTCTTCTTTTTTAAAACTATCTTTCCCTGGATTATACAGTAAGCTCCCTCCCTGTTCCACCATCTTGGCCCACATCCATATACACTGCTAATATAGTGTCTGATGTAAACTCTGACTGAAGTGGAAATGACTGCTACACATATAAGCACAATTTGTGTCTGTATTTAAATGAGCATCAACAATTGTCCTCCCCTCTTCCATGACTGCCAGTGCTGTCTCAGCTCAAATAGTGACAACTTCTCATCTGAACTTCCACAACAGCCCTTCCAACAATCTCCTTTCTCCACAGCCTGGTGCCCCTTCAGCCTAAGGCAGATTACACCAGTATGACATGTGTTATGATATGATCCCAATCCTGTAATCCCTCTGCCTTGAAAGTCAGTATTCAACAATTTACAAGTCTAATTTTCAAATCTTGTCTATCCCTATACCACTCTTACATCTTGAGTTCCATGCTTACTAAATCACTAACATTTTTCAAACACTTTAGATATGATATGCTATCATATTCATGTTTTAGTCTGTTGTTTGTTTTTTCATTTTTTTTCATCTGATTGGAATAAGTTCCCCCATTGATTCATCTGGCAAAATCCCATTGGTCTTCAAGACTTAGGTCTCCCCTGAACTCCTCTCTAAGGCCAGCTTGTCATTGTTAGAGGAAACAGTCACGCCCATTGTGACAGTCCTTATGCATTCCTGTGTTTAATAGTTTGTTTCTCATACTAGACTAGAAGACCCTTGAGGCTAGGCTCTATGTCTTAATCTGTGGCTTTTCTTTGTATCCTTGATAAATGAGCATTTTAGATGCTTTACACAAGTGTGTTAGTTGAATAAACTTAAATACCATGGCTAGAGTTGTTTTGTATCCTTGACAAATGAGCATTTTAGGTGCTTTACACAAGTGCGTTAGCTGAATAAGCTTAAATACCATGGCTACAATTAAAGTCCAAGCATCATCAAAACAATAGAACAAACATTTCTGAGAGGGAAGTTTCCTATTTGAAGCCATCATCTCTATGTGGTTGTAATCATAAGTCTAGTGTATGGACAACCTGTGTTCCTTTAATACAGACTGCAGGAGACATTTCTGAGTGTCTTCTCAACACATATTTTACCACTTTCTCCATTTATTAATGATTTTATGAGTTCCTCAGCTGTGTGATTTAGATGAAATTTAGTTTTGCTTTTAATTAGATGCACTTTGATCGGCTCCTCTTAAAAGAAAATGTTACCCCTAGTCACAGTGGTTGGTTCTGATGCAGCCATATGGTACAAGGTAACCCAATCAAAACCAGTGAAACTCAGTTCTGGGATTCTATGTGACGTATAAGGGTAGTGGATGTTTTTTCTCATATCGATACTAGTTATGAAGACATAACCAAAGGAAGAAAAGAAAATTGCTTTTATCCCCTTCCATTCACACATACCCACAACTCTTTTTATTATTACCATCTTTCATTAGTAAGTTACCCTAGTTGTAATTAATAAACTAATATTGATACATGTGCTTAACTAAATTCCATAGTTTACTTTAAGGCTCACTCTGTATTGCAGTTTTAAGGATTTTGACAAACTACTATATCATGTAGCCACCCCTACAGTGTCATTCATTGGCCTAAAGATCTCCCATGCTCCACCTGTTATCCATCCTTCCCTCCCCTGACACCCTTAGTAATCACTGATCTTTTTACTGACTCTTTAGCATTTTCCAAAACAAGTTTATGTATTATATGGAACCAGTTCATGATTTCTTCTTTCACTTAGCGATGTGCATTTCCCTTTCTTCCGTGTCTTTTCATGACTAAATATCTCATTTCTTTTTCTCATTAAATGATATTCATTTTTTAGATTTACCACAGTTTATTTATCCATTCACTTTTTTGAAGACTGTTTTGGTTGCTCCAAACATTTGACAATTACGAATAAAGCTGCTGAGCCTTCATGTTCAAGTTTTTTAGTGGAATAAGTTTTTACTTCATTTGAGTAAATACCCAGAAGCAACTGCTGGATCATATAGTAAACTTATGCTTAGTATTGGGAGGGGAGGCGGGGGACAACTTGTTTTCCAATGTGTCCGTACCTTTGTGCATTTCTACTAGCAATGAGTACAAGTTTTTGTTCTTTCATATCCTTATTGGCATTTATATCCTTTAGTTTTTACGTAGTTTAAATGGTATTATTTTAGCTATTTGTAACTGATAACATCCTAACCAACTGGGGCCAGCTCTAATGTTAGTGGTTAAGACACTCATTAAGATGTCCATGTTCCATAAGGGAATAACTGGGTTCTATATCCAGCTTGGTTCCTGACTCCAGCACCCTGCTAAAGCAGATCCTGGAAGACAGCAGTGATGCCCAAGTACCTGGATTCCCGCCACCCTTGTGGGATACCTAGACTGAGTCCTGGGCTCCAGCCTTACCTCCTGAGCCACTGCGGACATTTGGGGAATGAAACAGTGAGTGAGAGCACTCTCTCTCTCCTTCTCTGCCTCTCACTCTCTCTGCCTTTCTGTCTGCCTCTCAAACAAATGGAACTTTTTAATCCCATAAATATATACAATTGCTATGAATAAAAATTTTAAAAGAAAAAAATTCTAAGCAATAGGCAAATCCAGAAATACAAGATTATGTGGGAGAACACATAGTATGATATAATATATCCAAGGCCACTATTGTAGAGTTAGAATTCTAGTATTTTCTCATTTATTAAATGTGTGATATTGACAAGTTATTTAACTTCTCTTAACCTCTGTTTTCTTGCAGGTATACAAAATATGGGGATTGGTTCTCCCTTAGATTGGTATGAACCCTGAACAAAAATGATAACCTAATCAGTATAGTAAAAATAAATTCGAGTGCTATTATTATATCACCCTTGAAATCAGAAAAATGTTAAATGAGGACAGATGGAAATGAATTATTAAATCCTCTTTTCATATAATACTCAGACAAATTTAATTCTCTCATTTAATTCTCTGTCCACACAAAAAATAATTGGGAGGACGCTAAGGTATCGATTCAGAAATGATCTCCCAAAATGAAAGTTCTGAACTCTAGGAAGACTTAGAATTTGCTTGCCTCCACCCTGTTTACTCCAAGGCATTTAACACACCCAAGGTTAAGCATAAAAACACCAGTTGTGTGCTCCTACACTGCTGGACGCTTGAACAGCATTTGTATTAGGCAGAGTTCTCTCATGATACAGAATCAACAGCAGCTATATATAGGTATATACATAGGGATTTATGCAATTATGGTAGATGAGAAACAACAAAACAGATCATCTGCAGGCTGCAGACTCGGGTAAGGGTCTCAGTAAGGACAAAATGCTGCCCTTTCCATGATGGAAGGAGTGCAATGTAATTCGTCTAAGAGCATATAGCTGGTAGATCACCCCTAGGGAATGGTGCCATTCTGGGGGCACAGTGTTAGTCTCTGTTACTACCAGATTAGGCACTCAGCAGTGGCTGTAGCTAGATCAGTCTTGAGGAATGCAAGTCTACATTGCTCAGCCCATTTGCCCATGAGCCCATTGGACAATAAACAGACTAGTTCATCCTATCCACCTGACCGTTAAAGTCCTCCTCTGGTGAGGTTACCCTATGGTGGACATGAAACACATATTTCACATCTTTTTCCCATTCAGAGAAATCTATACACATACTTCACCAAATATCTTTGTCACCAATTGTCCAATCATGTTCCTTCTAAGTCCCTGGCCATCCAAACCATTGGTTACAGCCGGTGAATCCATATATAGTCACACATCTGGACATTACTTCTTCCAAGCAAACTGCTTAACCAAGTGCCTGCCCAATTTTCTACCCGTTGAAATTCCCCTCTTTCAGGGGTGGCCTAGAAAGAGGCTACAGTGCTGTAGCTGTCCACTTTCGAGTGGCATATGCATATCATGCAGAGCTATCTAGAAACCAGGCCTGAGTCTTCTCTTCCTCTCTCAATTGATAGGGCGCTCCCCATGAGGCCATTCATGCAGGATGTGTCGGAGAAGGCACGGTAGGGATGACGGAGACCATGGTCATTGGGCTACTTCTTCATGGAACTGTGTCTTCAGGAGCTGCTCAGGCCTTTCAGGTATCATCACTTCACATCCGATGATGAAGAGCTTGTGCATGCCCAGCTTTAGGTTTGGTAGGTCAGACAACACCCAGTTAATGAAGAGAAACTCGGGTCACATGGTAAATTTGTGAGCCCATGATCAAGTGTGCAGTCTCTACTAAGGCCCAGTAGTAACCAAGAGCTGGTCCTCGCCGGCACCACGGCTCACTAGGCTAATCCTCTGCCTGCGGCATGGGAACCCTGGGTTCTAGTCTCGGTTGGGGTGCCGTTTCTATCCTGGTTTCTCCTCTTCCAGGCCAGCTCTCTGCTGTGGCCCAGGAGTGCACTGGAGGATGGCCCAAGTGCTTGGGCTCCTGTATCCGCGTAGGAG
This sequence comes from Sylvilagus floridanus, assembly GCA_949820135.1. NCBI lineage: Eukaryota > Metazoa > Chordata > Mammalia > Lagomorpha > Leporidae > Sylvilagus > Sylvilagus floridanus. The sequence continues at coordinate 142,154,885 of OX463241.1, forward strand.
ACCAGGAAGAAGCACTTGGCTCCTGGCTTCGGATGGGAGCAGTGCGCTGGCCGTAGCGGCCATTTTGGGGGTGAACCAACGGAAGGAAGACCTTTCTCTCTCTCATTGTTTAACTCTGCCTGTCAAAAAAAAAAAAAAAAAAAAGCTGGTTCTCTAAAGGAGTAGTTGTCTGTGGATGATGAAAGGACTTTGCTTCAACATCCTTGGGACCTCTACTGCAATTCATTTACCAGGGCCTGCTGTTCCGTTAGAAACAGTGTCTCTATCTGCCTCTGATCCTGCAAACACCATTGGATACACTGACTGGTCCATGTGGCAGAGAGAGCTGCACAGAAGCCTGAACCCACTGCAGAGCCTTTTCCTGTCCTGGACCCCCTCAAAACTAGCAGCCTTTTTTGGGTCACTTCATAGGTGGGCTGGAACAACATAGCCAAATGACAAATGTGCTGCCTCCAACATCCAAATCGGCCTACTAGCCACTGTGTCTCTTTCTTGGTTGTAGAAGCAGATAGGAGTAGCAAATTACCCCTTCCCCTTACATGCAATATTGCAACATATCCAACATGACTAACTCCTAGGAACCTCACTGATGCCCCAGTCCCCTGAGTGTTCGTTGAGTTTATTTGCCACCCTCTGACTCATATGCTTTCCTGATAAATCCAGAGTAGTTGCTACATCTTGGTCACTAGGGAAATCAAATTAACATCAAAAAATTAACCATCACAGACATGTAGTTGCTTTGAATTAGAAAACAAAATAATGAAATTAAAGATAGCACATAATTTTTATAAGAAATTCATATTCTTTGCAAAACTAGGGAAAGACATTTTACTCTTACCGTTGTATTTTCTGTTCATCTCTTCCCATGCCTTTTTTTCCCCCAATCTTTTAGTTACCAAACAATCTTTCAGTTATGTTATAGGGTTCTTATCCCCATCACTTTCTTACATGTTCCCTTAGCTTTTTTTAGGCTAAAAATAAGAGCAATATAGATGAAGCACTAAAATACTTCAATATGTTTTCCAATTCTTTATTCTACTTGACAGAGGTCTTTAGCAGAAAGACCCATTCAAGAGTGAGGATCCATCAAGTGGCTCTTTTTGCTAAGTACATTGCACAAATTTCTGAGAAGCTGCAACGAATAACAGAAAAGAAAAATCTCTTTGTCTCTCTGTTGTTTTAATGCTCGCTTCTTAAAAATTTCATAAGCTCTGGTTAACTCTTTAGACTAGCCTAGATAATTGTTGCTTTGTCATACTTCCTATTTCCAAGAAGGTCATCTTTTGTTTTTTTTTCTTACTTTCTTTTTTCTGTTAAATGTCAGCTTTATATTTATGTATGAACATTGACAAATTCTGTAATTATAAAAATTCATCAGCATCTACATCATAAAGAGCTACAAGAATAATTATACATGCCAATCAATCATTGCACTTTAGTAAAGTATAGGTCATGCCCATCCAAGCAGCTAATAAAAACATTAAAACGTATCAACAAATACTATTCAAAATGTGGCAGGAACTGCTGCATTAGATATGGGGATCCAAGTAGAGGCTCTTTTCTCAAGAAGCTTATCTATAAAAGCTACAAGTAAGCACACAAATTATACGCTCTGATTCGGCCAGTACCTAACCAGGAAACTACAAATCATGTTAAATACAACAGGAGGAATTTAATGCCAGGAATTATTAGATGGGTGATAGGAGAGGTGACAGTCAAACAAAGAACAGTTAGAGAAATCAGAGATTAAGACAACCAGGAAGGCACTCCACACTGCAAAGAAAGAGGCTTGAATGATCCAGCAGACACTGGAATCACGACAGACCAGCTGTCTTAATCCACTTTCTGCTGCCATAACAGGATACCACAGAATGATTCACGCACACATAGTTGAAATTTATCTGGTTCGTGGTTCTGGAGGCTGGAAATTCTGAGACTGAGAGGCCCTACCTGGTAAGGGCTTTCATAACATGAGGGAAAGACAAGTGAGCACACTAAAGACAGGAAATCCAGCCGTAATCATCCTTTCTTTTTCAATCGGGAATCCATTCCTGCTATTTCTAACCCACTCCCATGAGGGTTAACCCTCTCATCACCAAATCATTACTCATAGACCCCACATCTTAGTATCTTCAAAATGACAATTAAACGTCACCATGAGTTGGGAGAGGCTTTTTACACCAGAGCACCTGCTAAGTGAGAACTGGAGCCATGGAAGTGACAGAGCCCCCACAGGAAAACCAGTCTGCAGCAGAGGAGAAGGGAGAAATACCTTAGCTTCCTCAGTCACCCCTTTTAAATGCTCAGCAAGTGTGTCACCTTGACAAATCAACCAGATCCAGCTGGAATCAGCTCAAGTGAGCAATGGAAAACTCTACAGCAGCCAAGCTCCCTGCAAAACAGAACAAAGAAGCAGAAACACACAAAATAGATCAGAAAGCCAACAGACCCCCAAACAACATATGTATTTTGATAATACTGAGTAAGGTAGAGGGGAAACATAAAAGAATTGATCAAATCTGGAGTGAAAGATGAGAGCTACCAGGCTATTTTTCATACTAATCTGTCAGAATGGAGGAGGGAAGGAAGGAAGGAAGGAAGGAGGAAGGAAGGAAGGAAGGAAGGAAGGAAGGAAAAGGGGGGGGGGATGAAGGAGGAAAAAGAGAGCAAGAGAAAGATGGGCCAGAAATAAAATCCATTATATCTTCAACCTTGTATTTTGAAAATAGTGGTTATAATTAGTATCAATATCTATTTGTAAAAAATAAATGCTAGGTACTAAGGTTTAAGTCAGTGGAAAGAAAACATTTCCATAAGGGTAGCTGTTCAGGGAATGACGCCATCAAACAGAATCTTCTCTTTGGTCTATTGTCAATGCTCATCAGTGAAGACGGAATAACAACAGCCTAAATCCTGAGAGGGAAACTGACAAATTCCTGCTTTATGCTTCAGGAAAGTCCAAGAAGGATGGTGATTCAAGATCTACAAAGGAAACTTGCATTTTAAGTGTAAATTAAGCATTCTAAGGTAAGCCCAGAAAAAGATGCAAGTGTCATATCTTTTACATATCATAATGTATTTCACATCCACAATCTGAAAGGAATCAATAAAAGAAAGGAAAGTGCTGGAGGCATGAGATCTAGTAGAAACTAAAAAAGACAGAGCCAAAAAAAGTTTACAAAACCTCACTGGAACAAGATTGTTAAGAACATAAGTCTGTTCAGCACAAAGCATAATAGCCAAGAAGAAAATGGTTTGAGAATCAATAACCTCAAATTCTGAAATTGCTGAGAATTTTGAACATTGATGTTTATCTTTTCTTTTTAAAGCTGTGCACAACAGGGCCAAGGTGTCACATGGAAACTGCTCTGTTGGAAGTTTTATCTGCCCTGATGGCCTCCCCAATCTTACTTTGCAGTTCATATCTCTTGATGAGAAAGCATGCGCTTGAAAGATTGTGACTAAAGATTGTAGCAACTATAATTCTCTCTCCATGTCTTTGTTTCATTTATGTGTTCCAATATGTAATTTTTTTAGAAAACAGAAGGAAACACAAATCAGTACTTTCAATCTCCCACTTCTGTCTTCCTCATCATCCTCTGGTTTTGTCTTCTAGTGGGAAAAAAAAATGAAATTCTCTAAAGATTTTTTTAAATTCACATAATCAAAAATGCTGTCTACTAGAGGTGAGCAGGTCATTCACTAACAAAGGAAAAGCAATCCAGAATTAACCATAAATCTGTAGATTCCGTTACTGCCTGCTTTGAATTTATGTTGTCTCTCAAAATTGTCAAAAGCCCTAAAGTCCCTCTGATAGTCACAAACGTCCCTTCAGAAAACATTTTCCTTAGTGGACGGGAAATAACGTAGAGATCATCACTGTGTCTGCAACTAGGGTAACGTGAGAACTGCGAAGCGTTGGAAAGAGCTTCAGGAGAAGACTGCCTTGGTTAGTCACTCACTCTTAATCCAGCATTTGCTGAAGAAAAGATTCAGGATATTTTAAAAGATTATCACACACACTTTAAAATAGGTGAAACAAACGTAAAAGAAGCTTTTGCTAAAGACCCCTTTTCTCTGAAAAGACTCAAAGGGAGGCTGACAACAGGTAAGCATTTTGCTTCAACAAGAAGGGAAAATTGTAATGCACTTAATTTGGAGATGTGTAGCTACCAGCTCGACTGGTCATTTCAATCTAGTTGATGCTGGCATGGACTGATGATTAAGCTTGTCTGGTAGAGTACTGGTAGAAGTGAAAAATAATGTCAAAGGAAGTTGCCAAGCTTTCTTAGGGCCCCTTGCTTTCGGGACACTCATAACTCCCAAAGAGCAGACCACGTTCTGTGGAACACAGAGACAGAGACCATGGAGAGACAGGTGGAACAGAAGCCAAAGAATTGAAAAGTTCATCTAGCTCAGTCTTTCTGACTGGACAGTGTCTGAATCATCCAGAACAAACACTTGGTTTCCAGAAAATCTCAGAGAGGAAAGGACTGGTGAAGAAAGATTTATTGAATGCTTAATAAATGTAATTGCAACATCTGCAATATCCCTTGATACTGAATTCCATCACCATCACATTAAAAAATTTCTTCCTTGTGCCTAATTCTAATCTTTCTTCCTTTATTTTTCTTACAATTTATAATATTTTTGCTGTCCAGAACCATAAAGGATATCTGTTCAGCACGTCTCCTCAGTTTAATATATTCGTGCAGATGAGGACCATAATCGCAATACTATTTCGACATCCTGAAGCTAACGACCCAGTGCAGCTAGCCATTCTTTATAGAATCCCTTTTCACTGTTTTTTTTTGTAATTTTCCATTTTTGTACACCTTTTTTTCAATGTGGAAAAATAACACAGACTGCTAAAATTACCTCATAGCCTTTTATCTGTTGGATTCTTTTACTACAATCTCAGATAGACTTATTTCCATGGTGGCATTATATTGCTGACTCATTCAGAGTCTATATCCAACCAAGCCCCATTTTCATTTTTATTTTTGTGCACAGGTAACCTTGCTTCACATTTAATTTATAATATTTAAATTTTTATCCCTAATGGACTGAACAAACATATTGTGGTTCTACCTAGGAGATGTCAGGAGTTAAAGACGGCAGGTTGTAAGAGTCACATCACAAATGACACCAGTTCCCATAGCAGCAAATTTAAAAAGTATTTGCATCTACTGTCAGATATTTGTGCAATTTTTTACTGTCATTGATAAAAGGAAAGAAAATCTTAGCATAGCAACAAATTACCCAGGTGAGCTTCATTCCTTAGAGAAGATATAACACATAGAAGGATTTATGCTTTAGAATACTGATGATTTACAAGATAAATGAAAAAAATAAAAATAATTGATTGACAAAGGTTTATATCATGAATAAAACCCAGAAAGATTATGGCATTTAGTGTAAACGTTGGCTTTTGGAAAGAAAGAAAGAAAGAAAGAAAGAAAGAAAGAAAGAAAGAAAGAAAGAAAGAAAGAAAGAAAGAAAGAAAGAAAGAAAGAAAGAAAGAAAGAAAGAAAGAAAGAAAGAAAGAAAGAAAGAAAGAAAGAAAGAAAGAAAGAAAGAAAGAAAGAAAGAAAGAAAGAAAAGAAAAGAAAAGAAAAGAAAAGAAAAGAAAAGAAAAGAAAAGAAAAGAAAAGAAAAGAAAAGAAAAGAAAAGAAAAGAAAAGAAAAGGTAGAAAAAAAAATCTAGCTTCTCTTAACTCCTGGGCAGATTTCCATGCTGTAGGCAAGAAACAGATAAAAAAGACTCAGGCTTAGATCAAAATATGGGAGCAGGCGTGTGTCTCAATAAACTTTATGAGATATGTACCAATTTTAGAATTATAACCAGTTTTTAAATCAGAGTGAGAAAGTTATAATCATATTAATTAAAAGAGGCTGACATTATTTTTACCTATTAGAACTATTTTCAGTTCACATACTGACAGACATCACTCAATTTTTTTTCTCATAAAATCAAAATACAGGGACTTTTTACAGATTGTTTGGGATTCATTGATACTTTATTCAGCAAACTGCAAGAAACCAAATTCTCCTTCTCTTTTGACATCAGCATTCATTTGGACTCCTAAACTTGAAATTTCAGGTATTTTTGATCGGACCCGTCCTTCATTTCACATGGTTGGTTATCACCAAGCCATATCAAAGTTTGACTCGAGTGCTTTTGATTCAGTACTTCCTCTTTCCTGCAACAGCCAAGACATGCTGTACTTTTTCCTAATCTCAAGAGTTAGTCAGTCATTTTCAACTGTCTGAGGGTGACTTTCACGACATTGCTCTATCTTTCTGCTGCTACAGTGCTATTTCCTAAGTACTTTATTTATAGCTTCACTCCTCACGCAAGATCTGTCTCAATTCTGTATTATTTATGAGTTACAGAAAACTCCGTGGTATAGAGGAAGCTGTCACATGGCCACACGTAGCTACTAAGGAAGGTGAGAAATGGGGTCTTTCCTAAGCAGCCATGGATATTGTGGAAACCAGGGTAAAGTCTGTCCATTACTGAGCAGATGGAGAGACCTGATACAGGTAGCAATTAAATGTCTCTGCATAGTAACATAAAGACTCTTTGTATGTTTTTAAAAGACCTGATAATATCATCTTCGACAAAAAGGATGGTAGCATGATTAGTTCAGAACCATTGTTTTTTAAACTATGCCCTAATGAGGCTTAAAATTCTATTAAAATGTTCCTAGACCATCTCAAGGGCAAAAATGTCATTGATCAATAAGAATTATGGCTTTTCAATTCTTCAAGAAAATTAGCATTGTCCTTATTGTCTGTACAGGAGGGGTCTTCATAGAGTTCACAAAAATGCAAATTATGAGAAAACTATTCATGGGTTTTAAAAGTTTTGAGTACCAAAATAACATTTTAATTCTATTTTTCCCATAACCTTTGAAGTGCCCTCATATATATTGCTCTTCACAGTACACAGACTAATCAGAAGCATTTTATCTTCCTAGGATACATAATTGCTTTTATTGACAATCACATTTCCATTACTATTTTTTTTTTCGGTCAAACCATAATGAAGGCAGAAGCTTGAAACTCTTCATAGAAATTGTCAGATAAAAAAGAAGAAATTTAAAAAAAATCCTGGAATGCATGCAAAAAAAAGAATTTTTAAAGAAAAAATTGATTTACAGAAAGGTACGCTTGAATGATATGAAAGGGGAAATTTAGTCTGCGCCTACAGTTAGTTCCCAATATTTTTACCTTGCTGAAGAGTATTTATGATTTCCTATCAAGCTTTGCAATGCCTGAGGGATAAGGAACAGTATTCTTTGAATTCCTAAACCTGTCTCCACACCCGTTCACTGAGTTTTTACCCTTGTCTACTACATGTTTCTTGGCATTTTGAGTCTTAGAACATTTTAAATAGACAGAAAGCTGACCTCTGAGGTCTAGCACACAGTTTTAATTTCAGTTCTGAGTGAACACCCACTCAATCCCTTTGACAGTAATCCTTGCCAAAACCTTAATACCTAGGGCGAAATCTCCCAAGGCTAAAACTTTTTCTTGGCAAAGAAACATCAAGGGAATGGAAAATGCTTTGAAAGAAGAAGGACCAAAATTTTTTAAAAAAATTTTAACACATTAAAGCTTGATGTTTCCCAGGTGCTTATGCTTACAATGTCTAAAGAATAGACAGTATGTGCCTCTGTGAGATTTGCTACAGTGGTATTTATTAGAAGGCTACATGTGATTTACACCTTCAGAGATAGCCAAAAGACCCTAGCACTCAAATTTCCAACCTGTTTCCAATGATCTTTTTGTTTTTCCATTTCCTCTCTCAGAAAATAGGTGCAGAATCCACATCACTATAATATTTCCACTCATTCTGTTCCTTCTAACTTTACTCTTTCATTGTGACTAACCTTCATTTAAAAAAAATATTATTTAGAATTTATTTATTTTTGCATTTTATCAAAACACTCATTAAATTCCAGATACTGAAAGAAAAATTATTTTAAAAAAATCAATTTTCTTTTAACTATATTGTTGCACCATATTAACTCTGTATTGTATCACAAGTCATTTCTCTTAGCCAAATCCAGACTCATTTTAATTCTAACCTCTATTGTCTTCATTCTGTTTATTCTATTCTATCATAACATGCTATCCTTCTACTTACTTGGAACTTCATAATGTTAATTTGTTCTTCTACTCCCCTATATTTCTCCATTCTCATACTGAAGCTCTTATCCTCTAAACTGTAACAGGGTGCTTTGCAATAAACAATCTGGTGGACGTGACGTATACAGTATGACTAATGTAGGCAATTTACTGAATATATTTGGCCCCTTCCAGTGAAAAATACTTTACTTTAGTTGAGTTTTCTAATTTGTAATGGTTCCCATCTCCACCAAATGATGGGAAGGTAAAACATTAATTCTTTAAGGCAACCTCAAGGATTGCAGAAATTTTATGGGATAAGCATCCCTAGGGCATCACTATCAAAGATGGAGGGATGTTGTTTCAAAAGCCTGACACTTAAATAATCTTGTATTTTCCCTGCCTGCAACTCAATCCTCCACCCACTCTTGGTGTTGAAAGAATTGGACTATTCAAGGCCAGTGAAAATTAAGTGAATGTCCAAACAACATTTCAAAGAAGGAAAATTTTTCTAGGAAAAATATTTTTCTTTTCAAAATAAGACAAATTATGTAAAAAGGAAGTATGTGCTATTGTAAATAAGATTTTCCAGGGGAAATAAGATCAATAATGTTTAACTTGAAATTATTTGGAAAATATTGGACATTTTGTTTAATATGATAACATTTGGATGATCATATTTATATTCAAATTGGATAATTTTAAAGCGAAAAGAAAACATTATTGATAACTGTATTGAGATGACAAAGACAAACTGGGCCTGCCCCCACCAAAATTGTGACTTATGATTGCCCTAAACAAACTAGATAACTACATACATGTAGATTACTTTATTTTATTTTTTTCTTTTTTAAATTATTTATTTATTTGAAAGGAAGAGAAACAAAGAGAGATACAGATAGACAGATATTCCCCATCTGCTGGTTCACTCTACAAATGTCTTCAAAGCCAGGCCAAGCAGAAGCCAGGAACCAGAAACTCAATTTGGGTTTCCCATGTGGGTGGCTGGAACACAACTACTTAACCCTCAGTCGCTGTCTCTCAGGGGACACTTTAGCAGGAAGCTGGCATTGGAAATGGAGTAGCCTGATCTCCCAGTGGGAATCTCAGGGATTCCCAGTGGTATCTTAGCTGCTGCACCAAACACCCATCTTATAGCCCATATTTAATGATTGTTCTAAATTAAAATGTTGGCATATGCTCAGATACTATAAACAGGATATAAAGAAACAAAATAAATTACAACAGAAGAAATATTTTAAAAAGAGCAACAGAAAACAGATACACTACTACCAAGATTAGAAAATGCACTATCAGTGTGCTAGAACAGAAAAGGCAAATAAACAACTTACACTTTAAAAGCGTCTTCGTTTCTCATGCAATGCAAGATAAAATTGAGTTATAAAATGAAATTTTAAAGAATTTTAATGCAGATTAGTATGATTAAATTGAAATAAAGCCATTATCATCTGTAAGCATTAGTTATCTGTAGGGTAAGTTAGTCATTAGTCATGATCAAAACCTTCATGTAGGGGCCGTCACTGTGGCACAGCAGGTTAAAGCCCTGGATTGAAGCACCAGCATCCCTTATGGCCACCGGTTCTAGTCCCGGCTACTACTTTTCCAATCCAGCTCTCAGCTATGGTCTGGGAAAGCAGTGGAAGATGGCCCAAAGCCTTGGGCCCCTGCACCCACGTGGGAGATTGGCTCCTGTCTTTGGATTCACGCAGCTCTAGCCATTGCAGCCAGCTGGGGAGTGAACCATCGGATGGAAGACCTCTCTGTCTTTCTCTCTGCCTCTCCTCTCTCTGTGTAACTGACTTTCAAGTACATTAGTAAATCTTAAAAAAAAAAAAAATTTCATGTCATGAACCCTAGGCAGATTTAAGTGTCACATTAACCTGGTTAAGGCTATATACTTCTTCCATGAGCACAGACTTAATTTATCAATAAGTTTAAAGAATTTTTCCTATTAAACAATAGAAAGTCAAGAAATAAGGGGAGAAAATACTTCTCATAAATATTTAAAAGCTAAAGTACACATTGAGTAACTACTTTGACATAAAATTATGCAGAATTTATCCTAAGAATATTATTAAGGTCTAATCCTTTTCACAAACAATGATGTCCCTCAATTTTGCAGAGGACAGACCTATAAATACCTTAAGAATCATAGACTAGCAGGATAGAAAGATTATAATTCCTTTTAAACATATAAATATAATAAATCCACCAGGAAAACAGTCAACTTAATATTAAGCTATATTTGGATCATTAATAATAAAGTAACATTTCTAATCTAGTGTGCTACTCATAGTGTTTATTCTCCTTATAAAGGCTTAGAAAATAAGACTATACCATTCGTTTTCTTATCATGGAAACAAAAGTCAAACATTTAAAATGGCACTCTATAAAAATTATTTCTCCTTTCAAGACTCTGATCTGGTTTACATAATCTCACTCATATTCAGCAACTGTAAGATTATATTTTACTCTAAAATATTCAAATTCAAATTTATGAAAACAACAGTTAAATCTATTTAGCTTTCCCATCTTCTAACTTGTTAAAACTGTGCAAAGCCAAAGTATTCCTTACTTCATAAAGTCTTTTCTACAGACACTGCTTTCAGAATTTCCTACACAAAATTAGATTTTTCCACACAGATAAGAGTAGGATTTCTTGTTTCACATTGATACAGAGAAGCAAAATTTGTCTTGTTTTCCCTGATACATCAATATTAATAAAATATCATTATCTCCCTTACCAGAAAAACTAACCACAAGACAACCTTAACACAAAGTAGGACAGAAATGTGGAATTGGCTATTTTTCTTAAAGATCAGTACACTTAACACAAGGTCTGAATACAGATACTTTCTTCCAAAACTCTATGGTATTGAGATCAAATCTAAGTTGCTCCATTATAGGTTTTAATGCTAATGAATTGGCAAAATTTTTGGTTTTATCCGAAGAGTTGGCATAAAGGTCTTGACAAATGAAAAACATTTTTTTTCTTAATTTTTATTTTCTTTATCAGTTTTCAAGCATATCTTTACTTCTGTGCGTCCACAGCTGTGTGACTCGTGGGAATGATAAGAGCCACTCCCCTGGCTTTGATCAGGTGAAATCTTCCAGGGTCCCTGTACACAGGATTACCAACAGCACTGTGGTTACAGCAGTCATGATTTGCTGGGACTATTAATTCGTTTGAGGCTATAATTTTTGTTCCAGTAACTAACACTTCATTAACTTGAAATAGTTTCATTATGAAAGGAAATATTCACAGAGAATTTAACCAATGAATGGAAAATTACTGTTTCCAACCAGTTTGATTCAGACTCAATGTAAAGCCTAATAAAATTGGTTTATGTTTTGAATTTTTAAAATTTTTTAATCACAGAAGAATGAAAATGGAATGTATTCCTAAGCTTTTAAGATTACCACAGTAAAGCAAAAATGACATATAAAAACACTTAATTACTCTTTAAAATGTGTCAGCTTCTATTTGATTTTTGAAACTGAATGCAAGCATATGCTCTGTTTTCTTTTTAAAATGTATTGTATTCCTGACTTTATCCTCCTATTTAAGCACGAAAATGTAGTCTTGTTTCATTCATTCATGCAACAGCTGCTTACTAAGCACACACTTTGCTCAAAGCATCAAGCTAGAAATATCAAGGTAAACAAACACCGGCATACATCCTTCCCAAGGGAACTAACATTTCAGGAAATGATACTGAATTTACATAATCAGCGTCAAGATTCTTTCATTACTGTCAGTGTATGTGGCATGGACCTGAAGCCCTAAGTGCCAAGAATGCTTCTCTATAGAAATATCAGCTATACCCACAGCTGAAGCAAGAGCAGGGCTGACTTAGGTAACGGAGAAAGAGCAGGAACGTTAATAACAATGAACATGCAGAGGGTGAAACAGCATGGCTCATGTGAAGAACTGGGGGGAAAAGAGCTACTGGAGCTGTAACAAAAAGAATCAGGTGACAAAGAAAATTAAATCTAGAGTCACATGGTCCTGATTCAAAGCATGGCCCTGCCTTTAATTTATTTATATTTATTGCTCTATGACTTTCCTCTAAAGGACAGGGATGTAGTCACCTAATTGTTATCATGGGGAAAGTTAACAGACTTAAAGTTTGTATGTAGGCTCTTTTTATTATAAGGTTGACATAATCCCAAAAAGATTCTAGACATAGATGTTATTTATCAGACATTTCCTGCTCAAAAGTGTATCTCCTGTTACAAGATAAGACCAGAACAGGAATTCTTTGTATTCCCACAAGTAGATGGCAAACACGGTAAAGCGAATGGATACCATAGTAAAAACACAAGCCTGCATTTTCAAAATACCCTTTGCAAAGATATCTCAAATTATAGTCCCAGGAAATTCAGCTTTGTGTTGTTTTGTAGTCATCATTATCATGATTACTTCATTCAGTTTTACTTTAACAACATAAGCCTTTAAGGTTAGGGAGCCTTGATTTCTCTGACTGCAAAGTCTAGGATGAGGTTCATCATGAACACTCTCTTGTGGTAATAATACTTCCACATTAAAAAAAAAAAAACAGCATTGTAGGTAAATCCACTGACTGCGATACTAACATCCCATATGTTCCATATGGGCGCAGGTTCAAGTCCCAGCTACTCCACTTCTGATCCAGCTCCCCGCCAATGGCATGGGAAGGCACTCGAAGATGGCTCAAGTCCTGAGGCCCCTGTACACACATGGGAGACCCAGAAGAAGCTCCTGGCTCCTCACTTTGGCTTGGCCCACCCCTCGCCATTGCTGCCATTTGGGAAGTAAACCAGCGGATAGAAGATCTCTCCCTCTCTCTCTCTCTGTCTGTCTGTCTCTCTCTCTCTCTCTCTCTCTAACTGTGCCTTTTAAATAAAAAATAAAAATAAATAAGTAAATGTATTAATATGGTGTGAAAATAAGATCCATTAATGCAGAGTAGTATTAAATAAACACATTGCATGTGTTTCTGACCCAAACTGTAAGTTTTAATTTTAATGTTGATTTTTAAAGTTTTTTTTCTTCCTGCCTTCCTTTCTTCATTTTTCTTTATTTCTTTCTTTCTTTGCATTGTTCCTATATAATTTCTGGCCATTTTTATTCATTCTTTACTATACAACTAACATAATCTATACATTCTCCATTTCTTTTGAGTCTCAACCATTTAAATTTAATTAGATACTTCTTATTTTATCATTTGGGTTTCTTTTTTTTTTCTTTTCTATTTGTCTATGAAGACAGTAATGTTTAGGTTCTTTCAGTTCTAGAAGAATTAGCAAAGCCAATTATTTCACTGTCATGTGTTACACGCAGAAGATTCCAGCCCTGTTCTCTGACCTGAGGCCATAAAGTTTTCACATGTAGCCTATAAATGCAGAATTTACTACAGAGACCAGCAAACTCTCCGATACTGATTTTCTTAGTCCAAGTACTTATCTGACATTCCAGTGCAACAGAAATTTAGACTCTGAATAAATCCCTCCATGCTGTCTTGGAAAGATTCCCAGCTTCACTGATGTTCACTCAGGAAGAGATTCAGGATTTTTCTAAATTTATCCGAAAATGAAACTACTCAGGGGAGTAACTATAATCCATTTATAGTCCAGCTCTGTATGAACATCTATCCTGAAATTTGCCTACAATCATGAAAGATTGAAAGTATTCACTCCCTACGCAGAAACTAATGCTTGCCTTATTTGGTTTTAGATTTTGTTTTAAGGCTTTCAAACATTCATTGAAGACTTCCAAGATGGCATGGTTCCTCATTTATCTTAACTTTAAAATATGAAATGCTTCTTTTAATTATAGGAAACATAATTAACCACCTCACCTCACTACTAATTATTTTCAACTCTATATTTTTCCTGAATATAAAATTGGTAACAAATAATTAGGATAAGTGAACAAACCAGAGCAAAATGTATCCACCATCACCAAGTTCCCCAAGGAAATTTGTTTAACTCTTTATTTTAACATATTTCATTTCTAAATTTCTAGACAAATGTAAATACAAGTAAAATTTTTTCCCATGTAACTAAACTCAAAAAAAAAAAAAGAAGCTATTTAAGCACTCTGGCCTCAGAATCAGCCCTTAAAGCATTCGGATCTGGCTCAAGAGCCCATGAGAATATTTTAGGCATGGAAAGCTAAGACACTCTGAAAAACAAAAAAAGAAGACCTAAATGAAAGATCTCTGCGAGTGAGATCCCAGTGGAAAGAACAGGGCCATCAAAGAAGGAGGTACCTTTCTCTGAAGGGAGGAGAGAACTTCCACTTTGACTATGACACTGTCGGAATAAGATCAAAGTCGGCAAACCCTAAAGGCTTCCATAGCCTCGGCAACTCATGACTAGAGCCTAGGGAGATTACTGACGTCATAAACAAGAGTGTCAAATTGTTAAATCAACATCAGGAGTCACTGTGTACTTACATCTCATGAGGGATCTGTCCTTAATGTGTTATCCAATGTGAAATAATGCTATTACTAGTACTGAAACAGTATTTTTACACTTTGTGTTTCTGAGTGGGTGCAAACTGATGAAATCTTTACATAGTATCTACTGAATCGATCTTCTGTATATAAAGATAATTGCAAATGATTAAAAAATATTGGTGTTGAATTGGAAATTGCATAGATAATTAATCAATTCTTTAAAAAAAATCATGTAGGATCTCTGTCCTTAATGTGCTGTACATTGTGAATTAATACTATAACTAGTACTCTAACAGTATTTTCACTTTGTGTCTCTATGTGAGGGCAAACTGTCGAAATCTTTACATAATATGTACTAAACTGATCTTCTGTGTATAAAGAGAATTGAAAATGAATCTTGATGTGAATGGAAGGGGAGAGGGAGCGGGAAAGGGGAGGGTAGTGGGAGGGAGGGAAGTTGTGTGGGGGGAGCCATTGTAATCCATAAGCTGTACTTTGGAAATTTATATTCTTTAAATAAAAGCTTTATTAAAAAAAAAGGGGGGGGAGCTATTTAGTCAAAATGAAACCTAGAAGAGTGTGTAACTACCTGATCCATCTCACCATCACCACCAATAGAGCAAATGGATTATTCTTATGACTTTGTAATATTTTATATAAAAAGGCATTCATTTTACATATTCCACTATTTCCAGGACCACATTTTTTTATAATTTTTGAAAGTACAATGAAAAATCAATAATTCTCTTTAGACAGTAAGAGAAAAAGATAGCTAACACTGAACAAAGAAACAAGGTAGTATTCTGTGTTTTTGCATTTAGGAGACAAAAAAAAATCATAAAAAGAAGGCACCAAGTGCTCCTTGATTTTTACTTTGCCAAGAAAATTTGCTATTCTGTTTAAATTGTATTTCATATTCTTTACTTTTTAAAGTAAATTCACAAACAAAGCAATTGTAATTGAATGTGGGTCCATCCAGCCATGACTGTGAATACAAATATCTGAAGTGAATTAATTGTGATTTTACTTGTTCACTAAAGAAATAGAATTGCTGTAAGTCCCATTTGGAGATATAGCAACCAAAGGCTAATGCTGTTGTTTGATTCCTGAAATGCAGAAGCAACTTCACCATAAGTAGTCTTATCTATACAAAGCAAACTTAGAGGAACAGATGGAAAAAATATTTTGGAGGCATTAGGAATTTTTGAATTCCACTATACAAATAGGTAAAGATAATTTTGTAAAAGCACAGCCATCAGCCAAGAAACCCTCTTCTTTTTGTGTTCATTCTTTATTCTCCCTTTGATACCCACAGATCTGAAACAGATGCATACTGAGACAGAAAGGACATAGTACAACCACACCAAATAAACATTCAAACCCAATGATCTGGGGCCTTGACAGATAGTGTTCTCGAGTTCTTATTATGTTTAGGACTTCACTCAATTTGTATGTAAGATTTCTCCTTTTGTGCCATGAGCAGAGTTAAAACATTGTTAGAATATTTTCTAGACATGATACTATGCGGTCAAATATTCTCTCCTGAATCTAACACCATGGAGAACAAGATGAGGATAGGAGAAGTTTGTTGATAGTTCACACAGAGGAAAATCTACTGAAATAAATTGCATCTTACATATGTTCTCCTATGAGATATCATGAATTTGATAATTATTAATTGTATTCTCCAATTATTAATTGCATACATGTTGCTTCCGCTTCATCTTCTCTTCCAGTAAAATGACAGTCTCTATCTTTTCATCATGTAGTAAAATCACCTCCATATTGCCATGTGTGTTAAAACCTCCCATTAAGGCATGGAAAGAAAGCAATAAAAATTTCCAAGTATATTTTTATCTAGAAATAAGGGAAATGTTTTAATAATATTTAGTATGTAAATTAACATTGGCAAGGGCATATAATGCATTAATAAATATATATGTGTTAGAAAACATTTTTATTACACAGGTAAAATTTTTTAGAGATTTATTTATTTGAAATGCAGAGTGACAGAGGGAGAGAGAGAGAGAGATCTTCTATCTATTGGTTTACCCCTCAAATAGCCAAGACAACCAGAGCTTGACCAGGCTGAAACCAGGAGCCAGGAAATCTGTCTGGAAGGTGGCAGGGGCCCAAGGACTTGAAACATCTCCCATTGCCTTCCCAGGCATATAAGCAGGGAGCTAATTTGGAAGCTGAGCATCTGGTATCCAAATCAGTACTCATATGTGTAATGGTAGCTTCACAAGTGGTAGCTTAATCTGCTGTACCACAATATCAGCCCCCCACACAGGCAAATCATCAATAAAATTTGGAAGCGTTCATCTTTACCAACTGATAATACTACTGTGTTAGAAAACAAGCTGAAACTCCCCGCTCCACTCCTGCTTGTCCTATACAAAGGAATAGGCTTGTTTCTAGTGACTGCTCATAAAACAAGCATCCTTATAAGAGAGTATTTTATGCCTGAATAGGGAGTTTTCTGGCTTTGCTCCTACAAAAGCTTTTATAACAGTCGGTCTCCAAAATGACCCCACCTCCTTTGATTCATGTGCTTATGTAATCGCTTTCTACATCAAATAGGACTGACCTGTGTAATCCATATAATATTAAATAAATTACAATGTGTAACTTCCCAAGTTAGATCATAAAAGGCATTGTGACTTTCACTTTGCTCTCTTGGATCACTTTTCCAGGAAAGCCAGTTGCCATGCCGTGAATATACTCAAGTAGTGCTATAGGGAGGAACCAAAACTTTCTAGAATATCCAGCAAGAAACTGTTGCCTCCTAGCAACAACCTTGTGCCAAGAGTGTGAGAGAGCCACCTTGGAAGTAAATCCATCGGCCTCGGTCAGATCCCACAGATAAAGTGGACCTGGCCAGTGTCTTGCCTGCAACCTATGAAAAGACCCTGAGGCAGATTCTCTGGGTTAGCTACCCTTAATTCACTGACCCACAGAAACTGAGCTAATGCAGGTTTACTGTGTTCAGCTGCAAGATTTTGAGATAATCTGTCATGCGGCAATATATGATTAATATTTTATTTTTCAATAGTGACTATTCTAATGTTGCAAGAGGATGAGGTCGATTGCGGTTCTTATCTCATGTTGAAGAAGAATTTCCACGTGGACAGTGAGCAAAGCAAGATTTATTGAAAGCAACCTGCTGCCACAGCAGTCAGGATGGGGGCTCCAAGGCAGGAGCTCCTGAAAAGATGTGGTTAGGTGTCTGCCCGTTTTATGCATGAAGTGGCCCTCTCGGACTGGCCCCTTTCTGAAAATCAACCCTGGTTTAACGAATCAGGGGAGGAGTAGCGTAACAGCTAATCAGAAGGCAAGGATTACAGTCCTGTCTAGCTTTGGTAAAACTACGTGCGATTAACTGACATAATTGCATTCTAACTGACCCATCTGCCCTTTAGCGCATCCAACTCCTCACATTCCCAACTCTCCCATTCCCCCCTCAGAAGAAGGGTCCCTAACTGTCATTAGGGGTATGGGGTGATGCCTGCTGTGGCTGCTTCCTGCTGAAGAGGGTCGTTACTGGGGGGACAGCAGCACAGCATTCTTGTGAGGGTTGATCTACAGGTCCCTGGAATAATGCAGACTATTTCATCTGTGCCCTCTGGTGTCCTTTGCAGTGTATGCCTACTACCTCACAGGAAAGGAGCACTGAGAACAAGTTATTTCCTGATGATATTTATTGGGATTCCCACCCACAATGAGAAAATGCCTCTCTTTCCAAATATCTGCATGGGCATGGAAGACCAAATAAGCATACCTATAGTCAGTGTATATGTGTGGACTCTCTTATCTTTGCTCAGCGCAAGGGCTCTAGTTAAGGCTATCCGTTCTGCCAGCTGAGCACTTACACTGGGCGACAAAGAGGAGCTCTCAGTAATTTCTGTCAAAGTTACGATAGCACACCCAGTCTGGTGGGTTCCATCTTCTATGGAGGAACTCCCACCTATGAAGAGGATCCAGTCTGGATTTCCAGGAGCGGTGTGTTCTGGATTTCCAGGTGGGGGTGTGTTCCTTACGATCTTTTCTGAATGCACATGTCTGTAAGACTACCTGTTCACAATCATGCCCAGGACTTTCCATTACCTCTGGAAGTAAAGTGGCAGGATTGAGAGAAGAGCATATCTTGATCTGAATTGCAGGGCCTTCTGGTAATAAGATCTGATATTTCAAGAGATGATTATCTGTTAACCAGAGGATTTCTTTTGAGGCCAGTAATACCATTGCATTGTAGGGCATATGCACTATTAAATCCTGCCCTGAGTTAAGTTTGATGGCTTCAGGAATCAGGAGGGAAATTGCAGCCCCTGCCCAGAGGCAGGCCAGCCATGCCTTGGCCACTACGTCAAGTTCCTTACTAAGATACCCTACAGTTTGTTGATCTGGTCCTCCCAGTTGAGTTAGTATACTTAAAGCTTTCCCTTTCTTTTCAGTTACATAGAGATTTGAGATTTTACCTGTGGGGAGACTTAGATCAGGGCCTCAGATAGAGGTAGTTTAAGCAGGGTGAAGGTTCACTGAGCCTCTATGTTCTATATCATGATACAAGTTCCAGCCTCCTGGATGTTTTTTGCTAGTTTATAAAGGGGATGATCTATTTCCCCATACCTGGGGATCCCGAACCAACAACACCCTGTTATGCCCAGGAAACCTCTAAGCTATTTAAGAGTGTTAGGTGGTGGGAAGAGTGTTATAGGATTAGTCCTGTCCTTTCTCAGTGCCCATTTTCTTTCATCTAAAGTCAAGCCTAGCCTTGGACTTTGAAACTTTATAGCCCCTTCCTCCTCAGGTTGATTATATAGGATGGTCTGTTGTAGAACAGTTACCTGGGGATACAAGAACTCTAATGGTCTTTAGACAACACTTGTAGAAGAAGCCATCCTTTAAGACTGAAACAGTGGTTGGCACCTTGGCTCAATAGGCTAATTCTCTGCCTAGCGGCACCGGCACACTGGGTTCCAGTCCCGATCGGGGCGCCGGATTCTGTCCCGGTTGCCCCTCTTCCAGGCCAGCTCTCTGCTATGGCCTGGGAGGTCAGTGGAGGATGGCCCAAGTGCTTGGGAGACCATGGGAGACCAGGAGAAGCACCTGGCTCCTGCCTTCGGATCAGCACGGTGCACCGGCTACGGTGCGCCGGCCGCAGTGCACCACCTGCGGCAGCCATTGGAGGGTGAACCAATGGCAAAGGAAGACCTTTCTCTCTGTCTCTCTCTCTCACTGTCCATTCTGCCTGTAAAAAAAAAAAAAAAGACTGAAATAGTGATTAGAAACCACAGGGTGTATGGGCACCAGTGCTTCATTAATGAGGCGAAGATACTGTACTAGTTCCCATCCTCCACTTGGCTTTTGATCCCTTGAACTGGGGTGTTGCAAAGACTATTGCATGGTTTCAAGAGTTCCTGCTCCTTAAAATTGCCTACTGTGGCTCTTAGCTTTTTTCAAGTCTCAAGCTTTAATGATATTATCTCTGATGAGGAAAAGAGGACAGGTTTTTCAGATGAACTTGGACAGGCTGAGCAGTCATAGCCCAACCAACTTTTCCAGGGATGCCCCAAACTTCAGGGTTGATATCTACTTCTGTTAGAGGGAGGCACAAATTCTCCCCTGGTCCTGCAAGGACTGTGGTCATCATCTGGTCCAGGAGGTCTCTACCTAATAAAGAGGCTGGCATTTATGGTATGATCAAAAAAGGAGTATATATGAGGTCATTCCAGACACAGCTCAAAGTTTGGGTGAGATATATTTAACCTGAGTGCTTCCTGAGACACCTTTTATTGGCATAGTATGAGAGGGGGCCAAAACCGGAGTAGAAGACAGAGAAATTCGCTCCAGCATCTAGAAGAAAATTGATAGTTCTCCCTGCTACTATATGAACTACCTGGGACTCCTGGATGCCAATCTGATGTGTCAGTAGAGCCTGTAAACAGGGCCCTGAGCCCTTCAGTCCTGTGTGGGAGACCTATTGGAAATTCCTGACTGTGGAGTCCTTGGCCTTCAGGAGCACCCAAACGTTCAGTGGTCTCCTCTACGAATGGGACACAGTCCTGCGGGTCTATACCGTGTATCAGTCTTTGACAGTGTCCAGTGCCACCACAGCACTTGTGTCAGCAATGTGGCTGTGCAGCTGCCACCAGGAGCATATTTCGCCTCCTATCTTTTCACTACAGCTTTTAGGTCCTCTCCTCATCCCTGCTTTAAAAGACTTTTATGAGATTATCAATGGTGCTTTCAGGTCACCCTGCACATTTTTGGAGTTTTCTCCTGATGTCCGCAGTGGACTGGGTCAGGAATTGCACCGTTAAAATTTTCTGTCCTGGGGCCGGTGCTATGGCGTGGCAGGTAAAGCACCCACCTGCAATGCTGGCATCCCATATGGGTGCCGTTTCTAGTCCCAGTTGCTCGTATTTTGATCCAGCTCTCTGCTATGACCTGAGAAAGCAGTAGAAGATGGCCCAAATCCTTGGGCCCCTGCACCCACATAGAAGACACCAAAGAATCCCCTGGCTCTTGGCTTCAGATAAACTCAACTCCAGCTGTTGCCCTCTATTAAACAGACAATAGGATGCCTTCTTCTCTAATTAGCTGCAGGATCACTAAGGTCCCATCTAGGGTCTTTCTGGGGAATGGCCTACTGACCAGTAGGGAATAGCAACTCTTGTTCATAGATCGCAGTTTTCAAGGTCATGTCCAGAGGATACATACAATGCATTCCCAAATTCCTCTGCTTCCTATGAGGCTGCAAGCTTTTGTGATCTTGTTAGGGTTTGGCCAAGGAGCAGCATTACATCATTCCAGATTAACTCATACGCCTGTGTTAAATTCTGGAGGCCTCTATTTAGCGATCTGGGTCATCTATGCATTTACCCAGATTTCACTTAATCTGCCCAAGATATTGCAAAGAAAAAGGACTTGGACCCAAATAGGCCTCTGCCCTCCAGACATTTTCAGAACAGGTAGTAAAATGGCATGAGACCGTGCAGGTTGTAGAGACTTGCAATAGAGAGGACAAATGGGGGAATAGGTAGATTGACAGGGAGGTCATTGTGGTCCTGGAGAAGGTAGGGCCACTACAACAGCTGAGTCAATCCAATTGGTTCTATAGAGTTCTGGACTTGCCTCATAGCCTGGACATAAGAGACCTCAATAGAAGAGATCTAGTTGAAGAATGGTATTGCAGTTAATATTTCCCTTTTGAGGCTAAATCTCCATCCTCTAGTTTGTAGCCAGGCCAGTAAGGGGTGCAGGAAAAGATCAGGCATTTCTTCGTTAAATTCTGGGGGTCAAAGGAATCTCTACATCTGAAGATGCACCCTAAGGGAGTGCCTTCGGCACAGGGTTTTTTTCCTATCTGGAATGAGAAGGTAAAAAGACATGCGTCCCTCAGCTTTTCTCTCTGCTGAGTTTGAGACATCTTTCAAACTTTCTTGCTGCCTGTGGCGTCCAGATGTGCACCGAAGCCCATAGGGAAGTGAGAAAGGTTCCAGTGGGATTAGCACACATTATGCACTATCTCAGGCTTCCTTGCCCATAACCTGGCACATATATATTTGCCAGAACAGCTTGCACTTAGAGCATGCTAGAACTGGGACTCTTGCCTTCTGCAAATGTGTATGTATATGTATATATGTGTGTCTTTGCTGCTTTGCTCCCATACATAAAGAGAAACAGTTTTCCTACACCTCCTAAACTTTAGCACCATCTTATAGGCCTAGATTTGAAAACACGCCTTGATGACAAGAACCTTAAGAAAAGGTGTTTCAAGCTAAACCTTGGCGGGAGGGCCCCAGTTCTGGCCATCACTCCGGCCCATGACTAAGCAGGCAGGGAATAAGGGCGTACAGTGGGGAAAGAAAAATTCTCCCCCAGTCAGCCACCTTTGAGGTATGGGTCATATTAAAAGGACCTATGGAGGTGGACCCACTAGGAGAGACCTGAGAAAGGAAGATGACACCGGCAAACACACCAGAGAATCTGTCTTTACAAGTCCAAGTCCATGCCAGGAGGGGATCTATGCCTTCAATTCTGCTCCAAAATTAGCCAGATATTTAGGGAAATACCAACTAATAAGACCAGGAATTGCAGTTTGCAAGAAATGAGGAGAGCTGGCGGGACCAAGAGAGCACCCAGAGGCCACAGAGTAGCGAGGCAAGAAAAAACGAGGTGCAGATCTTGTCAGAGTCTAGGGTAGAGTGAGGCGACACTGGGGCATTGGGAAATGGAGCCCATGGCCCCACTGCAGACCACACCCAGTCTCACAGAAGGAAGAACAGAATGCTGTTCTCAGCTGACAGCCTGACAAGCTGCTGGAGTCACGAGAACATTCAGAGAGAAAATATCAGTGTTGCCCTGGCCTGAATTTCACAGTTCCTGTAAGACTTTCTCCCAGTCTTGCAGGATGGGCCAGTCCCCACCAACGGAGACTTAGTCGGCAGGACCAACATTCCGAAGGCCAAGACGAGAAGTGGAACCTCTAGTGTCGCACCTATTAGGATTCTGAAGGGAAACGTCATGGGCACCCAAGTCTGGGGAAAAGTCGAGAGTCATTGTCTACTGGTCACAGAAACCACGGCCTTGCCCCAGATCACGCCCAGTCTCAATAGTGCCACACCCTCCATGATATGTGCTTCCTGTCCCAACACTGTTCTGGGCTGTCAGGGTCTGGAGACCAGCCAAGAGACTTTCAGGAAGTCCTGGGGTGTAGTCCTGGCCACAGTCCATCAGTCCTCTCAAGGTCTTCACCCAGTCCCTCCCAAAGGGCCAATCCATGCATGAGAGAGGGGGATTAGAACAGAATCTCAGCTCCGGGGGCACTGATCCAGCCCTAGGCAGCCATCCCGAGGCCTGAATCTTGAAACCACTTTTAACTGGCTGACAGGGACCTGGTATTCCTGAAAAAGGGAGAGAGTTGCTACGGGGGAAAGTTAGGCTCCCTGAAAAACACGCAGAAGCAGTGCGTTCACCAGGCCAGCGAGGCGATCCAATGCTGATCTGAGCCAATTCAAACTGAATCCAAGTCACGGCAGCAAGCTTTGTGGGAGAATGAGGGCGGTCTTGGTTCTTGTCTCACGGTGAAGAATGTCCATAGACGGGGATAGTGAGCTAAGCGAGATTCATGGAAAGTGAAAAACCTCTTGCCACAGCAGTCAGGATGGGGGTTCCAGAGCAGCAGTTGCTGAAAAAGCCTGTGTCTGCCTGTTTCATACATGACGTGGCTCTCTCTGATTGGCCCCATCCTAAAAATCAAACCTAGATTTAACGAATCAGGGAAGGAGAAGAAAAACAGCTCATCAGAAGGCAGGGATTATAGTCTTGTCTAGCTTTGGTAAAACTAATGTGGTTAACTGATCTAACTGCCTTTCAAATGACCCAAGTAACCATTAGCCTGTCCAATTCCACACACCCTACTTCCTTCACTAACCCAGAGATTTATTATACATAAGAAAAGCTGGATGTATCCAATGAAAATATTGTTTTTTAAAAAACTCTCCTTCTGGTAAAGCCACCTCCTGCAGTGTTGGAATCCCAAATGGGTCCCAGTTCAAGTCCCGGCTGCTCCACTTCCAATCCAGCTCTCTGCTATGGCCTGAGAAAGCAGTAGAAGATGGCCCAAGTGCTTGGGCCCCTGCACCTGCATGGGAGACCTGGAAGAAGCTCCTGGCTCCTGGCTTCAGATCAGTGCAGCTCTGGCTGTTGCGGTCATCTGGGTAGTGAACCAGCGGGTGGAAGACCTCTCTCTCCCTCTCTCTCTCTGCCTCTGCCTTTATATAACTCGGTTTTTCCAACAAATACATAAATTTTTTTAAAAAAAACAAACTCCCCTTTGACATTTGATATCCTAATTTCCCCAAAAGGCAGAGAAGGAAAATTGATAAATAAGTGTAAGGGAGATGATGCAATTCTTTACAGGATCTCAAAGAACAGGGGTCAAATTGTCATATTGGATATTTTGTCACTTTCCCAAATTTTGATAACATTCTTAGGTAATAAAATTATTCTTAATTACTGTGTATTAAAGAGACAAAGGAGTGAGAATAATGGAATTGTGTTCCAGTTTCTCTGAAAGCTGTGTACTTCCCAGTTTTTCACATTTTAATCCTTTTCTGTGAGGGAAAAATTTTTGCAAGGAAATGACTACATTCAACCCACACTCCCACAGCACTATGCTGATCTATGTAATGCAAAAAAAATTTATAATCAGTTTTCCAAATATGTTTTGAATCCTCTTTTAGCAAACCAGATGATTCTTGAAGAAAGGATGACAGGTCTCTCTTCTCTTTTGCTGCTCCTTGTAGTGACTAGAAATATGTTCTGCATACTGTAAGGACCCAATCAATAAATGTGGTTAAAGAATGGAACAAAACAAACAGCAGACTTTGTTAAGCAATTACATTAGAATCTAAAACAGTTTAATAAAATCAATCAGCACAGATAATAAGTTATGGTATGGGTCATATCATGACATATCAGCATAATAAAGCACCAGAAATCTCTTGGTCATGTCTACATTAGCACCATACTACGTTATCATTATCAATCTCCACGGGATTAAACTCTTATAATTAAAGTTTGCAGCTATAACTAATAGCCACTTTCCTTTTTATAAGAAGAGATTCAATGATATAAGTTCAATTTTAGTTTTTTTGTAACATTTTATTTATTTATTTGAGAAGCAGAGTTACAGACGGAGAGGGAGAGACAGAGAGAAAGGTCTTCATCAGCTGGTTCACTCCCCAGATGGCTGCAACCATCAGAGCTGCGTTGATCTGAATCCAGGAGCCAGGAGCTTCTTCCACGTCTCCAATGTAGGTACTGGAGCCCAAGTACTTGGGCCATCTTCCACTGCCTTTCCAGGCCATAACCAGAGAGCTGGATCAAAAGTGGAGCAGCCAGGTCTTGAACCGAAGCCCACATGTGATGCGTGCCACAGGTAGAGGCTTAGCCTGTTACGCCACAGTGCTGGCTGCTATTTATCTTTGTTAGAATACTGGACATTTAGGACCAGTTTATAAGATATGTTACTCACCTTTGAAATATTGATTTTGCCTGACCAGAGCTTCTGTGAGAATCCCAAACTGTCCACATGAGGTCCAGAGGGTCAACAAAGATCATACGTACCAATTCTTTCTTGTTCTGAATTTGTTGACAAAGCAGGTCATGCACACTAGTTAACATGATTATTGTACTTAGCCATATATACAGTCATGAAAAAAGGCAAAGATAGAGAATAAAACAACAGATTCATGCAGAAAAGGAGAGATGAGTATCCTAGAGACCCCTGAGAAGTGAGTCTTATTTCCTGAGTTTAGCATTTTGGGCTCCATTTTACATGAAATCTAACTGCACTTCAATAACTGCTTCTCTGCCTCTTACAATAACTTCTACCACCTTTCAATCTGAACAATTCTGACTGGGTGTTATTCTTTATGTTCCTTTATACTAAATATAAAACTGAATACAAATATTAAATGAGTAAAGTAAGGTGGCCCTTCAAATATTTCATGGGAAATAGAATTAAAAGTTAAGTTTATTATGGTGCAAAAACTTGAAATCCATGCATTAAAGGATCTACAAAAAGTTCCTCCAAAAGTTGTATTATTAAATAACTCTGTGGATTTCATTTTTTCTTTACACAAAATACAGTTATCCTTTAATTCTATTGTCCATCAACTGTTTGAGATACCTTCAATAGTATCCATGACAATGAATGCAGAGCCACTTGAAAAGAATAAAAATGAAATCAACTTTAACCTATCTTCTCTTGTCTAAGGAAACTGTTCTATGATAATCACACTTACCATCATAGATTCAAATCTATGCTGTACATAGTACAGAATCTAAACATAGATGAGACAGAGAGAGACAGAGACAGAGGCAGAGACAAAGCGGGAGAGAGACTACTCCTAAGTCTAATCTTAAATCCAGATTGCTACCCCAAGGGACTCATATAGTCTTCTGAGCCTGTCTACTTATGTTTCTAATAACATTTTATGTTTAGAAAGTTAAAATTGAAGCTCATCATTCTTCCTATAAATAGTTTGTCTGTGGTATTTTCTATATTAGCTGTCTTCATTTTCTTAATTCAAGCTGATTTCTAAATTTTACTCTTGAATTTTGCATTCCCTCATCCCAATCCTCTGACCCTCACACTCCTGCCCACTGACCTCCTCATTATTTCTCCAGTATTCAGCCTCTTCTTCATTTGTAGCACTGCTTTTTTATTCATGATCTCGCCTCATGCAGTCAAAGCAGAGGTAACAGGATCGCTTGCCTGTCTTTTAAGATAGACAATATTAGAAACCAAAGTATGAGTCATTGGAAATTTTCACTGCTCTCTAATCAGAGATGAGAACTGGAAGTAGCGGAAATATTTTCTTTTCATTACTACTAGCAAACAATGTTTTTTCTCTCCAAAAATCATCCATGGATTTCACCAAGATGAATCCTATGTCATGTCATTATCCTCTATCATTCCTACTTTTTGTTATTGACGCACTCGTCTTTCTCTTTATTTCTTATTGGGTTTAACTGTTTGACCACTTAAATTGATGAGATTTCTTTCTCATTTCTTGAAGATTTCAACATTCATATACAAGATCTTTCTATATACTTCACTATTAACTTTTTCTCCAACAAAAATCTCTTTCTTAGTCACCTTAACTTAACCAAAACAGCATATCCTTTATAATTATAATTTTTGAATCCTACTTTCTGATCATCTCCCTAATTTCCCATTAATTCCCTTTAAAACACCAAATCTAAAAATCCCTTACCTATATTAGTGTCTTCTTTTGATCCTAACTACATTTAATGTCCCTAATTCCTCTCTTCTCTTCTCTTTGTCACCAACATAGATTATATTGTACATCACTAGAGCTACCTCCCTGTATAACCTTAACTGCCTTGACCTTTCTCTCCTACCATCTTGTCTGCCTTGCAAGATCCAAAGCCCTGTAGAAACACAATTCTTTTGTCTGCTTGATTGTTTTTGTTACTTAAACTAGAGGAAATTTAGTATCATCCCTTCACTCACATACAAAAAAGAGGTGGTACAGCTGAGATGAAATACAATTCTTTATATATTCTGTACTATCCTTAGTAACCAAATGTGGTGAGATAAAAGCACATATTGATTAAGCTCAGGTGAGCCTTTACGTCACGTGAACATTTCTTTCTTTTCCCCCAATCCTCCCAATCTCTTGTGACTGTTGATAGCTACCTAGCATACTCTCCTACTTCCTCAAAACTTCAACACATCTTCCTTGCTTGCCACACTGTCACAAAAACAAAAACAATCAGAAGAAAAGCTCTACAGATCTATCCATCTGCCTGTATCTGGACCCATGTGCTTTGGTCTGCAGCAGAAGAACAAACACCGTATCAGGTTCGTCACTCCACTTGCTCTTTGGAGCCAAGTCCACTTTCAAGAATCCCATTCTAGCAATATTCTTTCTTCTGCTACCTCATGAACTTGTTCCTCTCCTTTGGGTAATCTTAGCCCACAAACATGCTGTGGCCTATCCCATGTTACAAAACAACTCTACCTTAGTCACACATGCTTCTGCAAGTACAGCCCTGCTCCTGTCTAGTGTCCTTGCTCCCTAGACATCACAGTCTTTAAAGGAGCGGCCTTACGTTACCTTCTTCCGATTTATCTTCCTGTTTTCTTCCCCACCTGCTTTGAGCTGGCCTCCACCATTGCATGTTCCACCTTTCAACGTCATCATGACCAACTTCATGACCAACTGCTAAATTCAGTCAGCAATTCTCAGTTCCTCTCTCATTTGCCCCGTCTGCTGCATTTACATCATCTTGCTGTCGAAGGTTTCCTTCATGTGTGTTTTGGGACTCCATATTGTCTTCTTCTCCTCCTATCTCCTCAGAATCCATTGCAGGCTCTGAATTATCCCATTCTTCCAGACTATGCTTTCCATTGCCACATTCTAAACACTAAGTGCCCCCACAATGAATCAGCCCTTTGAATAATCACCGATTGTTCAACATAGTCACTTAGTTATCTATATAGCTGACGTCTGAAATTCAACATGAGGAAAATAAACTACCATGTATTTGCCATCTCCCTAAAAATATACTAGTGAATTCTTTGTCACTACTGTAAATAAATTCCATCCACCCACTTTCTTAGGTGAAAAACGTTGAGGATATTTAGTAACTACTACCATTCTCATACTACATATCCAGAATACTTGCCAATTCTAGCATTATAAAATTCAAAATATTTTTTAAAATGTGATAATGTCCTCCTAAATTATGTTCTTTGCTTCTTTATTTGCTAGCCCATTTTGTTCTCCAGTGTGCAACCAGTGAAAATATTTGAAAAATTAAATTGCAGTATAATTCTTCTGTTCTAAGCTTTGAGAGATTTTCATATTACTAAAAATAGCCTGCAAAAAGTGGCCTACAAAGGCCAATATGTTTAATGTCCCATACCTATACTGTGCTTTCCATGGTCTCTCTGACTTATGAATATGCCACTGATATTTCTACCTCAGAACTTCAGCACTTATTGTTCCCGCTTCTGAAAAAGCCCTTTTTTCAAAAATTTGTACTTCTCTCTCTCTCTTTCTCTTTCTCTATCTCTCTCTCTCTCTCTGTTTCTCTATCTCTATCTCTATCTCTATCTCTATCTCTATCTCTATCTCTATCTCTATCTCTATCTCTATCTCTATCTCTCTTTCTCTCCTAGTTGCTATTTATTCAAATAGTAACACATGATATCTTCCCTTATCACTTGACATCAATGGGTGAGCCTTTCTTTTACACACACTACATGGAACTTAATTTTATCTTACACAAAATATGTGTTTTGTTTCTTTAATTTTCTATCCCTCTCCCTCAAATCAAGCATAAATTTCAAGAACTTGGTAATAGTTTCATCTAAAATCTGTTATGGTGCCTGGTATGTATTAAGCAATTATTATCTGTTAAAATGAATGAATGATTGAATAGACTCAAGAGCAGCACAGTTCTCCACAATTGGAATCTAAAAGAAATTTTGCCTGTAAATCCAACAACATTTTGATTAAGTGAACATTGTTAAAACTACCTCTGAAGTGAATATCACTAAAGTTTTCCTACCATGTCTAATCAAGTCTTTCAATATAGATGAATAACCCAAGTTAAAATAATCCTTAAACAAACAATAAAATATACCCCTTGGTACATACTTCTCTGATAGACTTGCTTAATTCACCAACTAATTCCACATTCTAGAAAAGTAAATTAAGATTTGTCAGGATTATAATTTATTGCAAATAAATTCTAGGAAAATGTTGGCTGTTTGTGAATCTGAGAGTATAGTGCTTCCTTATAGGGACCAAGGAGGATTACCACATGCTACATCCATCAGTCAAGCATAGGTAAGTTTGTTCTCCTCTTGTAAAAACTGAGAAACTTTAAAAGGTCAAATGTGTAAATAAAAATCACTCCATTTTTGTCTATGTTTGAGTCAAAGGAACATGGATGGACAAGCCTAAAATTTCCTAGTCAACTAGCTTGATTCCATTCCAATACAGATGGATCATCTAGTCCTTGAAATTCTGTTGTGAGAAAATGCAGTTATTTTAGCACACAAAAAATACCTTAAATGAATATCAACATTAGCCACTAAAAAGAATAATGAACAAGTGTTCTGAGCATGGGATCCTGTGTTAAAATGTTTGCAAACTGAGACTTTCTTTGAGTTGCTTTACTAGCAAGGTTATAAAATAGAGAATCTTTATCAAATAGCATAAGTTTGGGTAACTAAACTGTACTTTTTATCAGATATTTGCTACTAGTGTCAGCTCTGTAGGAGCTCCCCTTTTTCAGAAAAAGAGCTATTTTGCCTATACATGAACAGACCAGCAAATGTAAATTAGATAATTGGCAAGTAAACTTTCAAGTAGAGACGGGGGGCTAATACGTTTATAATAAAATAGGCAGAGGAAAGTACAAGTTTGACTTTACCATGTCACCTTGACTTCCCAATAAATGTTTTAGCTAACATCTATAGAATGCCTACTAAATCGATCTTCTGTATATAAAGATAATTGAAAATGAATCTAGATGTGAATGGAATGGGAGAGGGAGCAGGAGATGGGAGGGGTGAGGGTGAGAGTGAAGTTATGGGGGGCAAAAAGCCATTGTAATCCATAAACTGTACTTTGGAAATTTATATTTACTAAATAAAAGTTTTTAAAAAATATTCCGCATTGTGCCAAGCATAGTGTTATTTTTATTCTAAAAAGGGGGCCTATTCACAGATGAGGATACTGAGACTAGGAAGCTTTAAGTAAATTGGCTTATAGTTAACAAATGAAGGAGCCAGTGCCTGAATAGTGGTAGCCCCTAAAAGTGAGGGGTTACACAGCATTCTCTACAGGCTACACCTAGAGGCAAGCAGGGTTGAGCTCAGAGAAGTTAAATGAAACTTTATGAAAGAAATGGGTGGGAGTCCAAAGCTATCACAAAAAATCAAGATCCAAGACACAATGAAATTATACGCCTTATAACACAAGCAAAGAGAGAAACCAGGAGAAAACCTTAAGTCAGAGTTACAAACAGCCATGACTGAATATTGCTCTCAAGGGGCAGAATCAGTGATGATTAATTAGTTCTGGCCTTGTCATCTTGTTAGCAAGATTGCTCAAAAGGACCTTTTTGGAGCGCAGAAAAGGAACAGTAGAAAGAGATTTAGAGAGTTTCTCAAAGGAACTGGTGCTGGAAGGAACAAGAGCATTTTGCCAGCAAGTCAAAAGAAGAGGCATTCCAGAGAAAGAAAAAACTGGGCAAGTGCAGAGTTTGAAGAAAAAATGAACTCAGCAACTGCAGAGAATTGGAAGTGGGAATGTTGGCAGAAGGAGAGGTTTCTTGAGAGAAATGTGGTCAGGTGGAAGACTAGTTCAACTTCTGAAAAAAGTGTTTGCATATTTCTAGATATACTACTATAGATAGCACCTTTGAAACCTAACTCTAGATTTTTTTAAGATTTGTATTTGTATTTGCAGGCAGAGAGAGAGAAAGAGAGAGAGAGAGAAAGATTTTCTACCCACTGGTTCACTCCCCAGATGGCCAACATGGCCAAAGCCAGGAGCCAGGAGCTTCTTCAGGATCTCCTATGTAGGTATCAGGGGCCCAAGTACTTGGTCCTTCTTTTGCTGCTTTCTCAGATGCATTAACAGGGAGCTGGATCAAAAGTAGAACAGCCAATGGCTGGCGCTGCAGCTCACTAGGCTAATCCTCCCCCTGTGGCGCCGGCACCCTGGGTTCTAGTCCCGATTGGGGCACCGGATTCTGTCCCGGTTGCTCCTCTTCCAGTCCAGCTTTCTGCTGTGGCCCAGGAAGGCAGTGGAGGAGTGCCCAGGTGCTTGGGCCCTGCACCCCATGGGAGACCAGGAGGAAGCACCTGGCTCCTGGCTTCGAATCGGCACAGCGCTCTGGCCGTAGCGGCCATTTGAGGGGTGAACCAACGGAACGAAGACCTTTCTCTCTGTCTTTCTCTCACTGTCTAACTCTACCAGTAAAAAAAAAAAAAAAAAAAAAAAAGTAGGACAGCCAAGACTCAAACTGGCACCAGCATAGAATGCCAGTGCTGCAGGTAGCAATTTAACCAAATGAACCACAGCACCAGCTCATCAAAGATTTAATAGAGCTAAGTCATAAAATTTGTCAGAGCAGCAGAGAAAACTAAGACTAAGAAAAAACACATGACTCTGGATAAATTCAGAGAGAACTTAAAAGTGATTTGCTTGATTGAAATAGTGGAGATAAAAGTAGAACCAATAAAGGCAAAAAGAAATTGGATAAGGGAAAAAACAGGAAATGACTAGCAGGCCTATCACTTTTTGGCCTTAAAGAGAATAGCATGATTAAAAGACAGAGTTGGAATTAAGGAAGATTTTTTTTTTATTTTTATGAGATCTTGGTAAAACTAGAAAATTCCATCTGAAAACAGATTTTTCAAATTATGAATTGTGGTCAGTCTTTCCTGACCTGAAGTCTCCAAGTCTTCTGAAACTCATTATTAATTGTTAACTATAGTTCATCCAGCAGCAAATTGGCTACTGCTTTGAAATTGCTATGACAGAGGCCAGCACACATCAAGCTGGAACCTCTGTGTCATGGCTGATGGGGAAGAGCAGACTGTCCTGATCATAAAAGGATTTAACAACCCAAATTAGTTTTTCATATCAAAAGGATAGGTTTATATACCAATATCTGGCTTCATTTGGACTGACATTAATAGCTGACTTCAATTTTCTGGGAATAAAGTAGAAAGACTTTCCAATCTTTTCCATTAAAGGAAGTGATATAAACTGAACAATCGTGGTGTGATTAGCAGAAGCGTCTCTTGCCATTCTGGGAGGACTGACAAGTGGACCTAGAACAATACCACTGATTGCAGTCCCATCCATTGATAATATCAGGAAGTTTCCTTCACTTGTATAAAATGACCAAACGACATGGGTCAAACAACTTTCAGAAGATGGAAGTCTGCAAACAGGTAAGAGCAGCATTGTCAGCATTTGCTTCTTTTTTTCCTCCCTTTCTTTTGTTATTTAATTCCTACTTTTTCAATGTCTGATTAGTCTTTGCAGCTTGATGGGAACAAAGGAAGGAAGGAAGGAAGTGAGGGAGGGAAGGAAGGAAGGAAATGAGGGAGGGAAGGAAGGAGGGAGGGAGGGAAGGAGAGGAAAATACAATGGTAAGTTTCTCTAATTAGTAATATACACACAAAAGAACAGAGAAAAGACATCCACTACAGACATTTGAGAGAATCAAAAATCTTCACTTGGGCTGATTAGGGAAGGTCTTTCTCTATGTGATATGAAGTCATGCTATAAAGACTAAGAGAAGAAACTTTTCTTAAATATGTAGGTGCTATCACAAAATTACACATAACATAAAGAAAAAGGTAGAAATGTCCCAAATGAATAAAATAAATCACTGGAAATGGATACTAAAGAAGTGAAGATACACAGACTACTTGATAAGAATTCAAAATAACTTTCACAAAGGATGTTCATGGAGCTCAGGAAAATGATTAATGAACAAAATAAGAATTGCAAAGAAGAGATAGAAAACCAAACTTTGGAGCTGAAGAATGCAATAACTGAAATGAAAAAAATATTAAAGAGCTACAATAACAGACTTTATCAAGTATAAAAAAGAATCGGTGATCTCAAGACATGTTTTTGGAAATCGCCCAGTCACAAGGAGAGAGGGAAAAAAAAGAAATGAAGAAGAATGAAAGTTTACAAAATTATGGCAAACAATGTATGCATTATGAGTCTCCGAAGGAAAAGGTAAAAAGATTAGCACAGAAAGATCATTTAAAAATAGAATGGCTGAAATCTTCTTGAATTTGGGGAGTGAAAGGGTCATCTGGATTCAAGAAGCCCAAAAGCTCCCAACCAGAGCAAAACCAAAGTCCTCACTGAGCCATAGTATAAGTAAATTGTCAAAAGTCAAAGATAAAAAGAATTTTGAAAGCAGCAAGAGAAAGCAATTCATTATGTAGGAAAAAAAGAGAGAGAACCTTAAAAATCCATCAGTTGATTTTTCAGCAGAAACTTCACAAGGAAGAAGAAAGTGAGATGACATATTTAAAGTGTTGAAAGAATAAACTGTCAACCAAGAATGTCATATATAGCAAAAAGGTGTTTTTAAAACGAAGAAGACAGAAATACTTCCCCTGATAAACCAAACCTGAAGGAGTTAATTAACTCTAAACCCATCATATAAGAAATTCATGAGGGTATCCTTCAAAATAAAACAAAAACATACTAACAGTAATAGGAAAACGTATAAAAATAAGAGGCTTATGGTTACAGTTAAATATATGTTTAAAAAAGGCAGAATAATTTAATATTATAAAGCTGTCCTCAACAAGGGAGGCTGTTTTCCTAGTGAACCAATCTTGTAGGTAAAGAATTAAAACTTTCAGCCCCACCACCACCACCTTGATTTCTGGGGAAGAAAAGGGAGCTGAAGGCTGAGCCAATCATCAATGGTGAGTGATTTAATCAGATATTTCTGCATAATGAAGTCTCCATACAAACCAACAAGACAGAACGCAAGTGTTTCCAGGTAGCTGAATATGTGGAGGTGCTCGAGAGTGGTGGTTCTCAGAGAGGGCTTGGAAGCTCCTCACCTCCTCGCCCATATCCACTCTATATGTCTCTTCTGTCCAGCTGCTTATTTGTATCCTTTGTAATCTCCTTTATAATAAATAGGTAAACTCTGGGAAAGTGTGTTCCCGAGTTCTGTGAGCCACTTCAGTAAACTAATCTCACCCAGGGAAAGGATCATGGGAACTCCAATTTATAGTTGATTAGTCAGAAGAACAGTCACAACCTGGAACTCAAGTTGTGGTGGTGGGTGGCAGCCTTGTGGGAATGAATCCTTCAACTCTGTATCTGATGGCATCACCAGGTGGATAGTATAATAACTGAATGATAGGATACCTAGCTGGTGCCCATTATGGAATCTGGTGTCAGAAGTGTTGTGTTGAGTGTGGTGTGTCAAATAGGAAATGCATTTTGTATTTTTTTACAATATCCTTTTAATCTATAATTTTGCTAAGAGGATAGAGTTCGTGTTATATAGTTTTACCATAATAATAATAAAGAAATTAAAAATTTTTAAATGATGAAAATTGGTAAAATTAATACAGATTTTTGCTAACTTTATAAAAAAAATTTTGTTAAGGTGTATTTATTTTTTGAGACATAGAATTACAGACAGAGAGGGGAAGAGACAGAGAGAAATGTCTTCCATCTGCTGGTTCACTCCCCAAATCGCCACAACAGCTGAGTTAACCCAAAGCCAGAACCCAAGAGCTTCTTCTGGGGTTCCCATGTAGGTGCAGGGGCCCAAACTCTTGGGCCATCTTCTTTCCCAGGCCACAGTAGAGAGTTGGATTAGAAGTGGAGCAGCCAGGTCTTGAACTGGAGCCCACAAGAGATGCCAATGCTACAGGCGGAGGCTTAGCCAACTATGCCACAGTGCCAGCCCCCAAATGCTAACATTTTGAAGCTCTAACAACAAAGACACTCATAAAACTTTGAAACACCAAAATTAAGACAAAAAATAGTAAGCTATATGCATGATTAAATAACATTCAGGAAATGGTTATATGAAAATAGAAGTTCAGGTGAAAATATAAACAAGTCTAAGAAGTATTTTAGCAAATTAACAGATAATAACCTCAGAGGAAATTAAGAATAATTACAAAATTTCCCCTAGCTATTTGAAGTTCATATCCTAGAGGTTAGTGTGCTTTCTTAAGAAAAGAAAAAAAAAACTCTTGATGAACTTGACGTTTGTGTAGGTCAACAATTTTTATTGCAAGATCTCTTAGGCAAAAGAAAAAACCAAGAACAACAGCATCAGCAACAGAGATGAAGTAAAGAAGGAAACTCTCCAACACTTGAAAAGTTTTATGCTCAAAAGTGCTGATGACACAGCAGGGATTAAGCCTCTGTCCCTGAAGCTAGGACTAGTTAATATTTTATGAAGTCACCTCTCTTCAGAAGTAGCCAAATTAATTCAGTGTCTACACTGAGATCTGAGGGGTGTACGAGCTCCTCACACACACATGCTTTAGCGCATCCCAGCTTCCTGGGAAAGCTGCTGGAGTCCTGTCATCACAGGGGAGCTGCCAGTGGAACAGCCTGCCCTGTCATGCTGGTAGAAACAGAAACAGTGGACATTCTCAGTAGAATAGCCCCAGGAAAGCTTATTCTCCCGGCATGCACCGAGCATCCTGTCAATGGCTGAATGTTAATCTTTAGAATTATCTGCTTTACCAGCAGATCCTCTTCAAATGAAGTTCCATCTAGAAATCCAATATATAAAATTATTAACAGTACACCTAAGCTGATGGGAATGAGCACTGGAGAGGCAGTACTCTGCCTACTTTCTTGGATCCTGCATCCCCACAATGGGTTCTAAATTTTTGCTGAACTCTAAGACTTTGCAGAACACAGATTTTAGTGATCTTTACAAAAAGTTTCACTATTTAAATATTTAGAATAAAGATTAGCAGATGTTTCCATATGCATGAAATCAAGGCTAGATAATACATACCATATATTTTTTAAGTAAAGGCATCATTCCCGATTTTCAACTAACCTGTTTAGTTTATCTGGGGAAGCTGTGAGACACAAGCTCAAGAACAATTGGTTTAACTGTGTAAATTCATTCACAAAATATTTAATGGCATCTGTGATCCACGAGGCATGAGTGAATCCTGGGATTACGCAGATAGCTTATAGAGCCCAGGGTTCACCAGTTTTTGCATACAAAATTTGGCCATATTAATTCATTTTTAAAGGTATATTTTACTTATTTGAAACACAGAACTATAGAAAGAGGTGGAGGGAAGACACACACACACACACACACACACACACACACAGGTCTTCCATCTGCTGGTTCATACCCCAGATGACCACAATGACCAGGGATGGGAGAGGCCAAAGCCAGGAGCCAGGAGCTTCATCTGGGTCTCCCACATGGGTGAAGGGGCCCAAACACTTGGGCTGTCTTATGCTGCTTTCCCAGGTGCATTAGCAAGGAGCTGGATTGGAAGTAGAGCAGCTATGTCTTGAACGAGCACCCATATGGGATGTTTCTATTGCAAGTGGCAGCTTAACTCACTTGGCCACCTCCTGGTCGTATTAACTTAATGCCATATAAATCTCAACATTTTGAGACCCACTATCTTGTTTAGCAGGAGCTCACTCTTTGGAAGCTTCTTGCAAATATTACTGGGAATTTCTTGAGATACATTTATGTATCCATCCACCATGTCTGGCAATACTATCTTCCTGCTGTTATGGTAGGAACTCATATATATGGTTAAAGGCTTCAAATCACAAAATTAAAAACTCTAACAACCTTCTGGAAATAAGGTTTCTATTAACTATTCCCCACACACCTGTCTTATCTAACTCAGACACAGTATATGATACTACCACAGAAAGGACAAACCTTGAGTTTCTGGAATTGCCAAAGTATGCAGAACATATGTGATCTTAATCCCTCACAGTCCAAGGAGATGTGCCTTCTCTCACTAAGCTCAGTTTACACAGAGTTGTCTAATTACAGATGACAACAGATGCACAGGGTGGGAGGTGGGCTGTGCTCAGCTTTTACAGTACAGCCTGGACCAGGTCTCACAAGGTGGACTGGAAATTCACCCTCACATTCCACCTGCGTCCTGCCCTATGCTTCATCTGCACCTGTATTAGCCACATAAGAAGCTACTTTCAGGTGAGAGTGAGGAGAAGAAAGAAGAAGCAATGGGAGAGGAATGGCAAATTAAAGACAGGGAAGGAAACACTGGACAAAGGAAGACAATTTAGGAAATTTTGTAATAAACTGCCAACAGTAGTGGTGGAAATTGGAAGCAGCTAACATCTGGATAAAGACTTGAGAGAGAAAATAATGCAATTGAATAGAGTATATAATTCATAAATAAAACTTGTCACTATAATTATATGTTAACACAGTTATGTAATACAACCAAGATAATTAAAAAGCCAAAGAGATTGTTTTCAGAGATTGTTGATAACATTGCTACTAGTCTAAAGAGAAGCTCCTTTCTGGACAGGGATTGTGATTGGGGCACTCAATGGCTGTCAACGATTCTATAGCTATAAAGCCAACTGTTGGAGGCCACCTTCCTGACACTGCAGCTTAAATCACCACTTGCCATATCAGTACTCCATATCAAAGCTCCAGTGTGACTCCAGTTCCTTCACTTCTGATCCAACTTGCTGTTCATTTGCAAGAGAATGCAGTGGAAGATGGCCTAAGCCCTTGGGCCCCTACCGCCTATGAGCAGACCAGGGTGAAGTTCCTGACTCCCAGCTTTGGCAGAGCCAAATCTGGCTGCTGTCTCTCCCTCCCTTTCCCTCTCTCCCTCTCTCTCTCTCTCTCTCTCTCTCTCTCTCTATATATATATATATATATATATATATGTACATATATATCTCTATCTCTATTGCTGCCTTTCAAATAAATGAACGAATAAATAAATCTTTTTTTTAAAATTCTACTACTGGATTTCTACTAGTCTAGCTACTCAAAGTGTGATCCATGGACCAGCAGCATCAGGGAGTTTGTTACAAAAGCTGAGTTTTAGGTCTTTCCAGATTGGGCAATTTGTATGCACATTATAGTTTGAGAAACACTACTACCACAGAGGATTAGGAAGTCAGGAATACTTTAAAACATATGTGTCCCCTTCAGGAACATGCAAAGAGGATCATAAGCAGAAAGCTCAGGTTAGTACAATCCATAGGGAAACCCAGCTCAGGGAAAACTAATATAACATCTGCTAAACACAGCATAAAATCATCTTCATAACTAGACAGCTTGTTCCATGACACTCAGCACTAAAGTACAATTTAACTAAAGCTTACATGCAGAATGTGAGAGATTCATGGGCAGTGAGAGAGATAGAGAAGTATATTCACAAAAGTAGTATTACCTGGGGCAAAAATGATTCTAATGAAATGCGTGACTAGCCACTGTAGTGACTAGCCACTCTAGCTACATAACTACACAAGACACCATTCCCACCAATATGAAAGGCAAGTCAGGAATGACAATTGTGTAGGAGAAACAGAACCAGGACTAGAAGTTTGTCTCTGATCACTTCATTATTTAAGCCTCATGAAAATAGTTCAGTAGTTCAAAATTAGCAACTGTGTAATAATTGGTGTACTTAGTTGCAGATACATTTAAATGGGCTGCTAAGCAAATCCATGTATTATTTACCTC
This sequence comes from Sylvilagus floridanus, assembly GCA_949820135.1. Lineage (NCBI taxonomy): Eukaryota > Metazoa > Chordata > Mammalia > Lagomorpha > Leporidae > Sylvilagus > Sylvilagus floridanus. The sequence continues at coordinate 142,194,298 of OX463241.1, forward strand.
TTGAGTTACTTTGAATTTTTTTTTCTTCCCAAAGGAGGAACCCAATTCATGTGTAGAATTTTGCTAAGTCTCATATTTATTACTCCTAAAGCGGTGTTTCTTAACCCATGGTCCCTAGATAGATCACCTGCAGAACCATATGAAAGTGCTTTTTCAAAAATCAGTTTCTGGATGCAACACCAGATAATGATTCATAATCTCTGGGGATCAAGCCTAATAATAAACTTAATAAAATTCCAAGGTGATTTTCATTGATTCATTCATGCATTTCAAATATTATACCATATCTGACATCATGCAATGAACAAGGTAAATACCTCATAATTGTGATGTAGAAAACAAAAGGATAGCCCTTATATAAAGCAATCAGGAAGACCCCTACAGGAAGATGACTTGCAATGCTAGGACCCTCAGCCCAGATGCAGAGAAGACCTATTTCCGTAGTAGCAACTGGTTGATCCCAGATGTACAGGTGCTGCAGTAATGGAGTCCTGGAAGCTGGGGACATATGTTCAGTGACACAAGAGTCAGCTCTGGACGCTGCCAATAGTAGACATCATCATTATAACCATCTGGAACCCAGGAGAAGGAAAGAGAGGTAGTTAGGAGTCACCCAAGATGACTAACCATTGAGAAGACAGTAGATACCCTATTAGGACCCTCAGAACCATATCAGGAAAAGGTAGAACTAAAGGATGCCTAGAGCAGGTAGCTAAATAACTAGGGCTATATGATTGGAATTTTGTTTAAGATTTACTTATTTGAGAGGCAGAGTTACAGAGACAGGGAGAGACAGAGAAAGAGGTCTTCCATCTGCTGGTTCACTCCCCAAATAGCCACAATGGCTGGAGCTGCACCAATCTAAAGCCAGGAGCCAGGAGGTTCCTCTGGGTCTTCCACATGGGTGCAGGGGCCCAAGGACTTGGGCCATCTTCCATTGCTTTCCCAGGCCATAGCAGAAAGCTGGATCAGAACAGGAGCAGACAGAACTAGAACCAACACCACAGGTGGAGGATTAACCTACTGCACCACAATGCCTGAGAATGATTTCTTAAGGATCATATCATCTAAAGGCAAGAGTGGCCTTTGAGGACACCCTATCTAAATAACTCACATTCTGTTTGTGGCATGCTGTGGACTTTGTATTCCTAGTAAACAAGAGAGTTTTAGTCATAGAATATCGATCTTCCTTTGGTAATGGGAGAGGAAACACAGGCACAGCACACAGCTGCAGCAGCCTAGAGCAGCAGCAATTGGAGACTGGAGATGGAGATGAGATGAGGATGCAGCAATCCACGGTGATAGAGCCAGAGGGAGAGTGTGGCATGATATGTACTAGACCCCTAGAGGCTAGTGGTTACCTAAGGCCGCAGTGGAAGTCAAAGGGACACATTTATCTCACCCTGTCTTCTCTGCAATGGTGTCCACTGCCTGGCTAAGAAAGGACAAGCACCATTTTGGGCTCAGGCATCAGCTGTGGAAGCCTTTGTGCATGCACAGAGCAACTGCTTAGACAGGACCCCATCTTCTCAGCAGTAATGGCAACAATGGCACGGAAAGAGCAACATCTGGCCAGTGGCTCTTCATATGCATGTGATCCAGAGATTCTAGCAGAGGGAGAGATCTGTAATCCCCCACTGACTTTGAGCCTGGCTGGCAGGATTCACAAGAGGCTGGCCACCTAGATAGGACTATGAGGCACCCCCAGCCTCCCCACAAACACAGGCTTAAGCCCACGAGGCAGAGTTGGCTCAGGGAACATCTGCCTCTCTATTGACTGGACAAACTGGCAGGGCACAACCAAACTTCTACATCCAATGACTGTAAGAGCTTTGAGTGCTGAGACCATGAGGACTCAGTGGCTACACAAAAGGGTGCAGGGTGTAGCTGGGTCAGTTAAATTTAAACTCCAAAGAATAATTCTGTGCTAATTAAAGAGTTCAACCAATGGTATCAAGTAGAACAAAAAAATACTAAAAGGAATAAAATAATAAGTTGTCCCTCGACAGTCAGCACAAGGGATGATCAAGTCATTGTTTCTCATGGTGTCCATTTCACTTCAACAGGTTTCCTTTTAGGTGCTCAGTTAGTTGTCACCAATCAGGGAGAAGATATGATATTTGGCCTTTTGAGACTGGCTTGTTTAACTCAGCATGATGTTTTCCAGATTCCTCCATTTTGTTGCAAATGACTGGATTTCATTTTTTTTTTTTTACTGCTGTATAGTATTCAATAGAGTACATATCCCATAATTTCTTTATACAGTCTACTGTTGATGGGCATTTAGGTTGATTCCAGGTCTTAGCTATTGTGAACTAAGCTGAAATAAACATTGAGATGCAGACAGCTCTTTTATTTCCCTATTTAATTTCCTTTGGGTAAATTGCAAGGAGTGGGATGGCTGGGTTATATGGTAGGGTTATATTCAGGTTTCTGAGGAATCTCCAAACTGACTTCCATAGTGGCTTTACCAGTTTGCAATCCCACCAACAGTGGGTTAGTGTCCCTTTTCCCACACAACCTTGCCAGCATCTGTTGTTAGTAGATTTCTGTATGTAAGCCATTCTCACCAGGGTGAGGTGAAACCCCATTGTGGTTTTGATTTGCATTTTCTGATGGCTAGTGATCCTGAACATTTTTTCAAGTGTCTGTTGGCCATTTGGATTTCTTCTTTTGAAAAATATCTATTTAGATCCTTGGCCCATCTCTTAAGTGGGTTGTTTGTTTTGTGTGGAGTTTCTTGATCTCTTTGTAGATTCTGGTTATTAAACCTTTATCAGTTGCATAAAATAACCTTCAGTGAAATGCCAATCAGAAACATAATGAAGTGTCACCCCACTCCAATTAGAATGGCTCTCATACAGAAGTTAACAAGCAACAAATGGCAGCAAGGATGTAAGGAAAAAAGTATTCTAATTCACTGTTGGTGGGAATGTACACTGGTGCAGCCTCTGTGGGAGGCTGTATGGAGATACCTCTGAAATCTCAATATAGACCTATTATATGATCCAGCTATCCCAAACCAAAAGAAATCAGCATTTGAAAGAGTTATTTGTACCCCCATGTTCATGGCAGCACAATTCACAATAGCTGAGATATGGAATCAAGCCAGATGTCGATCAACTGTTGACTGGATAAAGAAATTATGATAAATATATATATAATGATAATTATGATATATATACACACTATAGAGTACTACTCCGCTATAAAAACAAATGATGAAATCCGGTCTTTTGAAACAAAATGGACGCAACTGAAAATCACTATACTTAGTGAAATAAGCCATTCCCAGAAAGACAGATACTGTATATTTTCCCTGATCTGAGGTAACTAATAGAGTACCTAAAATGTAATGCACTGGAATGAAATGTACATTTTGATATTCAATGATTATTTACAGCCCTTCTCTTGGAACAATATTTTTTGGGGTTTTTCATGTTGTTTTGTTTTCATGCTATCTCTTGAACTCTTTTACTTAGTGTGGAGTTAATTTTATGATCATTATGATTATCAACTAAACTGAAAGTAGATCTTTGTAAAAATTGAGAGTGGGAACAGGAGAAGGAGGAGGAATGTAGGGTGGGAGATATCACTATGTTCCCAAATCTGTATGTATGGAATACATGAACTTGTATAACTTAAATAAACTTTTAAAAAAAGATGCTCATGACAAGCACATTTGAACTTTCAGTATTTATTTCAGGTCAGCTCAATACTACCTAAGATTTATACACAATCCTAGAGCTACTTGAAAAGTACCAAAATGTCCTCCCAAGCTCTCTAGAATCACTTACATTTTAAAAATTAAGGTTTATTTCATGTTTTTAATGAAATAAAAGAACAATTTTTCTCTTAATTATATTTCTTCATACAAAATAGTAAATTAGATAATTTGCTGAGCCCCAAAGAGCTATAAACTTCATGAAAGAAGAAAATGTGAGTTCATCTACGTAGAAAGTAAATTACAAAAGCAAAATCACCTAGGTCACTCAATTAGTTACATCTTCTTTGAAGAATGATGGGAAAAAGGTGAAGTAGGGGATGATGGCAAGTGTGGCCATAGAGGTAGACAGAACTTATTAGGGAAAAACATGAGAGAAGATGAAGAAAGCATTCAATAATGATTAAAATGACTCTCCAATGTTTGCAATGATTGTAAGACAGGATTATAAGGCTAAAGGTGTCTTTTCATTTGGAAAGATTCCTTATAAAAGAGAAAGCATAGTATTATTATGAAATGCATTATTAAAAAAAAAAACAAGAATGCTGGAAGCTGGCACAAACAGTATTTGAAATAAGGTACAACTAAAAAATTTAAATCTGCAGAGAATATAGTTACTAACTAGGTTTATATTGTACTGTGAAGACATTGACAAAATTATCTTAAAAGGCAAGTGAGAAAGATTATTCTTCTGCTGATACCCAATTAAGATATTACCATGATATTCTACCACATAAAATATAATTGTCAACCTAGAAAGAAAACTATAACAAAACATGAAATTGCTTGATAAAATTTAAAGAAATGATATTTTAAATGCATTTCAGGCTTCAAAGGAGCAATATAAAAAAGAAAAGAGTAGCAAATATGTGCTTTTTACTAACCAAATGATCCAAGTACCTAAAATACTAAATTTTGCCAGAAACATCATTAAAAAGTGAGTAACTGAATAATGAAGGCCAGAGGAATATATGTAGAGAAAAATGCTTACTTTGAAAATTATATTATAATTATGTAAGATTCAGGTGCTAAAAATGACAAAAAACCAGCATATCATGTCTAAAATTATTTAGTCATTATTTAGAATTGCAGATGTAACTATTTCTTTCTTTTACAACTTACAAATATTGTTATTTTTCATATGTAACTGATTAATGTGTTTTAAAATACTTATGGAGTTGAAATTCTTGACTAAATAGCTACTAGAATTGCATAATTAATCAAAATACAGTGACCAAAACTCTAAATCAAATACACAGAATTATGACTTTATTTCTACTAAACCTTAGTCTTGGGATAAATGGTAATTGGTTGTGAGAACATTAAAAAAAAAGGAACCTACAGTCATGTATAACAAAGATATAGTAATGAAGCCATAATGAAATGTATTATAAACATTCTTTTAGGGATAACTTACAAAGAATACAAAGCAATGTTGAGTTACTATCCACGCAAGCAATAAAGTACACCCAGTGCCAGTCATCTTCATAGCTGGGGTTATGGCTTAAGACTGATACTTTGAAACAAGTATTTATATGTACAGTTATTACTGCATGTAAAGTATTAAGGCACCAGTTATAATTCCCTTCCCCAAAACACTGATATGTTATACTATGAAGAGCAAGGACCTTATCAATTGAATATAAACTCCTTGTTAAAATCGAAGCATAAATAGATATGATGTTTTTCCTTTTTGTCAAGGAATAAGTACACAGAAAAATGACTGGCACACAGTTTGTACTCAAAAATATTTAAGCATATAATGCACAGAAAATGGAAAAAAATTCAGATTCAGGTCCTATTCAATCTAAAATATTATGGAATGGTGACTCTGTTATCCTTGATTGATATACATTTTCTCAAAGTGATATGTTTACAGTTTCAGTCCGAGTCCTCTTGTATTCAAACTTTCCTGTTTAAATCATTTCCTTTCATTTATTCTAAATTGTATCTTTCAGGCAACAAGAGGTACATTTTGAGCAGGAATCTCAGGAGTGAAATAGCAAGATGAATTATCAGCAGAGTTTGCCCCCCTTTTCTGTACTCCCTGTAATCCCTGCAGTTTCCTGCAATTTCTCTGCTAACTTCTTGGATCTCTTCACTCAAGATGACGTAGAAAAGAAGGTAGTTAGCAAGGAGGACCTGAGGTCGCAGCATCCCTGCCCGCACTGCAGCCCCGCATGTACCACAAGCCTGCCCCTGTCACATAGCAGCAAAGCACAGCTTCCACAATACTGCTGCTCAGAACTGGTGCTGGCCAAAAATACCTAACATGGCTGTCAATGTGTGCCTACATGACTTCTAGCTCATTACCATGTCATTATACTAAAATTATCATGTCACACTCCTACACCCATCATACAACTGGCACCATTGGCAAGGAAATGGCAAGTACTCAAACCAGGCCCTCACCCCTACCCTGCATGAATATTAATTTAAATCCTGCCTCGAAGACCACCTCCTGTGCCTCCGGGTTATAAAATGATGAACCCAAACATCATTTAGGGTAGCTGTTTCTTGAATATGATCACGCTCCTTGAATGTGCAATGCCACTTCACATCTAAATAAATCTTGCCTCTCTGCTGACCTTTACTTAATATCTCATCTTTGAATTGCTTCTTGCATCAGAGATAAGAACCTGGACCATGCCACCCCACAATACATCTAGGATGACTTGGAATGCACTAACTCCCATTTTCTCTCCATCAACTAGAGTTAATTCTCCATCAGATGATTCTGGTATGCTCCACCCAGTGCCAATTGAATCAGTATCTCTGGAGAGAGCCCAGAGATAAAATTTCCCCAGGCCAAGGGTGGGTATTTGGTTTGAGTCCTGGGTCCTATACTCACCACCCAGCTTCTTGCTGGTGTGCACCCTGGAAGACAGAAGATAATGGGTCAGGTACCCACATGGGAAACTCAGTTAAGTTCCCAGACACTGGCTGTGTCCTGATCTAAGCCCTAGCTGTTGTGCGCATTTGGGGAGTGAACCAGTGGTGGAAATCTCTCTCTGCCTATCTCTCTCAATATCCATATTTCTGCGCCTCTGCAGAAATATTAAATAAATAAATAAACAAATAATTTAAAATCCTCAGGTTTTGTTGTGTATCCAACATGGAGATCTGTTGCTTTATTTAGTTAGTGTTTCTCAAAATTTTCCATGTCTGTAAGTCACCAGACATCTTAACAAACAGCGAATAGTGATCCAATAGGTCTGAAATTCGGGTCTGAGATTCTGTCTTTCAAATAAGCCCCAAGTGATATTGATGCCTGCTGGTGTGAATCCTATCTCAGAGTCACAAAGTATCCTTTAAACATTTTGGAGGAAGAGAGATTCTTTGTACTTCCCATTATTGTGATCCACAAAATTAGGTACAGGTATCACAGTCTGTTTACCTAGTCCTTCTCCCCAAGCCTCTTGCTTGTTCTGTTTCAGCGGAGTCTAATGAGCTTTTTGTCTCAGAGTTTGACCATTGTAGAAATTATTTTCCCATGTCTGAGGGAAAGGAATGGACAATATCCAAATCCTCCCAAAAAATGAGGGAAAGTATCTCATTTAGCAAATGCTTGAAATAATATCAAAAAAGGCAAATTTACATGTTAAACAATCTGAGACTCCTTTGCCAGCCAGACTGTGCCATTCTGCATTCTGTAAGATAAAGTCATGCAAAGAAGTTGTCTCTGGAGAAAGAGAAACCTTATGAAAGTAAAAACATATCTATATAGATAAATAGATCATAAGTAGGTAGATGATAGACGGAAGATAGATCCAGTGAAACACCCTTCTCCCTTGGTTTATCTTTCTGTCTCCATTTTTATAGTCACCTAATAACTTCTGAACTCTGGGTAAAAATAGCTAAAGGACTTCCTAAGAGAGCAAAGCCTAAACCATATTTAAAGTAATTGATTCAGTCTCTTGAGATGAGTCTGGGCATCTGTATTTTTTGAATTCCCCATAGATACACACAGAGTGGGTTGCAATCAATAATGCAGATGAAGAGGAAGGCTACAACCAAGACCACAGGGTCACTTAGATTTTGAGGTCTTCAAAAAGAATTGGTAGCAACAATTGAAAAGCAGTCAAAATTCGGAAGATTCTGAAAATGTTTTCATTAAAACTCAAAACTCGAGCATGAACTAAAACAAACAGCAAAGAATGAAAAAGAACTTTTTATAAACTATTTTGTCTAAATTTGCAGCAAGCATTTAGTCTTGTAGAATACTAGTCTTTCTTCCTTTATTTTTCTTTTTATCTTTCTTTTTTTAAAAAAGTTTGTTTGAAAGGCAGTGTTACAGAGAAAGAAGGTGAGACAGAGAGAAAGATGTATTCCATCTGCAGGTTTCACACCCCAAATGACTGCAACATCTGGGGCTGGTCCATGCTGAATCTGGGAGCCAGGAGCTTCATCTGGGTTTCCCACATGGGTGCAGGAGCTCTAGCTCTCAGGCTGTCCTCCATTGCTTTCCCAGGCACATTAGCAGGGAGGTAGATCAGAAGTGGAGCAGCTGAGAACTGAAATGGCACCATATGAGATGCCAGCGTTGCAAATGTTGGCTTAACCTGCTAGGTTACAACCTGTCCCCTAACCAGTTGCTTTCTACTTTTTACTTATTGAACACTACACTTAGTGAAGCATGAAGCCTGCAATTATAAAGTAAGTTGAAAGTACACTATTAAAAAAGTTAAAGGAAAAAGAAAGGAAAGAAAGAGGCAGGAGAGAGGAAAGAAAGTGTTGTTATGTTCTTAGATCTTTCAAATACATGAAATCAGTTCTCTTTATATTAATAAAATTTTTAAAAAGATATAAATGCTTGGGTATTCTCTGTACAAATACATATAATGTCCTAATTCAGCATGATATTAACTGTTTTGATGAAGTACAATAGAGGCTACTCTAAGACCAAGTAGCGTAAAACTATAGCATAACTCAATCAAAAGTGCTTCTTTACATAAATTACAACAATTAATATCTGCTACATAAATTATTGAAGATTTATTGGAACAGGAAAACTAAATAAAGATGAACTTTCGGAAGTGTACATTTTTAAAATAAAGTATAACTTAAGGATGACCCTATTACAACTAGTATTGTACTGAAGATCCTAGCTAAAGAGTAGATCAAGAAAAGGAAATGACACAATAATTATGAAAGAAACACAAAAACTCCTAAGTAGACAAAGTAGTCATGTTCACAGAAATTCTTAGATAATCTAGAGAGAAAGTTTACAACAAATAAGGACTTCAGAAAGGTTTTGAGGAAGTAAGTGACATAAAATTTTCATTGTATTTATTTTCACTTTATATGAAAGTTGGAAAAACAAAGAAATAGAGAGAGAGAAAAAGATGTGTTCTATTTGCTGGCTCACTCACCAAATGCCCACAACAGCAAGAGTCGGATTCGCTGAAAGCAAAAACATGTTTCCCAAGTGACAGGTGACAGGGACCCAAATACTTGAGCTGCCTCCCAGAGTGCAGGAAGTTGAATCACAAGTGGAGCTCAGACTCAAATCAGGCATTCTGAGATATGTGTTGCAGGTATCCCAGGCAGTATTTAAACCACTGAGCTAAATGCTAGCCCCCGGATATGAACAACTTCAAAAATACAGCATTCTTATCAAATAACAATAGCAGTAATTATAATATTTTTACCAAAATTTGAAAAATTACTGTTAATAAAAGCATGGATAAATTGTATAATATAATGTAATAAGCTCAATAGTGAAAACAATGAACAACTGGTACATGTATCAACATGAATAAACCACAAAAAATATTCTTAGAAAGTTTTGTAATAATAAAGTATTCAGAATAAAATAATTTCTTAAAGAATATGAATAACTTAATAGATACATGATTAATTAATATCCATGGGATACAAATACATATTGGTGAGTGAGAACTATATTGAATTGAAACAGCAAGTCCAAAATAACTTTGCCTTGGGTAAGGAAAGGGAATGAAATGGAAAAAGAATAAAAATGTAACGCATATGAGTGAAATTGACATCTTGAGACTTGATTATTGTTTATAGTCCTTGAGGAAAAGTGATCTTTGTATTTACTACTTGTTAAATTTTTTAATGGAGGATTAAGTGGAGTGATTATAATGTAAATTAAAAGTATAATATCCTGGCCAGCGCCGTGGCTCAATAGGCTAATCCTCCACCTTGTGGCGCCGGCACACTGGGTTCTAGTCCCGGTCGGGGCGCAGGATTCTGTCCTGGTTGCCCCTCTTCCAGACCAGCTCTCTGCTGTGGCCTGGGAGGGCAGTGGAGGATGGCCCAACTGCTTGGGCCCTGCACCCCGTGGGAGACCAGGAGAAGCACCTGGCTCCTGGCTTCGGATCAGTGCAGTGCGCTGGCCTCAGCGGCCATTGGAGGGTGAATCAACAGCAAAGGAAGACCTTTCTCTCTGTCTCTGTGTCTCTCACTATCCACTCTGCCTGTCAAAAAAAAAAAAAAAAAAAAAAGTATGTCATCCCAAAAATTAAAAGAAAAATAAGAAAGAAGGAGGAGAAAGTGTGGGAAGTACCTTTATGTTTGTAAAACTGTTTATATGAAATACATGAAATGTGTTCCCCTTTATATAAACAAGTAAAAGAGAGATAGGGAAAGAATAAGAAAGACATGGAAGAGGCATTGTTGTGCAGTGGGTCAAGTTACCACCTGCAAATCTGCATCCCATATGAGTGGCTGGTTCAAGTCTCTGTCGCCCCTCTTCTGATCTAGCTTCCTGCTAATGCACTTGAAAAAGTAGCAGAGGATGACCCAAGTGCTTGGGCCCCTGCCATCCGTGTGGACGACCTGGATGGAATTCCTGGCTCCTGGCTTCTGTTGGCTCAGCCTTAGCTGTTGCAGCCATTTGGAAAGTGAACCAGCCAACAAAAGATATCTAGTTCTGTGTGTGTGTGTGTGTGTGTGTGTGTGTGTGTCTCCTCTCTCTCTCTGTAACTCAGCCTTTCAAATAAATAAAATCAATCCTCTTTTAAAAAGGAGGGACTTGGGGCCAGCGCAGTGGCGCACTAGGTTAATCCTCCACCTGTGGCGCCGGCATCCCATATGGGTGCCGGGTTCCAGTCCTGGTCGCTCCTCTTCCAGTCCAGCTCTCTGCTGTGGCCCAGGAAGGCAGTGGAGGATGGCCCAAGTGATTGGGCACCTGCACCTGCATGGGAGACCGGGAAGGAAGCTCCTGGCTCCTGGCTCAGATCCACGTAGCTCTGGCCATGGCGGCCATTAGGGAGTGAACCCATGGAAGGAAGACCTTTCTCTCTGTCTCTCTCTCTCACTGTCTTTAACTCTACTTGTCAAATAAATAAATAAAATTTAAAAAAAAAAAGGAGGGACTTAAATTGTATTTGTATGTATTTAGTAATATTTTATTTCTTTAAGAAATCTAAAACAAATAGGAAAATCAAAATGTTGCCTTTATTATAAGTATTTCTTCTGTTAATTTCTGTACCTTTTGAATGTATGATAATTGTTTTCAAGAGTGGTGAAGGATATCTGAGGATTAAAATGGCTATAAGAACATTGGAGAGCAAGACAAGGAGATGTTTCTTTCATAAAGGCCTATATTGTGCATGGAGCCATTTGATTGGGTGATTAAAAACTTACTGAAGTGCCAACAGTAATATAAGTAGAGTAAGAAGCCACCACATTGAGGCAGTTCCAAGATGGCAGAATAGGAAGGGAGCTTACTGATCTAGTCCAGGAGAAGATAGTTTAATAAAAGTGGAGATAGTGTAGTCTCAGGGAAGAGTTAGGGGAAAAAATGGCAGAGGAAACTCTTCTGGAATTAGAGGGACATGGTGGACCTACATGGAGGGCATGGGCACACACGGCCCGGGACCCCAGCTGCCGAGAGCCTCCACACCAGCCCTGGAAAGTGAGATGAGACAAACCGCAGTAGCCTGACACTGGCGGAAAAGCAGCAGGAAGAGCCTAGAAGGAACAAGGCTTGAAGCCCCGTGGGGGAAAGTATACCAGCCTAACTAGAGGAGAGAAAAAATAATAGGGATGGTACGGACATCATTCTCTCTTTCCAAACACCTTACAAGGGCGTGAGAGACAATACAGCAGGAGCCATCTTTGACATACGTAACAGCTGCGCCAGCTCGGGGCCGCACCTAGCAATCTGCTGGGCAGAGAAATCTGACTGTGGTGGGGAGTAATAACAGGAGGCTAAGACCTAGTATCAGATGGATAGAAGTATTTTTTTTCATTTACGAACGTTTAGCTGCATAAACTTGATCGATCTACTGAAACTCTGCATTTTTATCTCTAAATGCCAGTGATCATAGATGTTACTCATGGGATTATTTTGAAGATCAGATGATATTATGTATGTAAAGAATGTATTATAAATATTGCAGCCTACTCATTTACTTTACCTCTCTCAGGCCAGAAAGAGTTGATTTAGTGAAGTAACTTTCCAAAAACAATAACTGCAATTCAATTGGGATCCCTCTGTGCTTCCAAAGAATTTACAGTATCATTAGGAAAGCAGAGTGTGGGAGAAAGACCTTGGAGTCAGATAAATAGGGCTTCATGTCCAGGCTCCTCCACCTAAATCTCTCTGTTTTCTTTCCAAGTTAAAAAAAAGAAAAAAAAATGGAGATAATACAGCATTTTCCACAAATTTGTTGTAAGTACCAAAACAGATTAAATATGCAAGAATGACAAAACAACTTTTGCAGTAAAAGGATTGCTCAATAGAGGTCCTTAGTCTTTGGAAAGGCAAGAATAATAGGAAATGTGAGAAGTCACCAGAACACGCATAATCAAATGCCAAAGCGGATGGTAAAGATAAGACTTCCAGGAAGCAAGAGGGCCTGATGTGTAAGAATATAAGAACTACTAGCTTTTTTACGACAGGATTATCCCAGACGTGTACACTTCTCAAGTCTGGGCAGAATTCCTTGTGTAAGGAAGCCACAAAATACAACTCTTCCTGTGTCTCTCAAAGAAGCTCTTGAATTTTTGGCTCATTACCCTTGGGAATCTTCATCAATCTTCTGAAACAGAATCCCTTTAGGCTTCAGTCTCATATCTTATCTAATTCCACAAACCAGTTTTGTTATCTTTTCCTATTTTAATGTGGAGGCTTACATACCTATTTGCCTAAATTTTCATTCCTCATTTGCAAGGCAGAAAATCGCTCTTGAAAAAGACTCAGCTGCAGACTAGGCTTTGGTGCCCGATTAGTTTGGACTCCTCTGAAAGAGCTGAGATAACCTATGCAAGAGAGGCTTATCGGGCTTGTTTTTACACATCGAAAACAAGTTGCTGAACAAGGGTTTATCTCCACCAGGAGAGCTACTTAAACAGTCTAGATAGCTTCCTATTTGCCAGCTGACTTTCTGTTATCAGGAAATACTATACCAAAAGGCTGAATGTAGAAAACATGGGGAAATTTGCAGCACATATTTATATCCCAGCTAGAAAGTTGATGCTGTTTAAATAATAGACAAGTGTTGAAATGCTATTAAAAGTGTACAAAGCACCTGCCAGTCAAAAGCACCGGAGCAAGCTGTCACAGGTAGGCTCGGATATCAACTGCACTGTGTCGTTTTGTTTGCTTTTATCACAACTTGTTGTATAAAGAGCCGTTTGCCTCACTGGATGTGGGACAGCTGCCATTTTCCTCTTTCATTTGAAAGGGTGTTTTGGGGAGTTGCGTGCCTGTTTATATTCTTTGTACAGAGCTTTCTGTACAGTGATGATCCCAGAAATCTCCCAAAATTAAGACGACACATTTAGAACGCCTCAAGATCAAAAGCTCCCTGTACCATTTGAGGGGGTGGATGGGAACAGAATTTCCAGAGGCTTCAAAAGAAAGGACAAAACATGCTACCCTTATGTGTTTTTGAAGTGAAACTAATTTTCTGCCATGAAATGGATTGTGAAAAAGAATCCCAGCAAAGAAGAAAATAGAGGGTGAATGTGTCCTGTGCCACACTTTGACACACAGACTCTTGGACTTCTAAGGAAATATTGCAAAAAGAATATTATACTTAGAAATATTGAATAAAGAAGGCTACAGGCTGACAGTGGGAGGCAGCAGATGCACTTGGATGGAGCTCACCAGGAAGTTCAACAAAGTTGCCCCAAACCTTGCAACTATAGGCCTAACTTAGCAATTAGTAGAGCTTACTAACAGTCACAGGGACAAGAAGCTGGAGGAAATGCTGAAACATAAAAATGAGCAATAAGGATTCTTTTGTAAACAACAAATTAGAGAGAGCCCAACTAAGCTTCTGATGCAAAACAAGTCAGTTCTATATGAAACAGGACACATTGATGAAATCAACTGGCAGTAAATTTGAACCTCTTGATTTTAGTTCATCTGTGAAGTAAGGTTGACAAAATTAAGAAAGAGCATAAAGAAATGAGGTAGAAAACAACTATCTCATTTACCAAAAAAGAGTTTTGTAGAAAAATATTTTAGATAAATTTAAGTCTTTATACTGTGATACTTTTTTTTTAAAGATTTATTTATTTATTTGAAAGTCAGAGTTACACAGACAGAGGAGGAGCAGAGAGAGAGAGAGAGAGAGAAAGAGAGAGAGGTCTTCCATCTGATGGTTCACTCCCCAATTGGCCACAAAGGCCAGAACTGTGCCAATCCGAAGCCAGGAGCCAGGAGCTTCTTCTGGGTCTCCCACGTGGGTGCAGGGGCCCAAGGACTTGGGCTATCTTCTTACTGCTTTCCCAGGCCATAGCAGAGAACTGGATTGGAAGTGGAACAGCCGGGTCTCAAACCAGCACCCATATGGGATGCTGGCACTTTAGGTTAGGAGGTTAACCTGCTGCGCCACAGTGCTGGCCCCTGTGATACTCTTAATATATCTATAGAAGAATTTTTACCAGTGAAAAATCAATCTATGTTTCTTATATGGGATACAAATTTTTACCTTGAGTTCACACTAGGATTCATGTGTGATCAAAATCAGAGTTGGCCAGAAGGCAGAGCATTACCCAAAACATATTACTTCTCTTTCTGAGACTCAGTTTCACTCATTGTAATTGGGAATGATATTGATCTCCTGAAGTTGTGATGATTAAAAAATAATATTTATGACGACTTTAGCACTTCCTTGGCACAGAGGTAGATGCTTAACAACAGGAGTTGATCACTCTTAGCATTATCATCACCTTCATTATGGTTGTGTTAGTCAACTTTCTGTTGCTTTAACCAATGTACCTGGGGAAAGTTTCTTGGGAAGGAATTGTCTACTTTGGCTTACATTTGAGGGTTCATAGTTCAAGACTGAGCAGCTCGATCAGCCTGGTGTCTGGCAGAGGTTGGCAATGGAGGGTCATGTACACACGAATGATCCCATGGTAAGTCATGAAGCAACGCTACACAGTGCCTACACCTTTTTCTATCTTCTCTGTGCTATCTCCTTATAATGCAATCATGATTCAAGAACAGGGCTCTGCCCTGGCAACCTAATTCAATCCAGTCACTTCCCAAAGACTCAGCTCCCCACCCCTCCTTCAGACTCCATAATTGGATCAAGGCTCCATGCTAATCCATCAACCATTAGCATTAATCCATTAACTTTGAAGTCCAAAAGACCGCATGAGTTTGGGGAGCCAAATCCTGTTCAAGCCAGCCACTGAAAGCCTGGTTAGGATGCCGTGACACCCAGGTGATTGCAGGAAGCCTCAAGACAAAACATTAAATAGCATGGACTTTCATGAGGAGAGAACCAGTCCTTTCTAGTGCTGTTAGGGTTTTTTTTTTTTAAAGATTTATTTTTAGTTATTTGAAAGGCAGAGTTACAGAGAGAAAAGGACAGAGAGAATCATCCATACACTGGTTCAGTCAGAAGCTTCTTCCTGGTCTCTCATGTGGGTGCAGGGGCCCAAGCACTTGAGCCATCCTCAGATGCTTTCCCAGGTACTTCAACAAGGAGCTGGATCAGAAAAGGAGCCAGCGTCCACATGGGATGCCGATGGCTTTACCCATAATGCCGGCTGTGAGTTCTGTTAGTTTCTGATTAGTATAAAGAGCAAGTATCGGTATGTGGTCTCACTTCTGTTATTATTATTATTATTATTGACAGGCAGAGTTAGACAGTGAGAGAGAGAGCAAGACAGAGAGAAAGGTCCTCCTTCCATTGGTTTAACCCCCAAATGGCTGCCACGGCCCACGCGCTGCGCCAATCTGAAGCCAGGAGCCAGGTGCTTCTCCTGGTCTCCCATGCGGATGCAGGGGCCCAAGCACTTGAGCCATCCTCCACTGCCTTCCCGGGCCACAGCAGCAAGCTGGACTGGAAGAGGAGCAACCGGGACAGAATCCAGCACCCCGACCAGGACTAGAACCCGGGGTGCTGGCGCTGCAGGTGGAGGATTAGCCTAGTGAGCCACGGTGCCGGCCTCTCACTTCTGTTATTTTAACACCTCTCTAACAATTATTGATCTCCCTTTAAGAAAGAGAAAGCAGACCTCAGGTCAATTTTTCTTGTAGGTAAGCACTATCTAAAATTTAATAATGCAGTTTTCACAATGCTCCTTCTTATAGCTGCCTTTTATTTATAACACAGTATTGGTTTTCTCCTAATAAGGTAGGATTTTTTTATTTTTTAAGGTTTTTATTTAGTGAACACAGATTTCATATGTGCATTTTTTAGGAATATAGTGTTTCTTACCCCCATTCCCATCCTCCCACTGCTATTCCCATCCCACCTCCTACTCCCCCTCTCATTCCATTTTTCATTGATTCATTTTTAATTCACTTTATATACAGAAGACCAACTCTATACTAAGTAGAGATTCCCACTCTTTGCACCCACACAAATACACAAAGTATAAAGTACAGTTTGAAGATAGATTTTACCATTAATTCTCATAGTACACCTCATTGAGGACAAAGGTCCAACATGGGGATTAAGTACACAGTGACTCCTGTTGTTGATTTAACAATTAACACTCTTATTTTTGAGGTTAGTGACCACTAGAAGATCTTGACATGAGCCGCCAAGGCTATGGAAGCCTTTTGAGTCCACAAACTCCATCTGTAGTTCTTTTTAATTTTTTTTTTTTTTTGACAGGCAGAGTTAGACAGTGAGAGAGAGACAAAAAGAAAGGTCTTCCTTTTTCCGTTGTTCACCCCTCAATGGTTGCTGCTGCAGGCGCACCGCGCTGATCCGAAGCCAGGAGCCAGGTGCTTCTCCTGGTCTCCCATGGTCTCCCATGGGGTGCAGGGCCCAAGCACCTGGGCCATCCTCCACTGCACTCCCGGGCTACAGCAGAGAGCTGGACTGGAAGAGGGGCAACCGGGACAGAACCGGCACCCCGACCGGGACTAGAACCCAGTGTGGCAGCGCCACAGGTGCCTGTTGAGCCGGCCATCCGTATTTCCATACGGCCATGTGCAAAGTGGAAGTTCTCTCCTCTCTTCAGAGAAAAGTACATCCTTCTTTGGTATAAAGGGTTTGAGTTCAAAATACATATTTGTGGATATACAGAATGAGAAATCTATTAAATCATTCAGTCTGTCATTAATGGTGTATTCCTGGTAAAGTTTATTAAAGTTTACTTGATTTTTAAATTACAATATTGGGGTAATAGGTACTATTTACTTCATAGCGCTTTAAAAGTATTAATCAAATTATAGATGAAGTGTCTTCAAAATGTTCACAGGAAAATTCACATTATGAAAAAATAATCTATGTATAAATTTCAAAAAGTTTTGCACCAAAATAATCATATCTTTACTTCCACGTTCCCACAAACAATTTGAAATAACTTTGTAAATGAATAATTTAAGAGGAAGCCTAATATGTGGTTATATATTCTTGCCATCATTTTAGAGAATGCCAATTCTTGAATTCAAAGTGTTCTCTATCATTCTATGAAATCAATCTCCAGGTTTAGCAATTGAATTACATAAGTTATCTCCTACTTAAAAGGAGACAAGATGATACCGATGAACAGTACACAATACACAAATATTCACAGCCATTCAGAGTTGTCATTTTTTATCAATATCCAATAAACTTTAAAAATAATGGCCAGGCCATCCATATATATCAGAAAAGAGAATCACATTGCTGTATACGACTGAGAAATAAACAAATACCATGCATTATACGACTTAGGCTAATTAATGGTGAGCAACAGATGCTAATTGTGACTAACATAAGCACGTTGAAATTTTTTGAAAATTAAAATTGAGGGCTGGTGTGGTACAGCTGGATAAGTCACCACCTGCAATGCCAGCATCCCATATGTTGACCTGTACAAGTCCCAGCTGCTCCACTTCCCAGCCAGCACCCTACTAATGCACCTGGGAAAGCAGCAGAAGATGACCCAATTACATGGGCCCTTGTGGCCCACGTGGGGGACCCGATGGAGCTCTGGGCTCCTGGCTTCAGCCTGACCTAGCCATGGTTGCTCCAGCCATTTGGGAAATGAACTAATAGATGGAAAATATCTCTCCCTATTTCTCTCTCTCCCTCTGTAATTCTGCTTTTTAAATAAATGAATACATTTTTAATAAAGAAATAAAATTGAGGAAGGCTACAAAACCAAGATCGGATGAGCAAGGAACGAAGATGTCTCAGCAGTTCACTCAATGGGATTAGTTACTTAGGATGCTGCTATTTGGATAAAATAAAAACTCTATTTTCAGTGCCCTTTCCTGTATGTTAAAGCTTCAAACTTGGGCTGCACTATGGCATAGCGGGTAAAGCCACTGCCTGCAGTGCCATCATCCCATATGGGCACCAATTAGAGTCCCGGCTGCTCCACTTCCAATCCAGCTCTCTGCTATGGCCTGGGAAAGCAGAAGATGGTCCAAGTGCTTGGGCCCTGCACCCACGTGGGAGACCCAGAAGCAGCTCCTGGCTTCGGATCAGTGCAGCTCTGGACAACTGGGGGAGAAAACCAGCAGATGGAAGACCTCTCTCTCTCTCTCTCTCTCTCCCCCTCTTTCTTTCTTGTGTAACTCTGACCTGCAAATAAATAAATAAATCTTTAAAAAAAACCTTCAAAATTTAGAAAGAATTGTTATTAGTATTTTAAGGACTCTCTTTACATAACTCTTTCTCTTGCTTATTAATACCTAAAATATTTATACCAAACAATTGAAAGTATTCTATTTTATAAAACTTTAAAGTTTTAATATTGTGTTTATTTGCTAAATTGATTCAATCACTCTAACTACAGTTTTGATACAAATATGTTTACAGAAAAAAATAAAATTTTCAGTTAAACACTGAAAAATAGAAATCAGGAATTATAAATATGATTATAAATGTGTTAACTATGTGAGGTTAACTTGTGGATGGAGTTTGGATTAAACGTCCTAAGGTCACATGAAATATTAAAAATCCGACTTAAATAATTAGTTACATACGTTATAAAGTATAAAAATTGTGGTTAAAATTGCCAATGATATTATACTGGAACTGAAATTTATCAACACAGAGATATAAACAGTAGGCACAGCTCAACAGACTGAAGTCTGCCCTTTCCCTGTGTAAGTGAACATTAAAGGGGGAAGGAGAAAAAAAGGACATGAGAACACTGGGAGAACACCTGCCAAAGGGACCACAGAGCAATGCAATAAGTGATAGGGAGGAATAAGATAGATTTCAGAGTTTGCTGAGGACTATCTTTCCATTTGATGGGATGAAAATAACAAATACTCAGTAGAAATTTATGATAATTTGTTATATCTACATATCTATTCTAATTTAGTCAAATTATCTGGGATGATTGGGAGGATTTGGGGCTGCGTAGGTTTGTTATTGCTTGCTTGTGGTTTCACTTTAAAAAAAATACATGTCCAAATTCGTTTTGAGAAAACATTGTAGGGTTTCTTCCTCCTCCTCCTCCTCCCTCTTATTCTTTCTTCTTCATTGGAGAGGCAGGCACAGAGAGAGACAGACAAGAGCTTCCACATGTGGTTCACTCTCCAAATTCCCACAATGGCCAAGGATGAGTTGAGCTGGAGCCAGGAGCCAGGAATGCAATCCAGCTCTGTCATATGGCCGGCAGGGAGCTAGTCGCTTGAGCCATCATCTTCTGCCTCTCGATGCCTCTGCATTGGTAGCAAGCTGGAACCAGAACCAGAAAAAGAATGCAGGTACTCTGACGTGGGATGCATGCATTTTAACCTCTAGGCTAACTGCCTACCTGGTAAGGTTTCTTATATAAAAATCACTGCAAATAATTTTATGTAAATTTTTAAAAAGATTTTATATTCAAATTTCAATAACTATACTAAACACTGCTGATTAGATAGATTAGTTCTCCTAATACCTCGAATAACATGAGATGTGATTCTTAAGATGTTAGGTTAGAGTTCTCAAAGAACAAAGTAGGGGACAAAGCAGGTCTATGCTTAACACATGTAAAGAGGCCCACATGCCTTCTGTCTCAATATTTAAAGCTATGGAGCATGCTAACGAACTGATAAATAAGGTATGTTTGTTTACCTTAACTTCTTACCCATTCACAGAATTGACTCAAACATAGAATTATTGGATTCCATGAAGTTGTACATGAAAACGTGAAGGTGCTTATTCACCGGATTCCTACTCCATGCTTCGGCTTTCTCCCCTTTTCTAACTAACCTGACTCCGTCTAAATGTAAAGGGTCACATGCACATGTGTACCATTGTGGACTGAATTTTTTTCCCTCTCAAAATTAATGTTGAAGCCC
Source organism: Sylvilagus floridanus (assembly GCA_949820135.1). Classification (NCBI taxonomy): domain Eukaryota; kingdom Metazoa; phylum Chordata; class Mammalia; order Lagomorpha; family Leporidae; genus Sylvilagus; species Sylvilagus floridanus. The sequence continues at coordinate 142,214,700 of OX463241.1, forward strand.
AAAAACCCTGTGAGGCTATCTTTGCAGTAAGGATGTAAATAAGGTTAAATGAGGTCATAAGGATGAAACTCTGAACCAATAGAATTACAGTTTTCATAAGAAAAGATCTAGAGAACTCATTCTCTCTGTCTCCAAACATGCACAAAGGAAAAGTCAGGCAAAGACATAGCAATAAAATAACTATCAGTAAGGCAAGGAAAGAGACCTCACCAGAAACCCAACTAGCCACAACCTAGATCTTGAACTTACAAAACTACAGAAAATAAATTTCTGCTGTTGGTGCCACCCTGTGTGTTTTGCGATGGCAGCCCAAGCAGATATGTGTGGACATTCCATAAGGAAACTCAATCTCTGTCTGGAAACTCAATCTTCCAGCAAATAGCCACTCTTTTGTTACCACTCACACCAAGAAATGTGCACTGTAGCCACCTATGATGCCATCAAGAGGACAGATTTGGTCAGAGGCTCTTGCTGGACCTGAGTATATAAATACTCACACAGCCTAGAAGAGCAGTCACAGTCCCCGAGCAAGCCTGTACTCTTGACCTGAGAAATGCTTCCTTACAGAAGAGTGTGACCAAAAGAGCTTCAAAGGGTCTTTCAAAATTCGGGACTGATTCTCAGATCTTATATCTGATGCTCAATTTTGATAGATCTGTGAAGCCTCCTGGAATTGGATATTTGCTTACCTGTGGGCAATCTGATGAGGATATCTCAGTGGAAAACTTTCTTCTAAAGAGGAAGAATTGTGTGACAGTTGAATGCATGGCAAAATGTGGTTAACTACATTCTACAATCCAAAATGTTAAATGCTGGCCTCTATTGGGACCTGGCCATGGAGTCTACACAAATTACTTAATTTATTTATACTTTATTCCCTCACTATAAAATGGGATAAATATAAGTGCTTAATTTATATGGTTGTTATGAGGATGAAAGGAGTAGGTACAACACATTTATAAATGTGAGTGGCACATAGTGAAAAAAATCAATCAAAGTTAGTGAACATTCATGCTTATTTGAAATAATCTGAGTGTGGAAGAAAGGAAGACAAGCATATTCATCAAATCAATTAATAAATTTTGCCAACACTGGATAGATAAAGTTATTTAAACCAACATTTACTGTAAAGTTTTTGACATATGCTAAATTTAAAATCGTCTGTGTTCCTCCTATATTCATTATCTTTCTCCTTCGTTAACTCTCATAATTGAAACTTCATCTGGACTATAAAATGCAATGGGGCTGCCAATAGGGGTAAAATTGTTGTCTCTACATAGTGTGAAAGTCATTCTATCTCCACGATGTAAACTCCCACTTCTAAGAGTGCAAACTCCATGTGCACCTTGAAGGATTTCCCATTTCTGGGCTCTCCAAATCGTCTTGTGCAAAGACACCTCACTGCTTATTTTCAGCATACTGATTCCTAATGATGCCCCATCTCACCTCCATGGAAAAGACATGCATATTCTCACAGACCAAGCAAACACTTACTGAGAATATAGAGCTAGAAGTATGCAGGCTAATGAAATAATATTTCAGATCTCACATTTCCATGTGGCAGAACAGGAATAGAAAGAAATCCCACTAAAGCTGGTACTGACATTCCCAGATGTGCAGCCATTAACACATGCTAAAACAGGCTTTTTTAAAAGTCTGTGCATTTTTCTCCAAAGGAATATAAAATACTGCTCTCTAAAGCAGCCCCATAATGCTCCATCCTCCTTAACTTAGGAGTTACCAAAGCAGCAAGCAGTGTTCTGGAACATTGCCACTGTTGTACATATCATGAGGGGGAGAAAAGAAAGGCGATATAAATCAACATGGTGCTTTTATTCCTTTTTGATTCTTTTGAGTTCTTACAGAACCAGACAATATTGGTTGAAGGAAGCATAGGCCAGGTTAGTGTAAGCATCATTGAGGGATGGATACTTGAAAGGGTCTTTACTCACTATTGTTTATGGTTACCCAACATATTTTGGGTGATGAGAGGACTCTGCCAAACTCTAGGTAAGAGCAAGCAGTATAAATCCACTCTGCAGCCATACTGGTAAACCATTAAACACAGCCCCTTCCTGGACCAGAGGACCATGCTATACTTGAAATTACTCTATTGGGGAATATTGAAGAATGTGATGTCATCCAACTTTTTAAAATGTGTTAAAATGAAGTCCAGACATTATCATATTAATTTACATCACTTAGAGTCAGAAGCTATTGATTATACACAGGAGAATGAAGCTGTGAGAATTGTCCCATAAAACCTTAGGACCAAGCCATATTTATCGTAGAACTCATAAATGTTAAGTATAAGATAGGTTTTTATTCAATTGTATTTTACCAATGATCATTAAAGACAAAAAACAGCATTTTGTAAGACCTTCCTTTGACAAGGTCTTAATGTAGTCTCTCTTCAAGACTACATTAAGTATATAAATAATTATAGGTGAATGTTATAATGAGGAAATTTACACCACGTTTACACGAAGCATGTGTAAAGGCACGTCTTCCTCATCATTGTAGCCCTCCTGTTGGGTGTAGCAGACTTTAATTAAATATTAAACTGAAATAGAATGAACATCTACTCAACAAAAATGCCTGCAGCTTTGGAGAAGACACTGGCTCTTACTTTCCTTTTTTTTTTTTTTTTTTTTTGAAGGTTTTATTTAATTATTTCAGAGGCAGAGTTAGAGATAGAGAAAGGGAGAGACAGAGAGAAAGGTCCTCCATCCACTGGTTCACTCCCCAGATGGCCACCACGACTGGAGCTGGGCTGATCCAAAGCAAGGAGCCTCCTCCAGCTCCCCTCCGTGGTTGCAGGGGCTCAAGCACTTGAGCCATCTTCCTCTGCTTTCCTAGGTTATAAGCATAGAGCTGGATCAGAAGAGAAGCAGCCAGGACACAAACCACCACCTATATGGGATGACAGCGCTGCAGGCAGAGGCTTAGCCTGCTGTGCCAAGCGCTGCCCCCAGAATGGCTCTTACTTTCATCAAAAGATTTATTTTAGGACATTGTCAATATAATCCACAGAAGGAATGTTAAAGAAGTGTGGTAAACTGATTGCATTGGTGGCTTCCCAAAATCAACCATTTCTGTGTCTCTTTTTTTCTATAAACTTGTCTTCTCCTCAGGTCTGACTCAAGGCCTGGTCAAATGACGTGTTTGGGCTTCATAAATGTTTATTGTTATATGTCATCAATTGTTATGCAGCATTGACTAACTGAGCTGGTTTCGTCTTTCTACATTTTGTCTACACAGAATCTCCTAGAAGTTTTAAATTTAAATCAGCAAAAATAGAAATTTGGCATCTACTCATATTGTTCCTCACCTCTATATTTTTAATAAATCTCTACATAATCTGCATTATAATCTACTTTACCCTCATTAGTACTATTTCATATCATCTCTGTTTTTACCTCCAAATATGCATGTTGCTACTGAAAACGAGCAATCAACAAGCATCCTATAAGACAATGAACATAAAGTAGGACATTGGTGTCGCCCAAGTGTGTCCGCCAAAATCAGGCGTTGGGAAGTTTAATTCTGAGTGCAGCAATGTTAGGGGATGAGGCCTAGAGGGAGAGGTTTACGCGGTGAGGAATCCATCCTCATAAATTGATGAATGCTACTGTGAGAGTGAGGCTTGCTGAGTGCAGTTCATTCTCTTTGCCCGTCTGTCATCTGACAAAACAGCATTTGCCTCCCTCAGACTCTTCCACCTTTCACCATGGGAGAACAAAATAAGAAAGCCCATACCAGGTGCCAGCACCCTCTCTTGGTTTTCCTGCCTCCAGAACTGTGAGAAACAATTTTCTCTTCTTTATAAATCACCTGGTCTCCAGTATTTTGTTCTAACAGCACAGACTCATCAGGTCAGGCACACTTTCCTTGGAGTTGTGGACCAAGGCTTTTGTCAACAACTAGGTGATCTAGAAGAGCAAGTGTGCATTTCTCCCAAAGAAACTCCAGAGTAAAATTGTGCCCAAGAGGACAGAGCAGCTCTATCTAGTTGTTGCTACAAAAGTAGGATACTACATTTTTGCATAAACTTGTGTTGATTTTAAACTTTTATATGAATTGCTTCTCCTGAGCCTAGAAAAGACTCTTGGTCACGTCACCAAATCATGCAGAAATATCATTTGCTTAGTGCTTATGATTACAACAAACTGAACTCTTTGGAGGTGTAAGTTGGCTATTAGTAGGTTAATCCAAGTATTGAGAATGAATGTGGTAGAATAGGTACTTACTATTTGTCAAATAAATGGCTAGATGATTGAATAAACATTCATCTCTGAAGGCACTCCCCAAATAGCCTAGTGAATTGTCACAGAGGGTAAAACTAAAAGGAGCAAAGATTTGAAACTAGAATCATCTGTGAAACATTAGGATTTTTGCCAAAGTACTTTGTTCCTGGCCCTCCAGTTTCAAGAGCAATCAATTGTGTCACAACTTGTCTTGTCAATTCTTCATTTAAGCAGGTTAGCACACTAGATTTGTACCTCTATTGACCATTTTTTACTACATATCTAGTCGTAATCATCAAACACAGTCATTCCTGTCCCTATAATCTGACCAGATTGTGAGTTACTTATTAGTAATTCATCCACTCGTCTGTTAATGTATTGTACCTCATTAATATGGGCTACATTTTTGTAAGGAATATTCAATAGCCATGTCTATATGAGATATGTTAGCTTGGGCTGCTATGGAGTTTAGTGGAGATAGAGCGAAGTCAATAAGACACATTAAGTCAATAAGTTTACACCACCAAATTGCATCCTTTAGTTATTGCAGTAGAATATGGCTATTTTGGCATTCAAGTTTAATTTCACTAAAATTATAACCTGGACATTTTTTAAAGAGGAAAGCTCTTGTGACTACACTGTGTGCATTTGTGTAACATATACTTTATGACAACACCAAAAAGCTTTATAAAATCACCATAGGTAGTGATCACTAAATAACAAATATTATAATGAGAGAGCAGAAAAGGTTAAAAACAATAGCATATCTACCTCCTACTATGAGCCAGCCATTTTTTTTCAATATTGCAGCAGGTAGTCTCCGAAGATGACTTCTATCGGTGCCTTCCTATGCTGTATGCATATGTCACTCCTCAAATCAAAGGGTGAGGAGTTTTTCACTTTCCTGTAAGTTTAACAGGCTAGTTACAAGCTTTCATTAATATACAGCCTCAGCCAGTAGGCCTAACCCTGAGTTGCTGCTTCTTCCTCTTGAAAGCCAGCAGCCATTTAGGAAGACCAACTACCGTGAGATCACAATGCTGTGAGGAAGCTCATGCCAGGTGGGGAGGCCATATGGAGAGAGAATGAGACAGAGACAGCACAGCCAGCTCTTGACATCCCTACCGATGTCCCACACAGGGGAATGACAAAACCCTCTTGAACATTCCAATCCATACAACACAAGTACCCAGCTGAACCCAATTCAGACATTAAACTGTAACAACTGTAACAAAGAGTAAACTGACCTTGTTTGAAGCCACAATTTTGATGGTGGCTCTTTATCAGCAATATAAAAAAGTGAGAAAAGATGTATTTATATAATTTAACTTGCAAAGCAACCCCATGGACAGTTACTATAGTATTCCCATTGTATAGATAAGAAAACTGAGGAACCAGAAAGTTGAGATAGCAAATAGCAGAATAAGAATTTGCAGTTTGCAAATTTGCAAATGCAGTTTGCCTCCAGAGTCCTTGATCTTAACCTTCATGTGCAGTTGGTATCAATAAAACAGTCATAGGATCTGGCCATAGCATTCACAGAGATTATAATGCTGTGTTACAAGATATGCCATTCATTCTTTATTCTTTGTAAACACTATCCCTAGAATTGTGGAAATTTTTTGCTCTGAACACGCTTAACGTAAAAATATTTCTAAATTTTCTGACTGGGATTCATTGAAAATATCCAAATACAAATAAAATTTAAAGGAATGGTTTACTCTAGAATCATCTGGTAGTGGCTTTTTTTCCTCCATGTAAATAAGGATTCGTTAGGGCACAAAAAGTGTAGGTAATAGTGACTTTTTTTTTCAGACCAATGCAACTACTAAAGTGGAATTCCATTTTTATGCCCTAAGGAAAACACTTACATTTTATAGCTGCAGAGACCATTTAATGGTGTCACATATGGACCATCAGGATGCCCATGATTTATGCACTGTGGGAAAGGCTTTTCAAATTTAACTCAATCTCAAGTTATCCTTTCTACCAAAAGCAACAGGGATATAAAACCATCTTGTCACTGTCACAGCCTGCAAGGAAATGCATCAAATAAGTTGAGACATGATTCATCCTATCTCCAGCCCTCTTAAAGTAAAAGCTTGTCTTTGATTGCTATTTATACCTAGACGGAACATTCCTTCTGGATTTTTTTAAGCTTTCAATAGTCAATGTCATGTATACATGTTTGAGCTCCCAAGAGAAGTCTCAAAATGTGTCCTAAGGATCATTCCTCCTCTCCACTAACATACTCTAAAATACAAGGGAATTTTGCCTGATGTTAAAATAGTAAAGAATTCAGTTTGGATAAGGATTCCTCTTCAAACAGCTGGTATCTTAAAACAAGTACTACCATTGATTTTGTCTTTAATATCCATTATTTTCCCCAAACTTCCCAAGAAATGATTTGAAAGAAGTTGATGTTTTCCAATTACATTAGATTGAGCAGTTCAATTTAGCTCTGCTTTTATGTCTTAGAGCTATCTTGGGGATTACTTTCTTATTGTCCTAAAATGCTCACTATTAAAACAATGGGTTAGTTTTTTACATTATCATGGCTGTACCATGTTTAATCAATATTTATTAATTTTTCCATCTTAGAGAAATCTCAATGTGTAAAAGAAAAAAATCTGGATATTGAAGACTCTTCTGAAGCAACAGCTTAAAGTACCTGTTAAAAGGTTGCTGGGCCGGCGCCATGGCTCATTTGGCTAATCCTCCCCCTACGGCACCGGTTCTGGTCCCAGTTCTAGTCCAGGTTCTAGTCCTGGTTGGGGCGCCGGATTCTGTCCTGGTTGCTCCTCTTCCAGTCCAGCTCTCTGCTGTGGCCTGGGAAGATAGTGGAGGTTGGCCTAAGTGCTTGGGCCCTGCACCTGCATGGGAGACCAGGAGGAAGCACCTGGCTCCTGGCTTCGGATAGGTGCAGCGCGCCCGCCAGAGCAGCCATTTGGGGGGCGGGGGGTGAGCCAACAGAAGGAAGACCTTTCTCTCTGTCTCCCTCTCACAAACTCTGCCTGTCAAAAAAAAAAAAAAAAAAAAGTTGGTTGCTGGTTGTCATTGTGGCTCGGCAGGTTAAGCCACTACCTATAGCACAGACATCCATATGGGCACAGGTCCTACCTTCTCCAGCTCTCTGCTGGGAAAGCATCTGGCCTGGCCTGCTCCTGGTCATTGCAGCCACCTGGGGAGTGAACCAGCCAAAGGAGGTTCTCTGTCTCTGTCTCTTCTCTCTCTCTGTAACTCTGACTTCAAATAAAATAAATAAATCTTAAAAAAATAGTTGACTGCTATCAGATGCTAATGTGCCATGCATGACTAATGAATACAATACTAACAACTCCATAACAGATATTGAAAAAGTTAAGCAAAAATAATCTGGAACCATAGGAGCTGGGTGTAGATAATAAATTATTATATTGTGATATTTGTGAATCTGGCATTTTAAAATAATTAGAAGATACAAATGTCAACATTTGATAGTCTTAAAAGACAACCATGTGATATTAATTTTTTGAAGAAACTTTTAGGATTTAGCTGTTGTTTGTCACAATGCTAACACCACTATTTTCTGTTTAAAATGTTTTTTTTTCTACTTAATGGACCAGTATAATTCCCAAACTATAGTACATCAAATGCCCAGAATAGGCCTTTGTTGGAGAGAGGAGTGTGTGTGTGTGTGTGTGTGTGTGTGGCGTGCACATGCAGGAATTTGTCAGGTCATATGTTTGGCCATGCCTGTTTGCTTCCTCCCCTCTAGGAGTTCTTCAATTCTGAATATTCTAGTACACACTCTGCCAGTGATTTTCTATGAAAACCTAAGCAAGTAGCTTAATGTGCTTACAGTGTAGTTACTTTATTTGAAGAAGGGAAAATATATTAATTAGATAACTTGTAGAAATTATTCAAATAAATTATTTTCAAGCATTCTGAAAAGTAAGACACACTAATTTATTTATTTATTGACAGGTAGAGTTATAGACAGAGAGAGAGACAGAGAGAAAGGTCTTCCTTCCATTGGTTCACCCCCCCAAATGGCTGCCACAGCCAGCGCTGTGTCAATCTGAAGCCAGGAGCCAGGTGCTTCCTCCCAGTCTCCCATGCGGGTGCAGGACCCAAGCACTTGGGCCATCCTCCATTGCCTTCCCAGGCCACAGCAGAGAGCTGGACTGGAAGAGGAGCAACTGGGACTAGAACCCGGGGCCCATATGGGATGCCGGCGCTGCAGGCAGAGAATTAACCAAGTGAGCCATGCCGCTGGCCCCAACACACTAATTTCACTCAGGATATTTCTGAGAACATTCAACTCTTCAGTTCTGATTTAGTCAACTGGTAAAACTGAAGCAAATTTTAAAATATTTTATTTCTATAATGTAACATATAGCTAAAACATTACACCAGTCATCAAGTAGATAAATTATTGTCAAGGGTATGTTATTGAGAATCATACATGGAGCCGGCACCATGGCGCAGTAGGTTACTTAGCCAGTTCTAGTCTTGGCTGTTCCTCTTCCAAACCAGCACTCTGCTGTGGCCTGGGAAAGCAGTAGAAGATGGCCCAAGTGCTTGGGTCCCTGCACCCACATGGGAGACCCGGACGAGGCTCCTGGCTCCTGGCTTCGGATCAGCGCAGCTCGGGCCATGCGGCCATTTGGGGAGTGAACCAACGGAAGGAATGCCTTTCTCTCTATCTCTGTCTCTCCCTCCCACTGTCTGTAAATAAAATCTTTAAAAAAGAGAGAGAGAGAATAATGCATGACAAATACAACTATCAAATAAATTCTGTACTCATCCATGACATTTTATTTTCATTTAAATTTTCTTTATCAAATTCCCTAAATAATAAAGGGTGGCCAAGTAACATGTAAAACAAGGCTCAACTTTATTATTTAGGGAATTTAATTCGTTTATACTCAAGGTTATTATTGATAAGTGAATATTCATTCTGTCACTTGAATATTGTTTTCTGATTGTGTGTTCTTTTGTATATTCTTTGGTCCTTTTTACTACTTTTAATACTTATTTCTGTAATTTGGCGGTTTTGTGTATTATATGGTCTGATTCTTTATTTCACTTGTGCATCTGTTTTACAAGTGAGTTTTACCCTTCTGTGTGTTTCAGGATTGTGTGTTTTTGCTATCCTTCTACTTCTGGATATAGGATTCCCTTGAGAATTTCTTGTACGGCTGATCAGGCTGTGAAGAACTAACTCAGGGTATTGGTGTTTTGTTTGGGAAAGGATATTTCTCCTTCACCTATGAAGGATAATTTTGCGAGTTATAGCTCGCTTGATCGGAATAATTTTTTTCAGTACTTTATATATAGTCCCATTATCTTCTGGCCTATGATGCTTCTGTGGAGATGTCTACACTTAGTCTGATAGGAAATTACTTACAATCGACTTGACAACATTTTACTGCTGTTTTTCATTTTTTTCTTTTTTTTTCTTCGTTTGAAAGTCAGAGGTACAGAGACAGACAGAAATCATCCATGATGTGGTTCATATTCCAAACGCCCCAAACAGCTAGGACTGAATCAGATCCAAGCCAGAATCCGGGATCTGAATCTGATTTCTCATGTGGATATCAGGAATACAAGTATTGTGCCATCGCTACTTGCTACTCCCAGGGTCTGCATTAACAGGAGGCTGGAATTTAGAACGCAGCCGTCTGATAGGGAGGTAGACACCCCAAGTAGCATTTCAGCACTGTAATAAATTATCCACCACTGCTGTGTTCAGAATTTTCTTTTTGTCTTGGACTTTTGACAGTTTGACTCTCATATTCCTTATGATGATGGATCATTTTAATATAATGTGATTGGTATGCTTTGAGCTTACCATTTTACAAAGGTTTGTGTCACTTTCAAGGTTTGAGTTTTCATTTTTTCATAAAATAGATTTTCCATTTTACCTTTTCTTTCCTTATGAAATTACAATAATGCAAATATTTGTTCACTTAATTATGTTCTGTGAGTCTTCATTCTTTGTCATTGCTTTTATTTTTGTTTAACTAGGTTATTTCAAAAGATATGTCTTCAAGTTCAGAATTGGTTGCTTCTGTTTGATCTTTTTTTTCGTCGAAGTTCCCAAATCTATTTTTCACTCGGTGAACTCTTTAGCTCCAAGATTTCTGCTTGGTTCTTTTCTATGATGCATCTTTATTGAATTTCTCATTCAGATTGCAAGTTATTTTCCTCATTCCACTGAACTGTTCTTCTGTATCTTCTTACAGCTCACTGGGTTTCCTTAGGGTCATCATTTTGCATTTTTCTCCAGGCATTTTGTAGACTCCTTTATTTTACGATCTGTTTCTGGGAAGTTAAGACCTTCCGTTGGAGATATCAGGCCTACTTGCTTTTTCATGCTTCCTGTGCCACTATCTCGATGTCTGCACTCCTGTTAGAACAGTCATCTCTTCCTACTCCACAGAGTACCTTTTACAGGAAAAGACTTTTTCCTACAGATGAGTCATAAGGTGTCAGTTGAGTAGATTGTTTTGGTTTGCACTCTGATCGGACAGAGATGTAACCTCCGTGGTGATTCCTCAGGTATGGTCAACATTAGTGTTGGTTGTTTCTCCATGGTTCAGAATGCAGGTATCTGTGGAAGTAGTATTCATAAGGCGACTTTAGGGTGTCTGTGGGCTGCTGGGGCTTTGTGACCTCAGGGCTTAGGGAGTGAACTCTGATCACCAATTGCAGCCAGGCCTCCAGCAGGGACAGTGATCCTGCTGGAAGCACAGGCCACAGGAGAGACACCCTCAGGCCTCTCAGGAGCTCTTGTCCCTGGTGGTCAGGGCCCCTGGGAACAGCAATGGTGGCATGGGGGTGTGTAGTGTGGTGGACATGTCCCTAGCACCACAGGGGCAAACTCCACTGGTAGAGGAAGCCTCTGGTGGTTACAGCTGTGATGCTGGGAGTGGACAGTGTACAGGACGTGTCCACAGCTGTGCAGGATTGAAATCCACTGGCAGTGGGCGCTTCTTGAAATGGCAGCAGCAGTGCTGGAGAATTGAGCGTGTGTTCTCAGGCCCCATGGGGGTGATCTCCACTAGTGGCTGCAGCTTCTGGCCAGTGCTGAGGACATGGACGAGTAGATGTATTCTTAGGCTCTGTTGGGATGAGAGTCACTGGCGTGGGAAGTTCCAGTGTGCACTGGGGTATGGATTGTAGTGTACATGTTCTCAGGTTCCACATGAGGGAGCACCGCTAGCAGCAGGGGCCTGCAGTAGTGGCAGTGGTGGTACCAGAGGCATGGACCATGGGGCATGTGTCCCCTGGTCCTCCTCGGGTGAATGCAGCTGGCAAATGTGGTCTCCAGCGACTGCAGTGGAAGTTTTATGGATGTGGACTGTGGATGGCATCTCCTTAGCTAGCAGTAACGAACACTGATGTTGGTTGGGCCATGGGCGGTGACAGTAGTGTCACCACAAAGAGGGGAAGGATTAGTCTCCAGGCCCAGATGCTTCAGTTTCTCAGTTGTTGGGGTGACATCTTTTACTGTTCTGAGCCACCTGTCCAGTGTGGAGCAGTGTGCTGTGTGGGCTTCGATGCTGCTATCACAGTTGCCCCGGGGTTTTAGGTGGGTTCATGCAATTGCAGCTTTTTGTGAAGTATGGTAGAAATTTGTCGGGCTCTGGTGTTGGGGAGATGTGCATACTTCTGGCCCCCGGGGCAGCACGGATTCTAATAGAAATTTGTCGGGCTCTGGTGTCGGGGAGATGTGCATACTTCTGGCCCCCGGGGCAGCATGGATTCTAACAGTGGCTTTGTCTTCAAGGTAGCTCCATACTGCAGCTCTTGGGTTTCCATAGGTGAGGTCAGAGGGAGATAATATGAATCCTACATTGAATTAAAGCCAGTGTGTGTGTTCAAGGCCACCCCCAAGACTGGGCTCCAAGTCCACGAGGACTGTGAAACTCTCCTACAGTTAGAATCACCAGCATTTGAAGCGACAATGGGATGCACTGGGACTCTCTCATTCACCCTTTACCCTGCATTGGTCTGCAGCTGGGGTCACAGTGATCATGAACTTCATCCCTTTCTCTCTGCTGTCATCCGACTTCGTGCCTTACAGGTTCCTGTCACTCCCTTGCCGAGTTCCAGGCCTCTCCTGCAGTCACTCACCTCAAAACCAGAGTTAGTCATGTGTTGTTTGGTTCTTATTTGCAGAGGAGGTGTGTGCTGGGCTTCTCTGTTCACTCATCTCAGAACCTCCCTCAGGTTTTCCTTTAAAAAAATTTGTGTGTGATCCTCTTTAAGAAACTATTCATGCCAGGCAGTAATTAAACTTCAGATACTTCTATGAGCACATAAAGTGGGGAATTATTCTCTTAGGGCTTGTGGCACCGTTTCCTAGCAGGATTTGCTCTATTATGCAGCTGTTGATGAATAAGTCGTGCAACAGTATCAGGAAACATCAAAAATGTTTGTGGATTGGAATAAGTTGCTGTTAGAAAAGTTCAAATCATTCTTTCTAAAAAGCTAACTTCTAATTTGTATAGAAATCAGTGGAATCCCAGAGGCTATATGAAAATCCCCACAGTGCTTTCTGAGAAAGAGACCTAAGCATAGCAATTATTGCATTGTTTGTGGTTATAGTGCAGTTAACCTCTCCCTGCTATATCCTCGGGCATACAAAGAAATTTAATACAGCAAAGATACACTTTTTTCTTCTTTTCATACCTAATGTCTTTGCTTTATGTCATTGGAATTACAGACTTTTCTTTTTAATTCACCACCCAAATTTTTTAAATTGAATTATTTAATTGAGAGGCAGAATGGGGATTGGGACAGAGAAAGAAATAGAGAGGTAGACAGACTGATAAACAGTCCCGACCTCCCAGTTTACTCCCTAAATGCCCATGACAGCCAGGGTTGGGCCAGTCTGAAACCGGAGCCAGGATCTCAACCTGGGTCTCCCACGTGGGTGGCACAGACACAAATACACAAGTCACCACCTGCTGCCTCCCAGGGTGCACATCAGCAGGAATCTGGAATGCAGAGTACATCAGCAACTCGAACCTAGGTACTTGCACTTTTAATAGTAGAGAAAAAGAATTACACTAAAAATATTTAACAACCTCTTCAATAGGAGTGATGCTTAATCAGAATGATGCCAAACTACAGCAGCAGCCAATGAGAAGAGTTCCATGTGTAAGCAACTCACACAGACCAGCTTAGGACCAGCCATAGTGAAGGTTTTTTATAGTGTCAAAGAAACTTCCAGAAACTCCTAAATTTCAGATCTCTAGTCCTTATTTCCTTCCTTAACCAAAGTTTTAAAATTCTAAGGTTTCTAGATGACACCTACAGCAAAATAAGGCTTGGAGATATCATCGAAAGTCAAAGCCTGAAGTTATAAATGCACACGCACACACACGCACACACACGCACATGCACACACACACACATAGGCATTTAACTATAAAAGCATCTATCTATCTATATATCTATGCAATATTTGACAGTAACAGATGTGATATATCTGAACACTGACCCTGGAAATCAAACTCAACATCCGTCTTCTCCCAAGCTTGCTCCCTCTCCATCTTTACCCATCTCAGTTGACAGCCACCTCATCTTTCCACTTGTTCCGGGTTAAAGCTTGGGAGTCATCTTTGACTGTTCTTTCACATCCATCTTCAAATGTCAGGGAATCATACTTCCTCTGCCATTGAAAGAGACCCAAAATCTGGCATCTGACCATTTCTTCAGCTCTCACTAGTGTAAACACGATCCCCTGAGACCCACTAGGCTGGAATCGCCACTTGCATAGACCCCCTACCATCATAGGGTACCCCTACCTTTATTCCACCTGGGTCTGTCTCATTTACTACCTTTAAAAATATAATTCAGATCCCATCAACTCTTGGCTGAAAACCTCACAATGGCTTCTCATACCTCTCAACATAATAGCAATGCCCTTATAGTATCCCTTACCTGGCCCACTCCCATTATTTTTTCAACCCCATGTCCAATTCTCACCCTTGGTTCACTTTGTACTTTGGTTCACGAATCCCCCTGGACTCCTCACTATTCCTCCAAGACAGTAGCCCTTCACTCTGCTATTTCCCCTGCCTGAATGGTCTTTTTCTTTAGTCTACATGTGCCAGTTCTGTTCGTCCTTTATTTTTTTAAAGATTTTATTTATTTATTTGACACCCAGAGTTACAGACAGTGAGAGAGAGACAGAGAGAGAGAGAGGTCTTCCTTCCATTGGTTCATTCTCCAAGTGGCCGCAACAGCCGGAGCTGAGCCAATCTGAAGCCAGGAGCCAGATGCCTCCTCCTGGTCTCCCATGTGGGTGCAGGGGCCAAGGAATTGGGCCATCCTCCACTCCTTTCCCAGACCACAAGAGAGCTGAACTGGAAGAGGAGCAACTAGGACTAGAATCAGTGCCTATATGGGATGCCGACGCCACAGGCAGAGGATTAACCTAGTGTGCCACGGCGCCAACCCCTCTGTCCTTTAAATAATTGCTCAGTATGTCTATCAAACCTACCACTGTGTTTAAAATGGCAGCCAGGGGCTGACACTTGGCGCAGTGTTAAGATGCTGCTTGAAATACCTGCCTCCCATATTCGAGTCCTGTGTTCAAGTCCTGGCTCTGCTTCCCATTCTGGCCTCCTGCTAATGCACACCCTGGGAGGCAGCAGTGATGACTGAAGTAACTGTTACCCTGCTATCCATGTTGGGGACCTGGATTGAGTTCCCAGTCCTGGCTTCAGGCTAGCTTAGCCCAGTCTATTGCAGGTACTTGGGGAATGATACGTTCAGATAAATAAAAATTTTTCTATTTCCAAATTTCCTAGAATTCAAGACTGTCCACATTCTCTAAACTTACTTATTTGTTGGATTGACTGTTTCAAACCACCTCCCCCTCTCTTCCCACCAAAATGTAACTCCTTTAGGCCAAGGACTTTTGCCCATTTTATAGACTGATCTTTAGAGCTGTAGAACAGGGTTTGTAGCAATGTAGACTTGGTAAACAAATTTTGATTGGAGAAATGAAAGCATGAACACGATGTGACATCACAGTACAAGTCAGTGGACAATGAGTTAAGCAAATGTTTCTGCAGAAGAGATGGCAGAGAACCTGATCCATATATTATTGATCTTAGTATGCCATAAATATAGTATGCTTAGATATACATTTAACTATGTCTGTTTATGAAGAGAGGGTGGAAAAATGGAAAAATCACACAGTAGTACATGATTATTATTTCACTTATATTTCTCTTTTTAAAATTTTTTTGAATTAGCATGTAGCCTTTATAATCAGAAAATATAAATATTACCTTTTAAGCATAACTCAATTGAACATTGCTTCCGCTAGACATGTTTATCTGAATACTCTGTCTGACTCAACACTCAGTCTGACTCAGATTCTCATTTTCTCCTACCCACACATCTCCAGGTATTTAAACTACAATGGTTGACTAAATGGTTTGCATTATTGTTGCGTGTACAGGTTATTGTCTACAAGACTTCATTGCTGAAGTGACCTTGTGTCTCTTGATAATGTGATTTCACTTCTCCATCAGGAGGACCGGTACTCTTTAGAGGTCTCTTTCTATTTTTGTGTTTTCTAAAAATTATGTTGACTAAGAAGGAAGTTAAAAATATATTATTGCAAAAATTAAAAAAGAAAGAGGGAAGAGAAAGAGGGTGTCAGAGAGGGAAAGGGAGAAAAGGAAGTACCACTGTATTCTTGGAATTGTATCTATGAGCTACATTGAATCTTTTCTCTTTATACTAAATTAGTATATACAAAATATAAGTTCCATTTTGTAAATTAAAAAAAAATACCTTTCCTTACAAGCAAGGAAAAAAGTTATGTTAGTATGCCACTTAACCCCGAAATGTTTATTTTTATAAATTCAGGTTCAGATCTTCATGCTACTCAGGAAATTCTGTATTGTCGTGTCTTCACTTTATGGTATAAATGAGCTACTAAGAAAATTTTTATTTCATTAAAATTAATGCCCAATTGCAACTATTTAAATTCTATAACAAAAATAACAAATATTCATTGTAGAGGAAAAAGCAAATAAATACTGCCTGGAAAGGAAAAATCATTTTTTATGTTTTCATCACTTTTTCCCTTTATACATTTAAATATGACTATTTTTTATTACAGAAGTAGAATAATAAATCTGATTTCATAACAATGATATTTAATACTGAATTTTTCAATGCCAATTAGTAGATTTTTTACAATATAATTTTAGTAACTCAATAAAGCAATTTAGTACCATTCTTTCCATTAATGGCAGAAGTCAACTGGATCTTCTAACTCAACATATATTTATACATGCAACTTCTAAGTAGACTCCAGAAACCCAGTGCCATTATAAATGTCCATAGTATTCTGGACATTTACATTTGTTTTTGAACAATATGGTTTTATTTCCTTGCATCAAAATCCTTGTGTTTATTTTTTAAAATTTCTTTAAGATGAATTCCTAGAAATGATGTTATTGATTCCAATGGGCAAGAATGTTTTATTTTTTCCCTAATAGCTCTATTACCAAAATTATTACAGCTTCTGACCAATGCCCTCAATTTTTACATCAGTAGCCTATAAAACTGATTTTTCAATTACTTTTGTAGCTAAATTGTAGGTATACTAAAAATGTTAATATTTAAATACTCATTGGAATGAGCTTTGTTAAATTGCTTTTTAAATTACTCAGAATCTAGATGGAGCAAGTAAAAAATCATCACAAATAGTTTCAGCAGTTAAATGTGGCACATTGATATGTAAGCAGTGGTAGATTCACATTATGAAGAACTTTGAAATAAATCAAAATTACATGGTGCTGTAAACGTATCCACTAAGTGTAGGAGCACAATTAGGCATCTAATTATATGGGGAAAAGCAATCATATCCCAAGTAGGAACCTAAGCCACAAAACCTGTTCCTACTTGAGTTTGCTCTGCAAACCCTGGGGCTCTTCAGTGGTTTCCATGCTTTCAGGACTTTCCACAAACTTGCCCCAGTTGTTACTTCACACCTCTCTCCTTAATGGACACTTCATGTGAGCTTCTCGGTCATGTTATCTCCATCAGATTCCCTTTGTAACCGTTTTTTACTCCTTTTACATCATGTGTCCAAATAGCTTGCCCACCCAACTTGCATCTGTCAAACCTTGCCAAAAACCATCATTCAAAATTTGACACTCAGTCTTAAGACCCCTCTCTGATTAAGAAACAAGAGAAAATTGGTGGAAATTCCTACTGTCAACCGATTCATCCTTCAAAAGGTCATACAATTAAAAAAAATCCTTCCCTCTGTTTTACTCCTAACCATAAAAAAAAAAAATCTTGGTGTTAAATTGGAAATTGCATAGAAAATTAATCAATTTAAAAAAAATATATCATGTAGGATCTCTGTCCTTAATGTGCTATACATTGTGAATTAATACTATAACTAGTATTCCAACAGTATTTTTCACTTTGTGTTGCTATGTGAGGGCAAACTGTTGAAATCTTTACTTAATATATATACTAAACTGATCTTCTGTTTATAAAGAGAATTGAAAATGAATCTTGATGTGAAGCAAGGGGAGAGGGAGTGGGAAAGGGGAGGGTTGCGGGTGGGAGGGAAGTTATGGGGGGGGGAAGCCATTGTAATCTATAAGCTGTATTTTGGAAATTTATATTCTTTAAATAAAAGCGTTATAAAAAATAAAAAACAAACAAAAAAATAATATTTCATGCAAGTGTGGAAGGCATAGAAGACATTTTTTTTTGGAAAGATATAGATCAGGCATATAAGATTTTAATCTGGAAAGGAGGTATAGATGTATAATGTTCATGGCCAGATAATTCCAAGCCATCAGTGGATGTCATTCCCTTACACTGTTGTTGTTGGGGAAGAGGTGGTAGAACTGGAGGACCAAAGGCATTTGGTCAACTTAACACATGTACTAATTCCATTCTTCTCCTTCCTTTTTCACTATAATTTCACAGCAATGCAGCAGGAGCAAACACTCAGCCCAAAGATGTCCTCCCAGTTATCAGACCACACAAGACATGAAGCATTCTTTTGGCAGTTCATTTTAATTTTTGTCTTTTTAATTTCTAAAAAAAAAGTAAAAATAAAGTCACTGAAGACTATTGCCTGCTATGTGCCAATATAACTTCCCAAATACTATTTGATATGTATTTTATTCTTACTATTTGTCTTTCTAGTATAGTTAGAGTATCTGTTTCTTTCCATTAATTGCAGAAGTCAACTGGATCTTCTAACTCAACATATATTTATACATGCAACTTCTAAGTAGACTCCAGAAACCCAGTGCCATTATAAAAGTCCGAGATAAATGATGTAAAAGAGACAGACACCTTAGATGGAATCTAAGAAAGTTCAGTTTGGAAAGCAATTATAGTTTTACAAGAAGTTATAGTAGAAAAAGAACACAATTTAGAAGCTATTTTTGTACACAGGAGGATGAAATCCCTTACTAGAATTTCATTTATTCTCTTTGAGAAACATGGAAAAGGAAGAAGAAAAGAAAGCTTATCTATGGGGTTGGAGTTCAGAGACGGAACCTTATCAAGGAGAAAGTTTGGGTTTGGGATTACACAAGAAAATGCCATATAAATCACTTGTCATTTGACAACACAAAGATAGAAGGGAATTTTACTCCATCTCATTGAATAATGGGAGGAAGTAGAGACTAGTAGCTGAGAGCTGACTACAAATAATAGGACACCATGGAGAAGAGGCATGGTTGGGAAATCATGTATGAACTACATAAAGGATGTAGTTTCCATAACATCAATGAAGAATAAAATAGAGGAAGGATATTGCTGTAGTAACCACCAGGTCTGGATCATGTAAGAGGATAAAGTCTAAATGACACCAGCCATAGATACTGCAGAACTAGAAGCAGCTGAGACAAAGATTTCCAATGACCAACATGAGAAGATCAATTCAGAGACCTCAAACAGAGGATGCTGACAGCTAGGGATGAGCCTGGTATCTGGTCTTCAAAATAATTTGGCTGTGTTTCATCTCCTAAAAGAATTTTGAAGGTTATTTATACTTTGTCAGTGTTTAAGTTGGTAACTATAATATTCCACAGTAGTTTAAATAATTGTGAAATATGTCATGACTGGTATATTAGCAATATTGATTTTCAAAATATGTTATTTTAGTCTTTAAAATGTATTCAATGAAATCTGAATGCTACACAGATTTGATATTTGCTATAATCCATTTTTAAAATACATGAACTAGCTAGCTATTCTTTAGAGCCAGAATCTTATTTATTCATTTATTTATTTATTTAATTCATTCATTCATTCATTCATATTCATGTCATTTGAGAGAGACAAAGATCTATCAGCTGTTTCACTTCCCAAATGCCCACATAACCAGGAGCCTGGCACTCAATCCAGATTTCCCAGATGGGTGGCAGATCCATCTTCCTACTAATGTGCAGCCTGGGCAGCAGCAGGTGGTACCTCAAATATTTGCCTCCCTGCCACCCATGTCACAATAGATTCAAAGAAATCATCTCACCTTTTCACAAATTTTAAGTACATCTGTTTAAAACCAGAGAGTTGTAGATGTAACTTACTGAAAAGCCTCCCCTGTAACCTATGGGAAAGGCCCATCTTTACTGTCAGATTCTTTATCCTGATAGGATTTACTTTCTCCCAGATGTCTAACTTGACATTTCTGTTCAGATGAACATACGCGTTTTCATGACAAAGATACACTTCTGACATCCAGTTCCAAGATATACAGATAAGGCAGAGATCCAGGCCAGGAGTTTGTCATCTGGATGAAATGAAGCACATAGCACAGAGTATTTCTTACCAAAGTTTTCTTTGTATTTGCTTTGACTGTATTCTCATTCAGGAGCAATGCATTCTTTGACAATAGTCAAGAAAAGGAACAGGCAGGATTCTGAGTCAATAACAAATCACCACCCCCACTGTTTTATCCTGAGCTTTCTTAATTTAGAGCATCCTCATATAGTCCAAGGCATGCTTTTTCTTCTGTCACTCCTCATCTGTAAAACATACAGATAAAAGACAGAAATCTAAGAAACTCAGACATGGGTTGTGTTACTTTGAATAAAGGAGGTTTTGTTGGCATCACACAAACTTACCCATTTGCTTGGAGGCCCGATGTTTCTGCACCCAGGTGCACTGCACTAAAGTAAGACTCAGCATGTGTTATCTTTGTTAAGCTGGAGAAGGGTAATTGTGAGGGAGAAGCAGCAGGGGAGTCCTCTGAGCAGCTTGAGGAAAGAAAACATATAGAAGAAGACACTCCAGACATTGCTTCTTTGAAATTTTCCTTTCCAGTCTTCCTCTTGGAAAGTCTTCAGGTACCCCAATGGTACACATCAAGAGGACATATTCCTAGTCCATGGCACAAGAGAACAGCTAACACCAGAGAAGTAGACCTGAAATAGTGGTAATGGAAGCTTCCCTTTATCTTGGGGAGAAAGGCAATAAAGAAGAGGTGAACTGAGTACTTACTCAAAATTAATGAAGTTATTTTGAGAAAGACCAGATTCTAAAATGGAAGACAATAAGTCATGCTTCATTGACAGTCATGGAAATGCATTGTGTGCATATGAGCACATTAAGTCAGATTTTATTTCTGCATATTCAAGTCATAGACAAAATTATCCCCATTATGGTACAGATTAGAAATGAATGGGAGCTGGAAAACTTTTACTCAAGAGCATTAGTCCTTGTAGAGAGAGTTCTAAACGCTATTCTGTTGTCAACCATTCTGAGGGTTGGGGGAGCAGGATTTTATCTTTTAGTAAAGAATTTTGCTGTTGTTGTGTTTGTGTTTTCACTGCCAAAAGGAACTAAGGCATCCTCCCCCAAAACAAACCCTATTAAAAATGTTCTGGTTGAAGCATGAGTTGGAAGTCCAGAGCCTTATCCATTTGGTCTCCTATTTACCTCTCAGAGCTTCCCCTGAGTCTCCTTCACAAAGGCTTTGGATTTCACGATATTTAATTTGTAAAATATTGGGCTACATTGATTTTTAATAGACCTTGAGATCAAGCTTTCAACAACTTCAACATTCATAATATAGCTGGAAGCCTCAAAACATTGTTTTACAATTTCTGAAGTAACTGATTCATCACTAAAAATGCTAGGGAATCAGGAAATCTGCGTTTGCATTCTAAATAAATAACTTGAATGGTTAATAAATTTATCAAGCTACCAAACCTTCCCAAATCTCAGTTAAGCTACCTGTGATCGCCTACTTTACAGGTTTCTTAGAAAGATTAGCCCTAAGTGAAGCATATGAAGCATTTAATATGTACTACTACATGACACACAGTAGGACTCAGCAAATCATGAATAAATTGATGAAATTTTAAATTCATGTTTTAATTAAGCTATTTCTAGCCAAGTTCTCTTCTGCATATGTCTTCAATTTTTTCTTTCTTCAACACACATCAAACTTCTAAAATCTTACTTGAATGATCTTCTCTTTGTGACAGAGGGAGAAAAAACATGCAATTGTGAACATCTGAATGTTCAAATAAGAAAAATAAACCGAGGACAAATGACGTAGGTCCCAGGAGAGGGGGGTGTTGAATCATTTTATAGCCTTTTAACATTGCACCTGATAAGGTAAAGGAGTATGAAATCAAAGGTCCGTGGGAGAAAGAGGAGAATGGCAACCAAGTAAAGCTGCAGCAGAAGTGAATTCCTAAGTCTGGATTGAAAAACTATGGTAATATGTCACAAAGGGTCATCATCAAGTCTCAAATCGCCAAGAAAATTTATAGCTATCTTTAATAAGTTATATAAAAAAGTAAATTATCTTAGAAATGCTACAAAAATTTTGACTGTTTCAAGATATTCAATTTTCTTTCCTCAGAAAGTTCATTATGGTCACTACTTATTTACTCCAAAATGATAGAAAATATGGGAACATGGTGCTGAAAAATTGATGTCTTGCAGGCATACTGCCTGATTTCAATGGCTGCAATGGCTGGCGTGCTGTGCCGATCCGAAGCCAGGAGCCAGGAGCTTCCTCCTGGTCTCCCATGCGGGTGCAGGGCCCAAGCACTTGGGCCATCCTCCACTGCCTTCCTGGGCCACAGCAGAGAGCTGGACTGGAAGAAGAGCAACCAGGACAGAATCCAGTGCCCCAACCAGGACTAGAACCCAGAGTGCCGGCACTGCAGGCAGAGGATTGCCTAGTGAGCTGCGGCGCCGGCCTACAGTCAGAGTTCTTGAGTTCAAAATCTATCTAAGCCATCCTTAAGTCTGTGACTGGGCAAGGTTAATCTTAACCTTGCTAAAACTTGCTTTTTGAATCTGTACAATGGAGTTAATAACTATAAGTAATTCGTAACTTCATTGTGAGAAATAACTGAGATGGCCCATGTAACATATTTAATACAGTTCCTGAAACATTGTAAAGATTAAGAAATATAAGTATTAGTAATAGTATTACTTCTAGTATGAGTGTAATGTACTATAACAGTAGTAGTAGAAATAGCAGTAGTAATATGACTACTAGTATTAGTATTATATATACAAGTGTTTTAATTTCAAAATTTCATAATTTTGTTGATTCACCCACCTACATTGAAATTTTCTTGTAATACAGTCCATTTATTACTATTTTTAAATCTACCATAATTCTTAGCCTTGCAGTAATTCCCTCTAAATATTTCTTAATTGCTTCATACATGTACAGAATAGTTAGGTAAATGTGTATTCATTTACATTGTAATTCAACTACTTAAAAAGAAAATACTTCACAATTCATGTCTCCATTTACTCAACTTTATGTTGCAAACAATTAGTGATGATAAGGCCCTATTTGGGCTTTAGCAGACTAAAATCTGTAGATTTTAATACAACCAACTGCCTAATTCATCTACGTTGGTCCAAGTGCCAGGAAAATATATACAAAGTAAAGATTATTTGGTTAATGAAAACAAAGGAAATGGACTTGACTATGACTTTTGGAGTCAAAATTTAGCTTCAAGAAATGATTTTATTGATGCTTTCATTTATAGTGTGTTTTATGTATGACAGAAATACCAAAGAAACAGTATTTTGCCTGCAGGGATATTCACAGGTATAGCATTAGCCAAGTAAACATGTCATTAGTTGTGTTCAACATTTTTCAAAGTAAGACAAAATGAAAACATTTCAGTTAAAAACAAATGTGGGGCCAGCGCCATGGCTCACTAGGCTAATCCTCTGCCTGAAGCGCCGGCACTCCGGGTTCTAGTCCCAGTCAGGGCGCCGGTTCTGTCCCTGTTGATCCTCTTCCAGTCCAGCTCTCTGCTGTGGCCCAGGAAGGCAGTGGAGGATGGCCCAAGTGCTTGGGCCCTGCACCCGCATGGAAGACCAGGAGGAAGCACCTGGCTCCTGGCTTTGGATTGGCACAACAGGCCAGCTAAAATAGCAACCATTTGGGGTTGAACCAACAGAAAGGGAAGACCTTTCTCTCTCTCTCACTGTCTAACTCTGCCTGTCAAAAAAAAATATGAATTCTTATGTCCATACAAAAACCATGTTAAACACACGAATTATCAATGGAGAGTACTCCCTGTGCAAAGATTCTAGAGTAGCATAACTATGTTTGCTGAATTAGTTACTTCTCACTTTTCACTTCCACTCAATGCAACTAAGTTCTCTAATATTAACAAAATGGGACTACATGAAATAATACATCCAATCATATTGATTTTATATGGCTTCCATAAAATCATGTAAAGTTCTGGGTTTTGGATTTTCCTTCATTTTTGGAAGGCGAGAGGGAATTGGTATAGTTAAAACTACATAAATTATCTCTCAAAATCTGTATGCCTTTGTATCAAATGATACTATACTATACTATACACTGTATTAAGTGATACAATCATATAAATTAAATTGATGGCATGCTATATATCTGATGTGTGATAAATTATAGGTTATCTAATATCACATATTTAGAATGATGGATAGATAGATAGACTAGCTATTATGATTAAGATGGATTTCAATTGTTAATTATTATTATTCATTCTTCCTATCTTCTTTTCTCCCACCCTACATACCTTAAATTTTTTATACTTCTGAACACACTATACAACAATAAATGACTATGCATAGAAATATAGGTTTGGAGGCCAGCATTGTGGCATAGCAGGCCAAGTCACCTGTGGCACTGGCATCCCATATGGGAGCTGATTAGTGTCCTGGCTGCTCCACTTCTGATCCAGCTCCTTACTAATGGTTGGAGAAAAGCAGTGGAGGATGGCTCAAGTGCTTGGGCCCCTGACACCCATGTGGAAAACCTCAAAGAAGTTCCTGGCTCCTGACTTCAACTTGGCCCAGTGCTGACCATTGTGGCCTCTGAGGGCTGAACCAGCAGATTGAAGTCCTCCTCTCTGTCTCTCCCTCTCTCTCTGGAACTCTGACTTTCAAAATAAATAAATAAATCTTTTTAAAAAAAGCTTTTGATTGTATTAATTTTATTATTGACAAAAGTGCCCTAGAAAAACTACTGCAGACTTAAAGAGCAAGAGAGAGAGAGAGGAAAAAGGCGAAGAGCAGAAAGGAAATGAATCGAGAAATCAGAAAGACAGATGAGACAGGAACTAGTACCTGTTTTTGGTCACCTGGGATGGATGTTTCAACACAGTAGCAGATTGTATTCACTGCCACTCCTGTAGCTATTGCATGCTTACTCACCTGATTCTGTTTATGCCAATAATCCATTAAAAGAAAAAAATCTAAATTTTACAGTCCTCCTTGCAGCTAGAAAAACTCAGTCTTCGTCAATGAGACATCAGTGGAAGAGGATAGGAAAGCAGACGTTCAGAAAGAGTTCTGTAAATGAGAGACTAACGGCAAAACCATTTTAGGCTGTCAAAGACCTGCATGAAAGACAATATAATGAGAGATTACAGGAGTCAAGATAAATCACCCAGAAATGACTTGTTTTCACTGAAGTAAACAAGCTTCATTATATTAGTCATGATTTGGTTGCAGAAAACATAATCCACTTGAGACTCTATTTAAGTAGAAAAAATTTATTACAGCACATTAAATGACTTATAGAATTGTTGCAAATGACAACAAAACAAAATTTAATTTAAACTTTCAAAAATTACTTCAGAGCTACCTGAAAAATTTGAGTCACTCAGCCACTGTTTCTGCCATGATCAGAAAGCCTGCAGACCAGAGCCTCACTGTCATGGTCAATAGGCTTCCACAGTCAGAAAGGTGACACCAGTATGGCCAGCTCCAGAATAAACCACTAGTAAGCTCTGTGACCTTTACCCTGTTAACAAAGGATGGCACATACATTGAATGCTGGTTAATCTTACCCACCATGGTGCAGTAGAGCAGGTGAATGAGGCATCCAGGGCTCAGAAGTTGGGGAGGGTTTACTGTCAAGGTTGGCACATGGTGCTGAGTGAGCGTCTCCAGAAATTGTGTATTCCATAAGTCTCTCTTGGTTCCACCTTTGTTTTAACCAAGTTCAGGGCCAGATATCCACCATGGTAATACAACAACAGGGACTGGATTTGTGTGAAGAGTAGAACTAGGAAGTAAAATTAGAAATGCTTACTGTCCTGTGACAGGGTGGGAGCAGAGGGCTCTTTTTCCAGAATTTTTCTCCTATTAATGTGTTTGTGAGGGAAAAGTTGTGACGACGTTAATTGGTGTTATTGAGTGATTCAGACAATGTGCAGCAAAACTATGGTAACCTTTGTCACACCCCTTCAGCCTACAGTTTCACATGCAGCTATTGTAGATAAGTCCTCTGAGTGATCTGGACCTCAGAGCTTCCCACTTTAAGTACACAGTGCCTTTTCAAACACTCTAGAAACCAACAAATGGAGCCTTATGTGCAGGGAGCTAATCACCTCATAGGAAATTTCCACCTACATGGAAAAAGGACCCAGTAGATAATATTCCAGCCAAGGGCTGCTCAATCTATTTGGGATAGAGACAGTTGTCTCTCTATCTTCTATCTTTCCTTCCTTTAAGTTTTCACACACATGAAACCAACACTTTCACTTTTGCAAAATCATACGTTTACATGTGGCTGTGATGTCAAATTGCTGTACAATATTGTAGAAGCTAACTGATTTCGGAACCTGACTCTGTCATGGTCTGGCAGACAGTCAGCCAACAGTCACTATTTTGCAGACTGCAGTTTGGGAAGCACTATTTTATCTTCAAGACAACAATCTGGAGATTCCGTGTATAAACCCTGTTTCCCACAGCAGAGACACTAATAACCCAACTTCTGTTGACTTTTCCTCCCTCCTTGTCTCAGTCTTCCCATTCCCTCACTCTTAGAATTGCCATGCTTACCCCATGCCCCTGAGAATCAACAGCCTGTTAAATGAAATTCTTATCTCAAGTTCTGCTTCCCTGGAACCCAAACACTGTGATTCTGTAGTCAGGAGATTAGAGCAGATACAGATTGCGAAATAGACCATCTTCCAGAGAAGGATAGAAGTCTTTTTAATATGGTATTTCTCATTGTTCTCTATTTTTATATGTGATAGTATGGGAAAATATCTGGCTAGATATTTTTACTACAGGAACATGAAAAATCTTATTAAAATTTATGGATGCTATCATCTCTGATTGCTAAGTCTCTATACCTTAATTTCCTCATCTATAAAAATAGTTTAATCTTAAAATATACTTGATAGACTTCTTGCTAGGATTAAAATAGAAACCAAGTAAAATTGGTAAATTACTCAACAGGAAATAGTTTTTAGGAAATATTTATTTTTTATCTATTGTTAGTTTCCCTTTCACTCATGACACTCCAGGTACTGCCTTATCCCTAGTCTTCATACCAGGTAAATTAAGTACGTTCTAACACCATGCGCCCTTCCCCCATTGCTTCTATGTTAAATTATGCTCATTTTTGAATGTGCATATTTGTGACTTCCCCAAAGAAGCATTTTTGATACCATAAACTATGTCCATCACTATAGTCTGTCATTTTTCCCCATGATTTTTTCCATAACATTTACTGCAATTGCATTTTTTATAAAGCTTTTATTTAAAGAATATAAATTTCCAAAGTACAGCTTATGGATTACAATGGCTCCCCCCCCCCATAACTTCCCTCCCACCCGCAACCCTCTCCTTTCCCTCTCCCTCTCCCCTTCCATTCACATCAAGATTCCTTTTCAATTCTCTTTATATACAGAAGATCAGTTTAGTACATATTACATAAGGATTTCAACAGTTTGCCCTCACATAGGGACACAAAGTGAAAAATACTGTTGGAGTACTAGTTGTAGTATTAATTCACAATGTACAACACATTAAGGACAGAGATCCTACATGATATATTTTTTAAAAAATTGATTAATTATCTATGCAATTTCCAATTTAACACCAAGTTTTTTTTTAATCATTTTCAATTATCTTTATATACAGAAGATCGATTCAGTATATACTAAGTAAAGTTTAAAACTAATTTAATATAATTTCTGGTTATCACCCTATTCTCCATTATTGATGTTGAGGGAGTAACCATGTAGGGAATAACCCTCTGCCTAGCATAATGGCATATAGCAGATCTGTAAAAATATTCACCATGTAGATAGATGATAACATGGGATTCTTTCTGTCTACATTTCCTTGAAACTACATAACACCTAGGACAAAACAATAGTTGAAAGTAAGCCACATATCAACATGATTTGCAGACCTCCTAAACAGGACTTTCAAAAGTAGTGACCAAAGTGAGACTCGTGATCCTTCCCCAACAGCCATTTGAAAAATCAAATGGAATATGGAGGAGAATAGGATGTGGGAAAGAGTACTTCCCACTTGCCTTAACCTTTGGAAAAAATTCAAGAACACTACTGAATTGATTGCTAGGTGTTCCCTAAAATCTGGAGCATCAGGACTGCTATCTGAAACACACAACAGGAATTAAGTTGCAAGAGATTGTGGCTGTTGGGCTGGGCTGTGTTGGCAACAAGGATGAATGATCGTTTCTTGCCGGTCAGAGCTAGGCCACCATTAGATCCAAGATGGGATCATTTTTATGATCTTTGCAAGGGGACTTCCTGGAATGATGATGTGACTCTAACAAAAGGGTAGTTCCCTAATGCATAAGGCGTGGTGCCCCAAAGAGGAGATGACCAACCCATTTCACAAGAAGTCTAAGAGAATGTTCCAGAGGGAAATGTGAGAGGAAGCATTGACCGTGTTTATGAGAAAGCAGATTCAGTGAGATTTTTCCTGTCTCTGACGTATCCTTCCTTCTGTTGCCCAACTGCTAATCCTGGAAGACAGACAGAGGCAGTCTATTGGTGAAAGGGTGAAAATGAAAGAGAAAAAGCTCAAGTTCCTAACAGAAAACATTTTTTCCTATTAAGTTTGGAGTTTACATTGGACTGAAAGAAAAAATGCAAACTGTGGCTTGTTTTGTGATTGAAAATGTCGAGAGGATTTTTTTATTTGGAAGTGATTAGGAAAATCATAGATCCATCTCAAACTTTCATTCAATATATGAGACAGAGTAAGCACAATAAAGGGGGTTTGAACTGTCACAGTGCATGAGGGAAGAAAAAGTTGTTTTCAACAGTTTCCATGGAGTTAAACTGGAGAGATGTAGTCTCTGAACCTGATGGTTACTTCTGAATGAATAAAAGAGTGAACATGAATAGTCCTATTTTCAATGCTCATCTTAACAATCTATTGATGAATAGAGTTATCACATGAGATTTTGTACAATAAAATTTTCCTTTGTGTTTTAAAATTATGTATAAAATTAATTAAATTATTTTTCTTGTTTAATAAAATACCACACTTTGTGGTATTTACTCCATTAATGACACTAAAAATTTCTAAGACAGTAAAATGCATGTATGTAAGTAGAATTAATAACTTGACTATCTAATGTGTGTCCAGTTTATCATCCATGGAATACTATATAGATTCAGATTCTTATAGCCTTCATTAAAGTTTTAAACAATTATGAAATAGCAATACCCAGCACATGGCTTAAATATTTTATGCAACATCTTTAATCACCCTTCTATAATTTACAGTGTAGATTGTAAAATCATTACAGATGTGCATTAATAATTAATGTGCAAAATTATCTTCATATAAATACATGTTATAGAAGCATTTAAATCCTTTGCTTGCAAAGGTGAATAATAGAGTTTCTTATGACTGCCACAAACATAAAAGTTTTATTGTAAATGTTTGTATCATGATAAACTTTTCAGGCTCTCTTATTGCCACTTCAATAATTTTAGATTGTGATAACCACCCTTTGGATTATAAAAATAATTTCTGTATGGTATTTGTTAGGATTATCACAAATATTCAACTTTTTCTTTCAGATCCATGCTGATTTATTTTTTTCTGCTTCTCTTAAGAATGCATTTGGTGACTTGCTTTGATCAAAGAAATATGCATAGAATCTATGTTTCACTTCCAAGTAGAAGGTCTAAGAGTCTCATGATGTTAGAAGCACGTGTCAAGACCCAACTTCTGTCAGTCTGGCACCCTGACATTGGCAATCATGCTCATCCCTACAATGCATGTAGCAAAAGTGAGAAATATAATAGTTTGATACTATTTATCACAACATAATCCAGACCAGGAGGTGGTAAAATTTCTACAAAAGATTATATAATTAGCATTTTCAGTTTTGATGGCCATGAGATCTATGGCAATTAGCAATTCTGCCACTATAATGTGAAAGGAGTCATAGGGTTAAAGAATAAAAGAAGTCCTGACTGTGTTCCAATACGGTTTTACTAACAAAAGTTGAGTTTGATGAACCAGGTTTTGCCTGTGAGGATCTAGTTTGCACATCATAATCCAGCCTCTCTTGACATACTTTCATAATGGAGTGATGGGAAATACATGGAAGTAAATACCAAATCATGTATTTTGACCAACCACTTGGATGTTTCATATGCTAGAATTTAAATTAATACATCAGAGACTGGCATTGTGGAAAGAGTGGGTTAAGCCACCACTTGCAACACTGGGTGTCTGTTCAAGTCCTGAATACTCTGCTTCTAGTCCTGCTTCCTGCTAATGTGCCTGGAAAAGCATTGGGTGTCACAGACCCTGTGACCCAGGTGGGTCACTCCTGGATGGAGTTCTGGGCTCCTGATTGTGGCCTGGCACATCCCTGGCTGTGAAAGGCATCTTGGGGAGTGAACCAGTGGATAGAAAATCACTCTATATCTGTCTCTCCTTTTCTGTTACTCTTTTAAAATAATAAATAAGTCTCTTAAAAAAAAACAGAATACTTCAAATAATTTTTGAGATTCTTCTTAGTTTTATATTACATATTTATTTTAAATAGTAATTAGAAAAGCATTTAAATTGAGGAAAATAAATGTGTTTCTATATCCTAAAAATTTAAATATACAGATATTTTCCCTGTTCTAGGACCAAATATAAATATCTTAGCAAGATTGGGCAGCATTGTTTTATATTTTGTTATTGAATTATAGGAAAATGCACTATTTCAATACATCAGTTATTAAGTTGGATAGAGATATACATACATATTTATTTGATTAGATTAAAAAAAAAAAAGACATTTAATCCAACAGGAATTCTTGTCCCTAAAACTCATTGGGGTCAAATAGATGAAGAAATGAAATAGCGACCGGCGCCGTGGCTCAACAGGCTAATCCTCCGCCTTGCGGCGCCAGCACACCGGGTTCTAGTCCCGGTCGGGGCGCCGGATTCTGTCCCGGTTGCCCCCTTCCAGGCCAGCCCTCTGCTGTGGCCCGGGAGTGCAGTGGAGGATGGCCCAAGTGCTTGGGCCCTGCACCCCATGGGAGACCAGGAAAAAGCACCTAGCACCTGGCTCCTGCCATCGGATGAGCGCAGTGTGCCGGCCGCAGCGCGTCGTCTGCGGCAGCCATTGGAGGGTGAACCAATGGCAAAGGAAGACCTTTCTCTCTGTCTCTCTCTCTCACTGTCCACTCTGCCTGTCACAAAAAAAAAAAAAAAAAAGAAACGAAATGGCTTGAAAATACCAATGATAGATTCATTTCATTTACCTAGGAACCATTCTACAAAGCTTGAAAACTTAGCTGTAATCTGGAAGAAACACTTTTTTCTCTTCATGTAGGTTTCTTTATTTAAAAAACTGCAAATCTGAAGTTGCTGATTAGTACCACATAGAAATCCCACAGGCCTGGACTGTGGAATACATTAACACTTTATCATGTAAGAATATACCTGCACATTTTCACACTAAAACATGTTCTCCACACACAAACACAGCTATCAATTGTTTAATAGTTAAAAAGGAAAAGGTTTAAGAAAACATAATTTCTCTTCAAGGGAATCATATTCTCTAAACAACATCACCAAATACACAAAATTTAAATTCTTCTTA
Organism: Sylvilagus floridanus; assembly: GCA_949820135.1. NCBI lineage: Eukaryota > Metazoa > Chordata > Mammalia > Lagomorpha > Leporidae > Sylvilagus > Sylvilagus floridanus. Next base: position 142,246,323 of record OX463241.1, read on the forward strand.
TTGCTTGTGACTTACAATAATTGCTATCTTATAAAATATATTCATAGTCTTCATTCTTTTTCTCAGATAAATGTGAATTGCATCAATATTTAAAATAAATGAAGTGAAATGTTAAAAGTTTGTGAAGTACTTGACTATTAGTGTAATAAGTGACTATATATTCCAATGAGCACACTTTTCAGCGGTTGGCTATTATACCTGTAAAGAAGTCATTATGTTTCATCTACATAATTCAGTGAATGGATTTTTGACAAGGCAAATGGTATTAATTCCTTTGACTCCATTACTTTTTCTCATGTAAAAGCCTTGGAGCATTGGGATTATTAGGACAGTAGATTCTTAGGCTTCTAAAAGTGTTGATTAATTAGCCTAAAAGAACATTCATTTAATTAAAATTTTTTCCATTCATATGATAAAAAATTAGGTGAAATTATGCCCTTAATGCTTCTAAAAGTCTTGAATTTTTATTCTGGTAATTGTGTGTGGAAGGTAACAAAAGCAGCTAAAACACTGAAGTTTGCTCCGTGTGTGTGTGTCTGTGTGTGTGTGGTGTGTGTGTCTGGATGTGTGTGTCTGTGTGTGTGTGGTGTGTGTGTCTGGGTGTGTGTGTGTGTGTATATGTGTGTTTCTGTGTATGTTTGTGTGTGTGTCTGTGTCTGTGTGTGTCTGGGTGTCTGTGTGTGTGTCTGTGTGTCTGGGTGTCTGGGTGTGTGTCTGGGTGTCTGTGTGTGTATCTGTGTCTGTGTGTGCCTGTGTGTGTGCATGTGTGTGTCTTTTTGTGTCTGTGTATGTTTGTGTGTATCTGTGTCTGTGTGTGTGTCTGTGTGTGTCTGTGTATGTAAATGCAAACCCTCTAGGCATGTAAAAAATGCACTGGCTCATATTTTCTAGATTCACTCTGAAAGAAATATTTAGACTTTGGTATTAAAACTATCAACATTGTGGGTTTTAATGGAAATGGTGCCCAGTCTTTCATGTACTGCTCTAAATAATTAAAGATTTAAAAATTATTGGTTTGCTTTTTGCCATGTAGATACACTTATTCCACTCATTAGCACAACATCATATAACATGGCCCAAATTAACAAAATACAAAGAATGTCAACCCAGCGGGAAGCCTGGAACACGCGGTGGATTTCTCTCGCTGGCATTTTTGCTAAAGCTCATTTGGGCACTCTCAATATGCTGCAGTAGTTACATTTATATGCTGGAACCTGACTTAATCTTATGGTTTTTCTATATAACAGAGTCAAAAGACTACAAATAAGTTCTCTGTGTGGATCACGGCTGTTTTATTTTCTTTTGATACTTTTCCCCTCGGGGTTTGATTTGTGATTAAAAGAAAGTTGCTTACAGGGAGGTCTTAAAATTTTGCCTCTTTTTCTATTATTTGAGAAATAGTATTTTGTTTCTGAGGAGTTAAAAAATGCTCATTACTTGGATTTAGATAACAATGTCTTCAATATAAGACCTAGCAGTTTACGTAAAAGTAGCCTTCTAGACATAAAGCTAATATTATGAAAAGCTACGAGATGCAATAATTTTCAAACTACATGTTCAAGTCCATAAAGTGTCTATTGATTTTCTGCTGTAAAAATAAGAAAGTCATGCTGTGCTTTCTGGCTCTTTCCTTTCTAAAAGTCGCTATTTTTATTAATTATATTACAAAGTACATCATAATGTATTGATGTGTGTATCATATAACTGGAGGCTCATAGCTTCAGCAATCACAATTTCCATAATTCTCTTTTAGTTAATACTTAAATGGATTTAATAAACTGCACTATTGACAATGTCTATGGCTTCTCCTCTCCTGAGTTCTTTGTTTACTGTCTCTTGGTTAAAGGGTTTTGTTGTCAAGTAGTTCTTTTCAAGAAAGACACATGGGCACCTCTAATCCTTCCACATTCGAAGCCATTTGCTACTTACTCTTCATGCTTGAGGTGCAGCAAATGGAAAATTCTTGAGTGACACTTTTCTTCCCCTGAAGAATTTATACCTGTAACGCTGATGTTTCCTGGTATTGAGTACTGATGTACAGTTGTGGTAAGCTTAGGTTTGTCCTATTGACTTGTTTTGTTTGTTTTTCCTATATAATTCTTTCCTCATTATTAAGATTGAATATTTTTATCACACCATTCCTTGACTTTCTTTTGATCTGCAGGTTCAAATATTCTGTCATCTGAAGAGTTTTTCCATATGGAAAATTTCCACTGTTATCTGTTTGTTCTATCTTCTTCATGCATTATGATTTCTGATTTATCTTCCTTATCTGTAGCTTCTCTATTTTGATTTATACATCTTTATCTTCTCTATTATTATTTATATATTATTATTCTTTTCAGTTTTGTTTTATGTGATTTTTCTTGCCAATCTTTAGTTCTGCTTAATTTATCTTATCACATCAGATATGTTTTTTCTTCCAACATTGGTTTATGCTTATCTTCCATTTGATTTCTGAGTTTCATCACCATTTTCTTTCCTATTCTTTCTTTTATTGAAATAGCTATCTTTTTTAAGGTGACAATTTAGGGTAAATCTCATTGTCGACTATTTATCTAAGAATGAGGGTTTTTTTCTCAGAATGTTCCTTCCATTTCCTTGGGTAATCCCTTTATAATGTATATGTTTATACTTTATGTATATTTTCTGGCTCTTTCCTTAGGTTCTCTTCTTCCTTTGAACTTTGGCACTTTGCAATGAATTGGGTATCACTCTGAAAAGATCACAGTAGGTGTTTCAAGTAGCAGATTCCAATGCAAGTGTGTTGGAAGGGCAGAGGGAGCAAATAGGTAATGCAACAGTGATACTACACAAAGAAAACATTCCCACCCATAGCAATGGAGCAGCAAGCAGGACATAGCAGTGTCACCCAGCACCCATAAGCGTGCCCACCACTGAGGCTCCTGGAGCAACACTTTTGCTACTGCAGCAATGGAGGATGTCCCTGCTTCTGCCATTGCTGTCATTGCAGTTGTCCACCACAGTATTCTTGCAAAGGCCCTCATTGTGGGAGGACCCAGTCACATGCACAGCACCTCTTTTCAGAACAAAAAATATCAAGGAAAAACTGACTTCTTTCATTTTTCATTTTCTTCTCCTAGTGGTGCCTCCCACTGTCAGGATCTCAAGGGGTATGCAACTGTCAAGAGAGTTAATGAAATACCAGTATACAGGTTTCTAGTCCTTGGAAATACCAGGAGACAGTAGAGAATGGCAACATATGGTGGAATCCAAGAGTCTGGCATATACAGTACCCATTGATAATACTAGTACTTGTTCCCTTCCGATTAATGCAAGCTTTTGAATTTGCATAAGCAAGAGAGTTAAGTGGTTGTACATTGCAGCTCAGACTGGGGATGCAGAATAGCGCCTTTTGAATATTTTCTCACCAAAGCTACTGATTCTTTTTCTCTTACGTCTCCCTTCTGACATTTTTTCCTCCAAAAAAGTTGGTGTATCTCAATTGGAATCACATAACACAAGTAATTTTTTGGCTCACATATACTGATAACTTTTCTTTTCCCTCTACCCGCTTCCCATTTTTCCTCTGTCAAAGGCTGCTGTTGTGACAGGGGAAACTAGTGCTCTCCCATTGTCTACCTCCTTTTTCCCTAGTCTCAGTTTCAGCCAGGATGTAAGCCACGTGGCTCTTCATGGAGGCGGAATTAAGAACAGAAATGAGGGGCCAGTGTTGTGGCTTAGTAGGCTAAGCCTCTGCCTGCGGCACCAGCATCTCATATGGGTGTCAGTTCATGTCCCTGCTGCTCCTCTTGCAATCCAACTCTCTGCTTATGTGGCCTGGAAAAGCAAGATGGTCCAAGTGATTGGGCCCCTGCACCCACGTGGAAGACCAGGAAGACACTCCTAGCTCCTGGCTCCTGGCTTCAGATCGGCTCAGCTCTAGCCATTGCAGCCACCTGGGGAGTGAACCAGCGGTAGGAAGACCTTTCTCTCTGTCTATCCCTCTTTCTCTTCGTAATTCTGCATCTCAAACAAATAAATAAAATCTAGATGAAAGAAAGAGAGAGAGAGAAGGAAGGAAGGAAGGTAAGAAGGAAAGAAGGAAGGTAGGAAAGATGGAAGGAAGGAAGGAGAGACAGGAAGAAAGAGGAAAAAAATTAAGTAAGTGTGCATATTCCCCATGGCACTCATTTGGATGGCAAAGACGAATGTGGAAAAAACTTCTCTGAGTTGTATCACACTTTATACAAATAATCCTTAAGTCACTGATTGCTGCAGATTTTCCAACGTTCAGTGCCCTGACTGTTCAGAGACAATAAAAATGGTGATGAGTCCACATCACATCTCCCTTTCAGCTACAACACTCTTTCCATTTTGTGGGTTCCAACTGGGCTTTATAGAAAGAGTTGTTATTTACCTCATGGGTTTCCTATGTCCCTTGATGTCATTATTCCAACACATAGATCCTTATATAGTTTTTTTTCCTCAGAAAATTTTTTCTATTCTATATTTTATGGGGAAAATGTGTCAGTTCTTGGCATCTTCCTTCAATTACATTGAAAGTTAGTAACGTCATAGTATGCGATCATACACTCCAAGTTGTTTTGGAATTTGAATGACTTCCCTATGTCATAGAAGATAAAATTGTCTTTTTTTGGTTCCTTGGTTTGCTTTTAGAAAGATTTTTTAGTAAATGTAAAAGATCACTTTTCCCATTTGTGAGTCCCATTGGCAATTTTTAACTTAAACTTTGAATGTACTGAAATGTTTAAGTGATCACATCCGTTACACAAATGGCCTTCCAAGCTCTTTCCGCTTTACCCATCCCTAGTGTAAACAACACGGCAAAAATAGACTAAATGGACATAGAACTGACAATAATAAAAGGCTTAGAAAACTTATTTGAGCAAATGAATGAACAAGAAATGCATTTAGGAAATTATATAAAATTTATTTTTACATTTTTAACTTCCCTCTTGATTTTAAAGATATTCACAGCTGTCATGTTCATCAGCTGTCGGTAAGACCTACGCTTACTTCTAGGTCCAGCTTGCAATTCCTTTCTTGCTTGATCACTCATTTCAGTAGTTTTTCATAAAATATGACCAAAGAAAAGAAAGGATACCAATTTGCTATAGGCGATTCTTCTTCCTTTGCACTGTAATCTTTCATAAGTTGTTCCATAAATGCCTTCTCCTCCAAAGTCTTGAAGCAACCGTTACCAAATTTGCAGGTGGTGTTAATGAGTATTGTTAGTGAAACTGGTGCCATCGTAAGCCTTGGGCGCCATTTAGGCTCTGGCCCAACCACCATTTTGCACAATAAGTTTCAGTTTGCCCAATGTAAGTTTCAGTTTCCCAAGTCCAGCCTGATTTACCAGAAATCAGTTGACCAAAAAGCCCAACCATATATATTGTTTATGCCCTACCCAATGGAATTAGCTGTTCTTACATCTCTGCTAAGCTATATAAGACCTATTCTCTTGCAGGCTGCTGTTTCTCTTATGCACAGAGAGGCAGCCATGTCGGCCAACAATAAACTTTTCCTTACTCAAGTGTTTGGTGTGTTTTGTGGTGGTCTTTCCAATGTAAGTTCAAGTTTCTGAAAGTCCACTATTTGGTCTGCACCAGCCAGGACTTGCAGATGAAGAACATTCATTCCTTGGTTCCCACCACGCAACCTTTCAACATGACAACGTCACTGGTCATTTCACCATAGGGAACAAAACAGCCAAGAGAATTGATGCTCCTGTTGGTTATAATCAGCACAAGCATTGTTCTTCGTCAGTTTCCCATTCTTAATAAGGTAACCCTAACCAATCTAGTAGATTTGTTGATGTTCATGTAGCGAATGTAGCCTTTCTGCTCAACCCATGTCACAGAGAAGGCTACACAAGCAGGATTCCATGCCCCCAAACAGACAAGCTTGCATAGACATCAGTGGCTTTTTGTCATAAGCCAGTGGCTAGTGACCTGTTTGAAGCCTTTGCTTCAGGTCATCCCAATGACATCAATAAGCTCATCCTTCTCAAGTACTTGGTTCATAGGAACACTGCTCTAGTTGCTCCCAGGTCCTACTTCTCAGCCACTGTGATCCCATTCTCCTAGATCTCCATCAGGGGCTTTGCACTGGGTATAGGTGATAATGTGCAATAACCTGGGTGGTACTTCTTCATTCTGTTAAAGTCCCTTGTCCACTACCTCTTGCCAATGCTGTCCTGCCATTTCTTGCAGTATTTGATGAAGTCCTTCTTAGATTTCTGACAGTTCTCATGGAACCACCTTTTGTACATGTTGCTGATACACTTGGAAAAGATGGGCTTCAAGGTCTTGAGGCACCAAAGTGTTTCCACACATCCCACAATGCCTATAACCACCACGAGCAGTGTCTCAACTGCCCCAACAGCTGCCTCTTGTTCATCTTAGATCCTTGTCTATCAACTTCCTCTACAATATGGGCCATCGTAGCATTGTGGTCCAGGAATACTGTGACAAACACAAATTTGGACAAGTCACCCTCAGGGAAGTGCTTCATCTTCCCAAAATGCATGTCACTGTGCTCCTGAGGCAAGAAGCCCAGGGATCTATGTCTGGGAACAGAGAACTTCCTGTGAAACATCTTGCCATCAAACCCTGCCAGTGGAGCCCTATAATTTTTTTTTTTTTGGTCTTTGTATATATAGTAAAAATATTGAAAGCAGAATGGAAAGCTAATAAAATATAATTCATCAGGAATAAGTATATTATTTAAGAAAATGTTCTTTGGATATTCCATTTCTTATTGCATGCTTTGAAATTTACCCAATATGGGCCAGCATTGTGGTGTTGAGGGTAAAGCTACCACTTGTGATACTGGCATCACATATGGGCTCTGTTTCAAGTCCTAGCTGCTCTACTTCTAATCCAGCTCCCTGTAGATGGCCTGGGAAAGGCAGCAAAGGATGGCCCAAGTGCTTGTGCCCCTGTGACCTATGTGGGAGACCTTGATGAAGTTCCTGGCTCCTGGCTTTAGCCTGGCCCAGCCCTGGTCATTGTGGCCATTTGGAGAATGAACCATGGGATGTAAGATCTCTCTCTCTCTCTCTCTCTCTCTCTCTCTCTCTCTCTCTGTGTGTGTGTGTGTGTGTGTATCTCCCTCTCTCTCCCTCTCTCTCTCTCTCTCTCTCTCTCTGTAACTCTGTCAAATCAATCAATCTTTTTTTAAAAACATATTTACACAATAAAGGTATAAATATTTAAACTCCCACCACCACCAACACACTTCCTCATATCTTTTCATCACCAAATGCAATTATTCCCAGTCACCTCCCCAGCATCCACTATTAGGATAACATCTATAAAATAGCCTTTCAAAAATAATCATCTCCTCACCACTTTTTAGTGCCTGCTGCCCTTGCTACTACTATTATAATTACTTTTCTGACTGTTATGTTTTATGAATTTTTGAAAGCTTTTTGGTGAAATGATATTAGTAGTATTCAAATCATTTATTAGAATGAGGGTATAAAAATTGAGAAAATTGTGCATGCAAGTAAACTCCTTTTTTAAATGATTCATTTATTTATTTCAAAAGTCAGAGCTAGAAAGAGAGGGAGAGAGAGAGAGAAAGAGAATCTTCTATCTGCTGGTTCACTCTCCAAATGGCCCCAATAGCCAGGACTGGGCCAGGCTGAAGCCAGGAGCCAGGAGCTTCATCTGGATCTCCAATGTGGGTGCACAGGTCCAAGGACTTGGGGAATCTTCTGCTGCTTTCCTAAGCACATGAGTAGGGAGCTGAATCAAAACTGGAAAGCAGGGACTCGAACCAGCACCAATATGGAATGCCAGTGTTACAGGCAACTGCTTAACCCGTGACACCACAATGTCCACCCCAAAAACCATTCTTTTAAAAATGTAGACTGTGGGACTGGCATTGTGCTATAGCAGGTAAAGCTGCCACCTCCAAGGCCACCATCCCATATGAGCACCAGTTCCTGTCCCAGATCCTCTACTTCATTTAAAAAAAATCTATATTTATTTATTTATTTATTTGAAAAGCAACGTTACAGAGAGAAGAAGAGACAGAAAGTTTTGTGTCTGCTGGTTCACTCCCCCAATGGCCACAATAGCTGTTGTAGCTGGGCCAATCCACAAGCAGGTCTCCCATGCAGGTGCCAGGGCCCAAGGACTTGAGCCAGCTTTCACTGCTTTCCCAGGTCATTAACAGGGAGCTGGATGGGAAGTGTAGCAGCTGGGACTTGAACCAGTGCCGATGTGGGATGCCAGCACCGAAGGTGGAGGCTTAACACACTATGCCACTTCTGATCCAGCACCCTGCTAATGGGTTGGGAAAAGCAGCAGAAGATGGTCCAGGTCCTTGGGCCTAGCACCCACATGAGAAGGACTGGCAGGCACTGTGGCACAGTAAATTAGGCACCTCTTACAATGTTGGCCTCCCATATCAGAGCACCAATTTGATTCCTTGCTGTTCACCTTATAATCCAGCTCTCTGTAAATGTGCTTGGGAAAGCCTCAGAAGATGATCCAAGCACTTGGGCCCCTCTTAACCCACATGAGAGATCCAGACGGAGTTCTGGGCTGGCCCAGACTTACCTGTTACAGCTATTTGCAGAATGAGTCAGTGGATGGAAGATCTCTTTGTCTCTGCCTCTCTTTCTGTTGCTCTGCCTGTCAAATACATAAAATAAATTTTTTTAAAAAGTTTTAAATGATAAAGTGTCTGAGAAAGTGGAGGTGACCATATGTGAGAGTTTGTTTTGGCACCAAAAAATTTTGTTTTGGTACAAAAGGATTATAACCAATGCCTCTAACTGGTCTTTAAAATTGTTATGGAAAATATATATTATGAACAACTTATGCATGGATTTTAAAAAATAACAACAAAACAAACTTCTTTTCATTCCATTTTTTCAGTGAGCTTTTAAAAGTATAATCTGAGAATAGAGAACAAAAGTATACAAGATATGGTTCCTGAAAAGGCAAGAGGGGGATGGATCCAAAGCTCAGGAGAAGGAATGATTATCAAAAAGGCATGGAAACTCTCTGTTCTTCCCAGCCAGACAAAAGTAATTCATGTAAATGTGAGTGAGTCCCAGGTACAGCAATTCTGAGTGTGAGAATTTTCTATAGAAAGTTGTGTTGTCTGCTGAAAATGACAGGTGGAGGTAGCATTCCTGTGTTCAAAAGATTAGATAGGGTACAAAAGGCCATAGAAGAAACTCAAGTAGATATTTCACCAGAGAAATGTAGAATGGTCAAGCAGTATTAAAAACTCATTTGAATGCAGAGATTCCAAAATAATAGTGGAACCAACGTGACATCGTGTGACCTTTCCCAATGCTACTCATCTGTTCCCAAAGTACCAGCACTGACAATCAGATACTAACAAGGAATGGTTTTACTAGGAGGTTAAAGAAGAATGTTTTTGTAATAGCAAAGGGCTATCAAAATGACAAAGTGTAAAATCAGAGCTGGATGGTGAGGAAAATGAAATGATCAGGTAAAGCAGAGAGACTGACACACAAACATCACTGAAGAAGTGGAAAGAGTGAAAACTGTAGAGTAGCTCTCTCTTGATTACCTTAATTAAGTAGAGACTAAATTATATGGATGTGATTGGGACTATAATCTAATTTGAGCCATTTTCATAAGGTGTCGGCTATCCCTTTATCACATGAAATGTTTCTGTGTGAAACAGATTCACAACTTCACACCAAAGTTTGTATTTTTGGGAGGGAGAGGTAAGGAGAAGGCATCAAAGAATTGTTTTAAAAATGTACTAAAATGCATCTTCTCAAATACAAAACTCCTAAACAAAAAGTAATTACTAGTTCAAGTTGGGTGGTCTTAAGCTTTCATGTGAAAGTTCCAACCAGTTCTCATTCTGTACATCAAATAACATTTGGTGTGGGTATACACACACATAGATGGATAATTAGCATTATATATGAAGCCACAATAGCACGCATTCCTTTGTAATGAAAGGCACAATTCACTGTTTTAAAAAAGAACAAAAATAAACAAACACAATAAAGACATTTATCCCCAAGTTTAACTTCTTTGTATAATTTGACTAAAGTCCAAGATTACTTGTGTTTTGTTCTTAAATGCCCATGGGCTTTTTGAACAAAGTTTCTAATAGTTTTTTGAAAAAAATGAGTAAGTTCCTCTAACGGCAATATATGATGGAAGAAAATATCAAGTGGAGGTTGCGCCATTATATTCATGAGCAGATAATAAAAGTATTTCAGACTGATTATTTGATAAACTTACTTTTAAAAAATAATTACGATTCTAATTTAAAGACACCAACTCGGATGGGAAGAAGAACTGAGATGGGATGATAAAAACTAGTCATTTCTAAGCATGGTATAGGACAAAGTTGCTTCTTATTCTTTTCTATCACATATTTCTTACTCAAACATCTGGAAGCCGCTCAGGGAATTCAACCATAGAGTGTTTTGTCTTCTGTCAATGGAATGTCTGTGCCTATTAGTTCTTTAGTTGATTTCTGCAACCTTGGAATTGTCAAAAGTAGCAATAGATAAAGCAAATGAATGAAATCTTGGATATATGGAAAAATATTGCTGGGCCAGTTAGTTTTTCTATAACCTGCCAACATCTGAGAGTGTTTAGCAAATGTATGGATTATGCTTCTGTTCAGTAAACTTATCTCCACTTAATGATTTGTTTATATATTAGAAAGCTATTGTTCTTCCTAGAAAACATGGTATATCAAAATAATATTTGTTGAGTCTAACAAAGCACTGACCCTCCCTGGACATTAGCCAGTTAGCAATAATGCATACAACAGGGGAAAACGTATGGAATCACACACTCAAATCACTGGCATTGGAAGGAGCCTTGGAAATTCTTGAGTTCAGCCCATTTACTTTACATAAATGGAAACTAAAACCTAAAAGAAGGGGTTTGCCAAAGTTTGTACAAGTTCTTATAAACTGGAACAAGACCAAAGCTCAAGTCTTGGACTCTACAACCAATAATCTTTCCTCCAGCTGATGACCTTAACAAGAAGAGGAATATCACTTTTTTAATGCATTAGCTCTATTGTAATCTCATAAAGATAGGTTTATAGCTTTGTCAACATGTTGGAACACAAAACTTGGTAATTAGAATTAATGCTACAAAAAGGTTTGTTATTTCTCATTTTGAAGTTGTCACAGATATGATAAAGAATATGTCTAAATTTACAATTCACATGCTTGTATAACCATTACTTAAGTCTTAGATTACTCAAGGCATCATGACTACTGAGATTCTAAATTGACAAATTAGCACAAAAAGTGTATTTATTTAAGTGAATTTGAAGGTATTTTATATTTATAAACAGAATAAATTTTATTTTTTGACTTAAACAGGAGAGACTATTATACAGATACTCAACTTATGATGAAGTTACATCCTAATAAAACTATTGTTTTATAAGTAGACAATATGTTTAACACACAAAGTATCCCAAATATTATAGCTTGGCCTAGCCTACCTAAACATATTCAGAACACTTACATTAGCCCAGCGTTGAGCAAAATTCATGAAATACCCCAGGACCTATCTAATTATTTTTTAAATGTGTTGAATATTTCATGCTATTAATTGAATGCTGCACAGAAGTTGTAAAGCAGAATGATTGCATTGATATGCTTTCATACTCTCATAAATAAATCATTGTTGAACCATCATAAATCTGGGACTGTCTATATATATTTCCTCAACTCCACTATATCTATAACGTATTTAGATGAATTGAGAATGTGATAACCAACCTATTGGAGAATAAGATTTGAATTTTACAATCTGTTGTTATATATGTGTGGAGGGGTGAATTTCACAGCGAACAGTAGCTAAATATATATGACTAGAACGTGTATGTCCTCCTTCCTCAACTTCGAGTTCAAAATGAAGTCTTTTCATAGAACCTTCTTATTTAAAGAGCCAAGTCACCATCCAAGATATTGCCTCATTCTTTCTGTTGTTGTCTTCACTGAGAAACAGTCAACATTTGGAAGTGCTGACTAATTCCTGGCAATGTCAGTATAAAGAAACAGGATCAGAAAATCCGATGTCTCCAGCAGAGTCCCTAACTTGCTGCTGCTGTTAACGTGGCTGCCACAGGGCGTCACTGTTGAAAACAGGAGATGCTGTAGCCCAGACACATTGTGTGTACCGCTGACAGAGATTGGGCTTACTACCCCGGATTCCCTGCAACAATCTAGTGCAGTTTTCATCTTCTGGGGGAAGACTTAGCGTCACCAGAGCACAATGCCCCACCAGTAAAGTCCACTTTCTACTGAAAAGCAAAAGCAAAGCATAACAAAATAAATTGGGTGGCTGAGGGACAGACTGTAGTTCCACCTGACCACAGTAGTTTCCCAGTAGGCGGTTTTCCAGGAGGCAAGCAGCTCAGCCTCTTGCCTCAGAGCTTGTAACGTGGGGTCTTCCAACAGCCTGTTGGGTTATGTTGCTAATAAAAAGGCATTTTTTTCGTTTACCTCAACATCTGTCCACAAGGTCAGCACAGCTGGAAGAAGCAGGGTCTTAATTACAAACTCCCAGCATTCCTGGAGGCAGCATTTCCTCATAATAAGTTAGGCTTAGGAATGACGATGGCCATCGGTCCAGGTCCTGCATCCCGAGAAACTGCACACTGCAGCTTTTCTTTCCTTTTAAAAAGAGGAAAGAGATAGATACTGTGACACCACTGGTTACGCCATAACAGAGTGCCTGGGATCCAGTTCCACCTTCACTTCCGTTTCCACTTTCTGCTCCTGTGCCTGGGAGGCAACAGATGATGCCGGAGTATTTGGGACCCTGCCACCTACCTGGGAGACCTGGATGGAGTTCTTGGCTCCTGGCTTCAACCTGGCCCAACCCTCACTGTTGTAGCCATTTGGGCAGTGAATCAACAGATAGATCTCTCTCCCTCCCCAACCCCTCTCTGTCTCACATTCTGTCTCCATCACTCTGCCTTCATAAAAATATATATATATTTTAAATGTTTAAAAAGAGTCAGAGGAAGCATGCTCCATCCTGTTGAGTACTGTGCTATATAAACAAGAAATTTACCAAGTACTTTATCATCTATGGATCTATGAAATTTTTTTTCAAAATTGTTGGAACTTGCAAATATTTTTATAGACGTTATCACTGATGCTTCCTTGGAAACAAAATGAGCTGCAAGGACACAACATGACTTTTCCCTTCCCCCATCAACCAAAAGCCCTATTCTTCGTTTTATTCACTCAATATTAACAAATATTTATTAAGAACATACTATATCTTTAGCCTCATAATGCCCCCTGAGAGAGCAAAGAGAAGACCCCAAAGATCTCAAAACCTAAAGAAAAAGAAGCAGAAAAGTGACACGCATAAGGCATTACAGGAGCAAAGAACTGATATTGGCAGGGTAATAGTCATGGACCAGAAAAAATAATGGAGAAGGGAATATTCCAAGGAGGAGAGATCAGCAATTGCGATTGCAGAAAGAATAGTGCTTGTCTTCTTGGAACTGTACCTAGGGAATGCATAAAACCTGTTCTCTTTATATTAACAAAAAAATTTAAGAAAGAAAATGGTTGAGGTGGACACAAAACATTTAAATTGTTTCCTTCATCTGGAGTGTAACTCGTGGAGCTTGGATAACCAGGTTAAAGTGGAAACCTGGAAACCTGAAAAGTGTGGCCCGCACCTTTTCAGTGTTCTATACTATGTGAGTTTTGCTCTACAGGCCAGCTATTCACAAGTGGACAAAGGCTCTGGGGAGAAACATGGAGAATCATGTGATAATCCTTTTACAAATACACATGGTTACCATATGTGTTTTGAAAAATGTCTCGGATGATTGATACAGCATCTCCTTTCCACCTGATTTTTAAAGTCACTCTATGGATTATGGACAGCCACTGAAGGATTCTAAGCAAGGAAATGAATAAAAAGATTTGTCTAATACCTAGACTTATAAGACCTTGAATGACATTGAATATTTACACCTTGCCCAGTGCCCACCTGGTACTATGCTTACCCCTTTGACCAGTAACCAGGATAGATTCAGTTCTGCATCATGTTAAACAGAAATGCAAGGATTTTACAGAAAGTGTCACAGGGAAGTACAGAAAATAATTTACATTAAATAATAATTTACATTAAATAATAATTTAATGTAAACTTGATAAAAACTTCACTTTTATATATCACTGTTTCTCTGCATTGCCATTTTCTCATTCTTGCTTTTCCTTAAAAAAAATTGTTATCCTAAACGATTTAACTCTTTACCCTCAGATTGCATACCCTAACCAGGAAAACAATAGTCCAGCAGTCATAAGCTATTTTTCTTCATTCATTTTTCTTACAGAGTCTCAACCTTCTATTCCTAGCAGCTCATCAAATTATTCAAGCCTCTTACAATTCAGGAATCTAAATGTTAAATGTTTTCTTACGTATTTTTATAAGTATTAGAAGCATTAGCATAATTATTCATTCCTTCATTTCATAAATGCAGTGAAGACCTACTATATGCCAGCCTATGGTAATTCATAGATGCTAATCTAGTGATAAGTCTTGCCATCACTACCTCTCTAAACACAAGAATGCCTTGTAACAGTGAAAACAATCAGGCAAACATACAACTGATGTGTTTCAATTGCAAAAGCACCATATTGTGATCTTCTGATAAAGCTTTTGCAAAAACGCAGTGTTGGCCCTTACATATTTTCTTGTTGAGACTTCCATTTTCTAGTAGCTCGTCTACAATCCAGCCAGAGATAGCCAATTTTTGCCCTGCTATTTTGTCATATAAATAACAGATTCATCATTGACTATATGCATGATCATCATCACTTAAGAAAAAAAGAGTTTAATTCCTTTCTACATGTAGATTTTTAAAGGCAAATTCAGTTTTGGGGTTTCTCCTAATTAATATTTCACATTCCCAAAGAATAATAACTTTATAATCATTACAAAGCAAAGGCATCAATCTAGTTGTATCTCCTTCTCAACCAAAGACAGATGCTTGAAATTCTCCTCATGTGGATTATAACAGTTGCACTGCATTTTTGAAACTAACTGGGTGAGTCCCAGCGTATGACAGAGAGAAAAGCTGAATTTTCTCTGAACTGTTTCCTGGTGGAATTAGTTAGTCCTCCCACATAGCAAACTACAGGAGGAAGCTGAATTACTCCCTATTCAAATCTAAAGTTCCAGTTTGGAATGTTTTCCTAAGAAATGTCTCGATCTGAAAAATTCCACATTAATATCTTTTATTTGTCTAAGTCAAATATTTGAATAATACATTAAAACTATCCTTAAGACAAAGCGTGGTTTTAAAAATTCTCCTAAGACACAGAATCATTTAATAGAGCTCTGTATTTTGTCCATGTTATCCAATTCTGTTTGAAGACAGAAACTTTGAGTAACAGGCAAATATTTCAGGAAAATAGATTATTTAAAACAAAGGCTTTTTTAAAAAAGATACATTTATTTAAAAGTCAAAGGTAGAAAGAGAGAGACAGAAAGAGACAGAGAAAGAGAGAGATCTTTCATTCACTGGTTTACTCCCCAGATGGCCACAGGGCTAATTCAGGGCCAGGCCGAAGCTAGGAGCCAGTTTATTCTGTGTCTCTCATGTGGGTGTCAAGGGCCTGAGTACCTGACCCATATTCTTCTGCTCTTCCCAGGCCATTAGCAAGGAGCTAGATTGGAAGTTGAACACCTTCATCAGTAGGGGTATGTGTGGTGAAGATTGAAAGAGGTTATCTGAAATCCATTTTATTTAAAAAAAAAAAAAACTGACTGGGCATGTGAACTGTCATATTAAGTACTTTTATCTCTATCTATGAAATTTAGACCTTGTGTATGTACGATTGCCATTCTTAGCAAACAACAAGACAGGATGCACAGTGAAATTTTAATTCCAGATAAACAACAGTTTTTAATTTAAGTATACACCATGAAACATTTGGGACATACTTGTATTTTATCTAGTAATTCTAAGTACATGGCAGCTAAGGGAATGAGATGTTCAGCCTTCAAAGAAAAGTAACTGGATAAAATGCAAACCTTATGCTAGGTTGATGTTTGTCAAGTCACTTCTCTTTCTTTTCATGTCCTGGCATAAGGTGTTTGTGATTAATTTTAAAAGTTTGGACCTAGAAATGTGAGTGTTCTCATGGTTCACGGGATGTGAGCAGCCAAGATACAACAGACTTCCACACCTGCATTAAACTCAAGTCATCAGCTAACCAGGAAACGCAGTTGGAATGTCTCATCTCATGGAAGGAGAACTTTTCTCTCTCTTTCCTTCTCTCTCTCTAACTCTGATCTTCAAATATATAAACAAATATTTTTTAAAAGAAGAAAAGGGAAGGAATTATTTTTATTTAATATCTTGAGGAGTGACTTGGCAATTGAAGGTAAACTCTGAAAAGAGGAGTTAAAAAATGGTAAGAAACACTATCTTACTTGCTCCTCAGACACTCACTCTTTTGAGAATCCTTGAATGTGTTGCTCCCACATGCTGCGCAGTACTCTAGGCTAACCATTGGCATAGATTTATCAACTGTGTAGTAATGGTCAGTCAAGTGTAGGCAATCACACTTTCCATTGGACAGTAAGACAGGGACTCTGAGGGCAGGAAATAGACCATGGTTTTTATTGTCTCTATAATGTCTTATATATCACAGGTGCTTAAAAGATGCTCAGTGAAATAAGGAAAGATAGAAAGCCAACGGGATAGAGAAAAGTTTTATGATTATACCTACTAAAACAATTGAAGCTTCCTAATTCTGTGAAAGCACATAGCTTGAAAACATTATTAAAGCTTAGAAAATTAGCTGACATACTTCTTAGATAGTTCATATGTCAGATGAATGTCGAATTACCAACCCAAATCTTGACACAAAGGAGAGCTAATGACCTCAGTTGGCATAAATATGTCATGAAGATAAATTAATTTTGAATCACTGTAGCTGTTAGTAATTGGACTGGGACCTCTGTAAAATGTTACCTGGAGCAATAGGATGCTAAAGATGCCACCAAGTTGGCCTTTAGGTAGCAGAGGGATAATCAGGTGTAGACTGTGTACCGAACTTTAAGTGACACTGAGGATCCACAGAGATCACTAACAATGAGGCAGGAAGTCAAAAGTACTGAGATAAATATTCCCTCATCTCTTTAAGATTGTCATCAAAGCAATCAGAGTCCTGGTCCCCATAGATGAATGTGATAATTATTTCTAACAGCCTATAAATAATAAAAGCAATCAACTTTAAATGAGTTTTTTTATTTTTAAGCCAGATTACAAACCCTATTACATTATAGATTTTCTTCTCTTGTATTTATAAAACCATTCATTTATTCATTCATTCATTTATCCAGTGCTTATAGAATGACCACTGTATATCAGTCACTAAATGCTGCGAATACAATAGTAAATGCCATATACTTGGTTTCTTCCCTCTCAAGTTTACAAGTTAACAGAAAAGATAGACACTGAAGGCATAATAGAAAATGTGATGAATAATTCTGAAGGAGCTTGGGAGCTTAGGGCAATGTGATCTGATCTAACCTTACGTTAAATTTCAATTTCACAGGAAGGAAACAAGATGAATACTGATGGAAAACTCAGTTGGTCTATCCAAAAAGAGTTGAAAGGAAGCTACACCAAATATATTACTGTCCTGTCCTAGTATTTAAAGGGTTAATAAAACCAAAGTCAAACCAAACCAGACAAACAAAACACTTTCTCAACCCCCACAGGAAAAATTTAAACTCAGGACATTTAAGAGTAAAGGAAAAGTGGGTCAGCTTTTAGGGGTCCAAATCTTTATTTAATAACAAGCCTAATAGGGTCATATGATGGGCCCCAAGAATACATAGGAATACCTCGTTTATAAAAACAGTATTATGTGTGACTCAAATCCAAGTGTTAAGGCCTCTAAAATAGTTCTCCCAGTAGGCCTCCACTTTGCACTAAACAACTGAGCAGAAAAAACAAATTATCCCACAATACCACCTTGATTTTTAGCTCACTATGATTTTCTTTTTTATAGCTTTGGTAGAAAAGTAGACATGGTTGTCAATTTTCAGAATTTTCCAAGAAACCCCAAAAAGAGAGAAAGAAGCTCTGTGTGTGACAATAGGTTTAAAGAAACCCTAATTTAAGCAATGATGAAAAAGCAATAGCTCCACATTCCTTTTCCAGCTCCCCTGACCAGGGGTGGCATGGGGAGGTGATACAGGCAAAGCATGAGAGAGAAGACCTGAAGTTGCCTCACAACTTCCTCCAACCTCTTTTAGGGTCCTTTCCTAAAGAAACCTGCTCTAGTCTGCGTTCGTCACCAGGATTTTCAAGACAAGTTATCTGGCCCTAGTCCCTTCCTGCACCACAGACACTTCTAACTCCCTGGCATCCTTAAGACCCTTCTACTTGGGAATTCTGGAGCACTCAAGTTTGCGCAGTGATGAGAGTTGGTTCAACAATGACCTATGTCACCATTTACCTCTGTTTTGCACCAGTGGAGGCCTTCCTTTGATTGACCTACTCAGTCACTGGCTGCTTAATTCCTCACCCTGGATGACCTCCATGTGTGACCCAGACTTCACTTCCAGGCAACAAAAGGAAACAAAGCATTGCCAGTTTAAAGAAGAGGTTTCCTTTGACATGCCTGATACCAGAGTAGTGTTCAGGCCACATGCAGTGGGGAAGTCTAGAGGTCTTTTGTTCGATGGTTTAATATTTAACCTTTCCTTAATATCTCTTCTTTAAGGAGCTTTAGCATTTTCCCTTTGATCTCTTTGCCTCCTTTTTAGAAATGAGGACCCCAGCTCTGCCCACCCCATTCACCACCATCTTTCAACGGCTTAACCCACTGCCCTTAACAGCAGCTCCTGAAGGTATTGGCACCTCTTCAGCAATGTCCCCCTGAGAATGTCACCATTACACTTATCACCTTTCTGATTAACACCTCCAGCATTCATCCCCATTTTTAAGCACTTGTGAGAGCTTTGTTCCAAAAAGAGAGTTATGTTTTTGTGAAATTTCTCCCCAAAGCATACTTTCCAGACCATCTTTCACCACATTTCCTTTAACAGCAAACTCTATTCATCCAATTGAAATTCAGATGGGAAAATCATATGAAACCTCTACTTTAGGCACTTTGAGGAACTAACTAAATTATTTCAGACCATAAAGCATTAGCTGGTACACCAGAGCACAACTGCGTAAAAACCAAACCTTTGCCGACAGCACTTATTTTTCCACAAAGTGTTTTCACAGGTATTATTTTATAACCTTGTGTGGAAGACTGGCCAGAAAACAGAAGGACTCAGAACATTTGAGTGACTTTAAGACTAATAGCCACATATCAATGATTAAACAACTGAAACACAGCAATGCCAATGGGTAAGCACCCACCGTCCTGACACTCCTGAGAGCACCGGAGCTACTGCAGTGGTCCCTACTCTACGATCTTCCCATCGCTTCACAAGGCCTGGCACCATGGCATGGACATCTAGGGCTATGCCATACAGTTCTTACTCTCAACATTTAGTATATGCTGGCCATGAAATGTCTAATATACATCTTAGAATACTTGAAGTTAAACTTTCAGCTTTTAGAAGGATAGAGAAGTAGAAGTCATATTCCAGGAAGTTAAATTCCAGCTGCAAATTTGTATAAATGCAAACTCCTAATTAGGAATCTTCAAAGGAGACCTATTTTTTTTCTCTACATCCAACTTGAAGTAAGGTTGATGCAGACCAACTTGCCTGGCTTCTGTTGTGAGATTTTTGTTCTTTAAAAATAGGTCATTTTCTGGATAGAGGAATTATGGGATATGTACTCTGTGGAAAACTGCACAGTAGTAAAAAACAACTGGACATTTGCAGCAAAATGGATGAATCTGGAAAACATCATACTTAGTGAAATAAGCCAGTCCCAAAGGTATAAATACCACATGTTTTCTGATCTGTGATAACTAATAGAGCACCTAAAAGGAAATTTGTAGAAGTGAAATTGACACTTTGAGAAGCAATGATTTGAATAGCCCTTGTCTTGACTGTCAAGGAACAGTTGGTTTTTTCCTTTTCTCTTCCTCATTCCATTTGTTGGACTCCTTACTTAAGATAGATTAAATCATATATGTATAAAGTCACTGAAAACAGATCTCAATAAAAAAAAATAAGAGCAGGAATAAGAGAGGAAGGAGGAAGTTTGTAACTGTAAAGCTGAATAGTTCTGCATACATTTCTACAGACTTACATCTAAGAGTACATTTTAAAAACTTGCCATGGGACCTCAAATCCTATTAAGCTGGGTGGTAAAAATGTCATCTGAAATGTTAAATGGATCATATTAAGTCTTAAAGTGATCATATAGACAGGATTAAGTGTTAAAGGGATCATATAAATAAGTTCAAAGTTCTGATAATAATAATAGATAGAATTAAAAAGGAGAGAATGTCCCAACATGGGAAGCAATCCACACAGCACACTCAGAATGACAATTGCTTTATGTAACACTCTGACCTCAGAATCAGCCCTTAAGGCATTCTGATCTGGCTGAAAACCTATGAGAGATTTCCAGGCATGAAAAGTCAAGACACTATGGCAAAAAAAAAAAAAAATCCTACGTGAAGGATCTCTGTGTATGAGACCCCACTGGAAAGAAAGGGCCATGAAAGAAGGATGTAGTTTTCTCTGAAGAAGGCAAGTTCTTCCACTTTGCTTATGGCCTTGTCCAAATACTGACATAGATGTGGATTCAAAAGGCTTCCATAGCCGTGGCAGCACATGTCAAAAGCCTCAGGTGATCACTGATGTCATACATAAGAGTGTTAATTGTTAAATTAACAACAGAAGTCACTGTGCACTTTCTTCCCATGAAGGACCTCTGTCCTCAATGAGTTGGATTATGACAATTAACTGTAAAACGTGTTCTCAAACAGTTTTGTGTGTATGTGTGTGTGTGCAAATTGTTGAAATCTTTACTTAGTTTAGAGTTGGCCTTCCATGTATAAAGTCAACTGAAAATGAGTCTTAATGGAGAATGGGACTGAGAATGAGAAAGAGGAGGAGGTTGGGTGGGAGTGGGGGCAGGAGTGCAGGTATGGTCAGAAGAATCACTGCATTCCTAAAGTTGTACTTATGAAATTTGTACTCATTAAATAAAATGTTTCTCTGGTAAAAAAAAAAAAATAGGTCATTCGCTGGTGTCCAAACCTTCTGTAAGATTTGCTTTTTTATCTGAGCACACTTAACTTGCGCCTTTGGCTGTGTCCTGTCTTCCATGAATACGTGTCTATTACAACTCAGGCTTTATGTTGCCAGTGACTGGAATGTCACAAGCACATGCCAGATCTGGCACTTGCTTACCATCTGGATTTGAACACTTCTGGCCAGTGATTATTTCCTTTCCTTTACTGCTAGTTCAGCCACGCTTTTAATAAAATAGGAGTTTTAGTCCAGAATTTTCCAGGTGTTTGGTACTAGCAGGGCTTTCTTTGAATATCTTGTCTTCCATGATGCCAGGAACAGAAGTCTTTGACCCATGATTTGCTGTTTTACCCTTTACTGGCTGCCAAACATGTCTCATACAAATCTCAAGAAACAATGAGCTTGCAAAACTGGCACAGCAAAATGGAACTGCGTTTCTGATAGTGCATGGAAATGAATCCTAGGGGTGCACAGAAGGCAGTGAAGTCGCTGAAACTGCATCATCGGGAGAAGATGCTGTGACCATAAGCCAGGCACAGGGGTGTAGCAAAAGCCAGTTTGCACATTCACACATTTATTAACTAAGGTTTTCTTTAGGAGGAGAGAGGACTTTTTATAAGTTATAATAGCAGCTGCCATGGGAATTCTAGTAAAAGTACATTGCAACAAGGAAGACCTCGGTGGGCGTTGAGCCAACACAGATTGGGAACCACCAGTGGAGAGGAAAAATGCACGCATCTCATTCAGAAGAAGGAGACAGCTTGATTTTCCCTTTGTGCCAGGGACTGTGTGTTCCTTCAGGGGCCAAGAGAGAGACATTCCCTTCAGTTTCGTCCACAGTCACCTTTTCAAGAGATTTATTCTCAGCCGAATGGAAGGGAAGCATCCAGCTCCAGCTGCAGGATATTCTCTTTGCCTGCCTGCTAGGAGATGTGTTTGCTAAGGTTGAATTTCAGACTCTTACCAAACGGGAAAATCCTTCAAGAACAAGGTAGGGCAACGCTATTGAGAAATCACCTCAATAAATAGATATGAAATATATTGGGTAAGATGAACACCAAGAAACAATAGGAAGACAATAGTACCAAACAGTCTGGTATAACACAAAATGTTGCCTCTGAATATTTTTGCATGCTGGAGTTCTCTCAAGCATTAATAAAAGGCTTTAACAGTGACATGGCTAACATTGCTTTAAAGGAGGAATCCTAGTGCATCAGGAGAGATATACTCATAGTAATTAATTCATTCCCCAAATATTTATCCAGCTCCTAAAATGTGCTAGGCAATGTTCTAACAAATTGCTCAGTGTTCAAAATACAAATTGCTATCACTGATAAGTAATATGTTTTCATATAGGTCTTTGAAGATTTCTAATCATTTGTCTGCACCTATATTACTTTCTCACCTGGAATTTCCCAGGGGTTTTTGCCCTTCCCTGTCCTGGATGCATACATGCCCTTGTGGATTTCGTGGCCAAGGACGGTCCCTGCAGGGTTTGTCATCTTGCCTGTAGCTGTTTGGAGGAGAATGGCCTCTATGCAGCTCGCAGGGATTGGCCTTTGTGCCTGTGAGCTCACATTCTCCCCAAAAAGATGATTCAGGATAACGATTCTGGCACATTATCTCATTAGGCCTCCTGATACTAAATGAAGAAGGCAGTTGAAACCTAACACTCCATTTCACAAGAGAGAAATCTGGGGCATGCAGAGGTTAAATAACTTCTCTAAATCAAACAGCCAGCAATTGGGCCTGGGACAAGGACGGAGATCTTTAAAATTCACGTCACATTCTCCATCCCTTACATTGCACTGACTTTAGATTAAGTTTAAAGAATTCTGACAAAACCCAAGGATGTACAAAGAGAAAAATATAAATATTAAACAGAGTTGCTGTTTCAGAATATTGCTGAAGTCTGGATATCGTCAACAAGAAGCCAAGATTGCAAAAAGGTTAATCGTGCACATAGAAATGTCTTTTATGAATTAATTCTTGTTTTCTTTGATTAGATAAAGCTGTGAGATTGTATTTTAAAATGGTAACATTCCAGATGTCTTTTTTTTTCTCCTAACACTGATAACATAGAAACACGCAAAACTTCCAGAAAGTGTTTACAATATAGTGCTGCTATCTGAGGTTTTAAAATCCAAGCTTGGAAAATAAAATGCATAAAGAAAAAGCAGAGGGAAACACATTTGTAAATAACCTGGAAACATGAAGAAAAGAGATCAAGCTGAAACTGAATATCCAGCTGTGTAAACACACTTAGGTACTTTTTTTTAAAAAAAATCTCAAATTGATGGTATTCATAGGGTCTTTCCAGTGCCAAAATCATATACTGCACATTAATTCTGTGATTCCACATCCTTTCCACACTGCATCAGTCTAAACTGTCTAGTTCAGATGGAACCACTCGAATTCCATGAATGTTTTTGTTTAATCAACTGAACACTGTAAACTGTTGCTCTTGGTCACACACTCTACTTTTAAATAAAAATAAGAGTTTTGGAGATGAAAGATTGGGGTGCAGGTGCTCAATATTTGCACATGCTCTCATTACTCCCAGAGATCTGAAATACAAATGGAGAAGTGGGGCCTTCATAAGATTCGGTGTAGGAAAGAGCATAAAATTCCACTATTTGGTGGGGAAATTATTTTCTATCGAAAAACAAAATAAAATATCTAAAACAGAGACATCTCAGAAGAGTCTTTGAATGCAATAAAAGTCATTAGTACTTCTAGCTACACATTGAAATTTCTCTACCAATAAAAAGAAATTAATAGTAAGGAGAATATATACAGTGCCTGGCATGACGAAAGGGGTTAATTTCAACCCTCATTTCAGTCTTTATAATGATGTTGGAAACACCTCGTTTGATGAAATTGATTACAAAGCAAATTCTCATCCGAGTCTAACAGATGTAACCACCTTAATGAATTCAGCTCCGCTCACCTGACACCCAACATTGGTCAATAGGGAAGTGTCAAATGGATGCTAACCAATCAAATCTACTTAAAAGCCTCATTTGCAGTTTGCAAAAACTTTATTTTGGGCAATAATTAATCAGTTTGGAACTGCAGTATTGATGCTAAATATAGTTCAGTTCACAGTATTGATTTTCCACAAATGCTGTAACTAAAGCATATTTGTTTTACCTGTTTCCAAAGCAATATTTCCCATTTCGTGAATCACTAGGTGCACCCAGGCATATAAAACAAACTTTACCCGATATGAATAATCATTTTCTTGATATCACAAAGGTAGGATTGCAAAGTTTGGTAAGCGAAAATCCATGGTACCTTATCAAAATTTGAATCTCAGATAAACAATGAGAAGATTTTTAGTGTTAACATATTCTAAATCTGTACAAGACTTACGTTAAAATGTTTTACACTGTTTATTGAAAACTCAAATCTATGTATGCATATTGTATTTTATATGACAAATCTCCCCAAAGGCAACATGATAACCAATGTATAGCAAAAGAGAAGGTAAAATATTGGGCCGAAACTATTCATTAAAGAATTGTACTTTCTTTTTTTTTTTTAATTTTTTTTTTTGACAGGCAGAGTTAGACAGTGAGAGAGAGAGAGAGAGAGAGAGAGAGAGAGAGAGAGAAAGTTCTTCCTTTTTCCATTGGTTCACCCCCAAATGGCTGCTACGGCCAGCGCTCTGCACCAATCCAAAGCCAGGAGCCAGGTGCTTCCTCCTGGTCTCCCATGCGGGTGCAGGGCCCAAGCACTTGGGCCATCCTCCACTGCCTTCTTGGGCCACAGCAGAGAGCTGGACTGGAAGAGGAGCAACCTGGACAGAATCCAGCGCCCCGACCAGGATTAGAACCTGGTGTGCTGGTGCTGCAGGTGGAGGATTAGCCTAGTAAACTGTGGTGCCGGCCTGTACTTTCTTAAATTGATCAACATCCATTTTGTTTCCCTGTCATTTCAGATTTGTGATCACATTGGAGTGCTGGATGATAAAGTGAGTGAATTTTGGTTAAGTACAGTGAAAACCTTTTGAAAAAGTAATTTTAAAATCAAAGAAGACAGCTTTTTTCCTAAGCCCTTCAGACTTTAAAAAGGGTTAATTTAAGACTGTTATCTTAGGAAAAGGATAGTATTCATGAAATCTATTCATTATCTAAAAAACATAAGAAATATTCATTAACTTTTTTAGAAAAATAAGGAAAAGAAGGCAAGAATTTTTGCAATGTAATGAGATTGATGAAATAAAATTGTGAAAGTTTATGCCAGATCTAAGAGACAGATAGATGATTACCAAAAGTAATACTAGTTATATTTGTTCATCTATATATAATATTTTGCCATAAAGTCTATATAAGCAAGTATCCACTGTTCTACCAGGTACTAGGATTTCAAATACCCACCTATAGCTATAGCTATATGCATATATATATAATATGTATACTGTATGTATCTCTCTATACATACAATAAAATTGAATTCACCTTGAGAGATGGGGATCTATGTTCTATGCTATTTAAATATCTTTACTTAAAAAAAATAATACTATAAATTAGAAAACAAAATACACTAAAGAACTTCCAAAAGTAG
Organism: Sylvilagus floridanus; assembly: GCA_949820135.1. NCBI lineage: Eukaryota > Metazoa > Chordata > Mammalia > Lagomorpha > Leporidae > Sylvilagus > Sylvilagus floridanus. Next base: position 142,272,080 of record OX463241.1, read on the forward strand.
TGATTAGAATTATCAAATATTAACAAACAAAAAAAGTCAAAAAATATAAGGTTTATCAAACATAAGTTCCAGCCAAGAGAGAGAGGTGCTATCGCTACAACCCTCTTAGGTGTAAGTTACAAAGTGGCCTGCTGCTGCCTAATCCCATGAGCCCTCACAGTAGCTCTGTGAGGTATGTGTCAGCTCTATCCCCTTAGAAAATGAGAGGGGGAAGCATCCACCTAGCAGCTTTCATTTCCAATGGTCAAATATGATCACATGGGCATTAATTCTCTCACACATATGGTTGCTCAACCAAGTGTACAAGTTTGTTTGAAAATCAAGCCTTATGGAACAGGCATTCAGTCTACTGGTAAGGAGGTCTGTGTCCTACATTTGAACAGCTGTTTTTCATCTCTAGCTCTAACTCCTGACTCTGGCCTCCCACTAATGTAGACTCTAGGAAGCAGCCAAGATGGCTCAAAACCTCAGTGGCCCCCTCCCATGTGAGATCTGGATTGAGTTCCTAGCTCCTGGCTTTGGCCTTTCCCGGTCCTGGGTGTGGTACTAGGAGAGTAAAACAGTAGCTGGATGATCTCTCTCTCTTTCTCTAATTCCCTTCTCCTTGCATTTCTCTCTGTGTTTTTGTCTCGCTCCTTGTATCTCAGATTAACAGTAACTTTGAAAAAATTTTCATAAATAAATAAAGTCAAGCCCTAAACTTTCAGGCACATATTTACATATATTTCTAATTGAGATTTTTGGGAGGCAAGTAATGCGAGTTGGACTAAGTAGATGATTAATTAAAGACCTTTCGAAGGAGGATTCTACAACAAATGTATAATTAATGGACTTGATCAGAAGAACAATGAAAATTTTAAATGTGTCTTTTTCCCATGTATAAAACAACGTGAACTTTTAATCCTAAAGCTAGGAATCTAAAATGTCTCAAAGTATCAGATCTTCAAGTTCACCAAATTATAATTTAAATGGTTAATATAATCTCAGACTGTAATTTTGTTGTAAGTCAGAAGACACACTACCATGTAGATTTAAGTTTGTGCCTTAAAGATTAAATTGTAACTAATAATAATGGTTAACTGATGCGTATCTGTATTTGGAGGGAAGTCCATGCTCATCAGAAAGGTGAGGGAAAAGATAGGGTTAAGGACAGAATCTGACTTTACTAATAAAAATTATATTTATCACTAACATTCTTAACATCATCATAAAAATACTATACAGCTAACAAAACTGAGTACGTCCCATATGTCAAGCATTTTATTCAATCATTCCTCACAGCGGCATAATAGAAAAGATTTGTGCCTATTTCTCAAATGAAAACACTGAGATTCAGAGGTGTATTAGGGCCTCTTTTTGCAAAATTCTAAATTCTAACCTCCTTTCCTGGCCCTCTACAACCGCTGGCACCATATTGCATCCATCCACTCTAACTCCCCCTCAATTTGAAATGCATGTAAATATGTGTCTAAAGCCTTAGAGTTTGATTTGATTTATTTTAAAAAATTATTATTATTTTGAGAAGCAGGGGCACACACACAGGGTGGGGAGAGGGATAAAGAGAAATAGAGTCTATGGCCATACCACCCTGAACTCAAGATCTTGTCTGATCTTGGAAGATAGAGAGAAATCCAGGGGAAGAGAGACCGAGAGCTTCCATCTACAGGGTCACCCCTCCAAGAACCCAAAGTGGCCAATACTGGGGCAGGATCAAGTGTCTGGGCACCCGTCTTCCATATGGGTCACTTCACAGCCCTCTCCCTGCCACCCTGCAGCCCCAACCGCCCGCGCTGTGACTCCACCCACTCCGGCAGCAACCAGTTGCCAAAGGCTTTGACCACCTTCCTACAGAATTTCTTTTCTGCGTTCCATACTCTGGGCTTGTCCAGAGTTGTAAGGGGACCCACAGGGATCTACTGGTCCTCACACTGGGCAACCCAGGGGCATGGAGGGTTAACACCATACAGTCATACTTGACCACTGGGGAAGACAGCTGCTGAGAAATGCATTCTCTTCGTTCTGAAACACACTTCCTAAGACTCCAGTCACGTTAACAGCCAAGGGATCAGGCCTTATTCTGTGGTCCCATGGATAAACATGCATTTGAGCTGATTTTTCCTTCCTTTTGTGTTTCCTTCCCTCTTGTCTTTCTCTCCTCTCCCTGTACACAAACTTTTGTTTCAGGTACATTCTGGGGGGGGGGGGAATCCCAGGCTAAGACAAGAGATCAAGTAATATTCCCATGGATACTGAGTTAGTAAGTAGCTGAACCTATATTAGAGCTGTCTAAATCCAAAATCCTGAGTGAGTAAGCTTAGCGAAAAACCAAGCTATTCTTCTTCCTTAGCAATAACATCTGGATTTCTACCACCTCCTGTGTTTAATTCTCTGTGAATTCTCATAAGGAATGTATACATACTTTTTCTTATGTAATAATAATAATTCAAAATTTTAAATATGGCTATACATTTTAACCCACCAAACTCAATATCCTCTGTACATACAACACGGCACTTCACCTCTCTTCAGCCAAGCGAGACAGACTCCTCCACTGATACACCTCTATCTACTTCTTGCTCCAAGTTGTCTTTTGAATATTAATGACAACAACCAGCTTATGAATTTTGCATTGTAACATTGCAGAATTTATCTCAAGCATATTTATAGTTTTCCTCCTCCTACATCCCTCACTCCCTCCCCCAATTACTTCCTTAGTAATGGGTTGTTTCACATAATGGCATGTTCTACTCCCAGAGGAGAGATACCCCTGTTAAACAACATCTCCTAACATTTTAGGAAGCAGAATAGGATAGAGAGCAAAACAATTAACCAGGAGTTCAGTCAGCTGAGTTGTAGCCGTGTTTCTGCCTCTAACTGCATATTTGACTTTGAATAAGTCACCCAAACTCTAATTTGCCGGGACTTGTTCAACCTGATACAGCTGTTCTTCAAGAAACAATAGAGTTCTGATCTCTCATCAGTTGCCTTTAGGAAGCCACAAGCAAATTGGTAGATCCAATTTTTCTCTGCTTAATTTTTCTCCTATGTGAAATTTGTATTAGCAATGACTAGAAAATCATATAAGGAAACTTGTACATATATAATCAAGCTTCTTTTCTATAAAACTATTCAAGAACAGAAATATAAGGATGGAAATAATGATTATCTAAATGCAAACATCCTCTGTTAAAAACATTTATCAAGTAATTCATGTTTTCTAATGACTTCTAGTTTGTCAATTTACAAAAGCAGTTGCTTTGCAAACTGGTAGCTACAACCTGCTCAAGTGAAGAAAAAATATCTCAAGGGCAACTAAAATGCAGTGAAAATAATTTTATGTCTAATGTATCCTTGAGTTCAAATGTAATAGTTTTAAAACTATATAATACATTGGTCTTGGTGCTTTTAAATTAAAATTTTTGTGCTATTTCATCTTTAAAGTCATTTTTACTAATTTTATAGGCTCACTAATCAGTTTAAATCTACACAGTTTTTAAACTTATATTTGACTTCTCAAAATAGTGTTCTTGATATGAATGCCAAAAATAATTTAAATCCCTTTTACTACTTTATCAAATGAATCTGTTATTCCATATGTCAGCATTATATGTGATAGAAATATAAACATGAAAAAGATATGGTGCCTGACTCTACAGGGTTTGCAGTGCAGTGGGGAATTTAGGCAGACAAGAAACAAATAATAGAAACTCAGAAGACTAAAACATTATTTCCTTTAGTAAGTATTTATTGTTGAACACTCAGTATTTGCCAGCAGTTGGCTTAAGTGCTAAAGAGATAACAGTGAAGATAAACAGCAACAATAACAATAACAACAACTTTCTGTCTTCAGAGAGTGAACATTATTGCAGAGGGAAAGAAACAACAATAACAAAAACCTTAAAAAAAAAAAGTAAAATGTATCATATGCCAAATATGGATAATGCTGTAGAGGAAAACAAAGCGTGAAAAGGGAGAGGGACATGGTGGACGGGGGTGGGGAGATTGAGGGGTGGTGGGAGTCAAGGAGAGTCTTGAAAGCTTCATGAGAGTTTGAAAGCTTTGGGGTGCAGCGGGTTGAGTCTTTGCTTATATGCTGCCATAGAAAATCAGAGTGTGAGTTTGAGTCCCAGCTACTCCACTTCCAGTTCAGCCTCCTATGAAGGCACCTGAGAAGCCAGTGGAAGATGGCCTAAGTACCTGGGCTCCTGCTACGCATGACGGAGACCTGGATGAAGTTACAGGCTCTTGACTTGTAACTGGCCCAGACCTGGCTGTTGCAGCTGTTGGGGTAGTAATTAATAAATAATTAAAAATTTTTTGAAAAAGGATATGTACATTTAGGAAGTGATAGCTCTAGAATTTTCTCCCTTCCTTCCTTCCTTCCTTCCTTCCTTCCTTCCTTCCTTCCTTCCTTCCTTCCTTCCTACCTTTATAAATAAAGCTGGAAAGAGCTTATCCTGAAAACATTTTTATGTAGCCAAAACATTTTCACTTAGCTGGTGTACTTGTATTGGCATGTGGTTTGGGAGAGGGAGGCCAGACATTAATGGAAGGCTAAATAACATCCAAGCCCATAGTGGAGCCATCATTGGATCCTTTCTGACCTGCACAGCTGGCAAACTATCAATGCTATTTAGTGCACCTTGGGCCGCTCACTTTGGAAGAGGACCAGCTTGGTTTTAGCTGGAGATCAGAAGTTAGATTTATATAGAAGAAAGGTCAACACGTAGCCATTTAATCTTTTGTAAATAGCTACTCATGAACTAACAAAAAGTTTTAAAGCTTATAGTGTTATGAAATAAACACATTCAAATGCTTAATAAAATAACATTATGTGACTCCATTCTTCTGTCAAAAACACTCTCATGCTGAGAAAAAGGCAAACTGACTTGTGTTTTAAAGGTGGATTATGAGCAGTATGTTATGTCCATATTTAAATCTGATGCTACTGAAGTACTTTTAAGAATGCATATGCTTCTCATACACCCCCATGAAGTTATGAATTAACATAATGGGGTACAGGGCTGGCGCTGTGGCGTAGGGGGTAAAGCCACCACCTGCAGTGCCAGCGTCCCATATGGGCACCAGTTTGAGACCCGGATGCCCCATTTCCGATTCAGCTCTCTGCTGTGGCCTGAGAAAGCAGTGGAAGATGGCCCAAGTCCTTGGGCCCCTGCACCCTCATGGGAGACCTGGAGGAAGCTCCTGGCTTCAGATTGGTGGAATTCCAGCCGTTGCATCCAACTGGGGAATGAACCAGCAGATGGAAGACTCTCTGCCTCTCTTTCTAACTGTATAACTCTGACTTTCAAATAAATAAACAAATCTTAAAAAAAAATCAGTGCACTCAGAGTTTCTCCCTTGACACTGTTGGGTATGCTGGGGGAGGTGATATTCTAGATAAAATCTGGGGTCATCATCAGAACATCATTAATTAATCTGAGTGGTTGCTGAAATTTTGAGCTGCTTCTTTTCTCTTGTCCTTTGTCATTGCTGTTCTGTGGGTCTAGAGATCTTGTGGATTGGCATTACCTCTGTCAGAGTATATATAAAAGGCATGTGATTCAGGAAAAAAAAATATATCCTTCGAGTAACAGCATTTTGGCAGGGGCAGACATTTGTGAACAAAAATCATCATTTTCTATATTTCCTTCAACCTGATAAAGAAGACAGTTCTTAAGGTCCTGGAGACTTTTTCATCCGTTGGTTGTTCCAGCATGAGGTGATAGTGTGGGATTGCAAGACCAGCAGACCTATGCAGTTAAGGTTTCTGCATAAGGAAATGGAAGCAGAAGAAATGCCACTGGAGATGGATGACTTCGAGAAGCCGTGGGTGTGAAGGAGAGATGGATGACAAAAGCCAAAGCGGTGACGCTGGAAGAAAAATAGACAATAAAAGAGAAAGTGGGGGAAAATGCTATGTGCTAGGTGGTGTAGAGCGTCCTTGTTTTTTCTGCAACATATTCAGTAAAATATTTAACTCTAAAGCCTTTAGGAATTACAGAATTTTTTTTTTGAGGGAGTGAAGTGTGAGCTTCTGCTCCAAGCAGGTCTTGCCTTGTGTGGGCAGTAACAGCCCAGAGCCTGCCCCTGGGTCCAGCTCATATCTGAACTAGTTCCTTTATCTGGCACAGAAAACCTTTTCCTGCTTTCCAGCCAGATTCTCTATTAAAAATTGGATTGTTGGGGCCGGTGCTGTAGTGTAGCAGGTAAAGCCACCACCTGCAGTGCCAGCATCCAATATGGGTGCTGGTTTGAGTCCCAACTGCTCCTCTTTCAACCCAGCTCTCGGCTATGGCCTGGGACAATAGTAGAGGATGGTCCAAGTCCTCTGGCCCCTGCACCCACATAGGAGACCCAGAAGAGGCTCCTGGCTTCGAATTGGCACAGCTCCAGCCGTTGCAGCCATCTGGGGGGTGAACCAGTGGATGGAAGACCTCTCTCTCTGTCTCTACCTCTCTCTGTAACTCTGTCTTTCAAATAAATAAAATAAATCTTAAAAAAAAAAAAGAACCAGGAAGCCAGACTGAGTTGCAAGCAGCCTCATTAGAATCAGGTGGAGGCAAGAACTTAGTAGGTATTTTAGGAGCAGGAAACAGGAATACCAGAGAGCTAGGTGTAGAAGGAGAAGAACTTCGCTATTTGGGAATAGAGAAGAGTGAGGGAGAAATGATAGCAAATAGGTACCAGGAATGAACAGTTAAGGCATATAGAGTAAAAGAAATCCAATTTCTTTTTTTTTAAAGATTTATTTATTTATTTGAAAAGCAGTGTTACAGAGAAGCATAGTCAGAGGCAGACAGAGAGAAGGCTTCCATCCAATGGTTCACTCCCCAGATGGCCAGGACTATAACAGGCAGCCATATGGGATGCTGGTGCTTCAGGCCAGGGCTTTAACCCGCTGCACCACAGCGCCAGCCCCAAGCCTTCCTGGTTCTTTGTGAACCCACTCATGCATAAATCCTAAAGGAGATCTGGCAAAGTCTCAGAATATACATGTTACTGGATGGAATGCTTTTATAGTCATATCAGTGATTATATTATATTATTATAATATAATATTATTATATTATTATCAATATATCATTATTGTCATCCTGCTATTACCTAACATTAACATAGTCATCATTTGTTAGGTTCCCATGTCAGATACTGTACTAAACAATCTGTAAGTATTCTTCCCCTTAACTCCTAAATTAACTCTGGAAGGTTAATATTATTAGTCCTATTTATACACACACACACACACACACACACACACACACACCCAGAATGGCAAAGTAATTAGTCTAAAGTTAAAGCAGACCAATATCTGAGCCCAGGCTGCTGATGCCAAGATTACAAGTACCATCACCATATACTACACCACATTTAACCATCATTAGTATTCAAACCTGTTAATAAATAATGCACTTGGCTGGTGCCACGGCTCACTTGGCTAATCCTCCGCCTGTGGCACCGGCACCCCGGGTTCTAGTCCCAGTTGGGGCACCAGATTCTGTCCCGGTTGCTCCTCTTCCAGTCCAGCTCTCTGCTGTGGCCCAAGAAGTCAGTAGAGGATGGCCCAAGTTCTTGGGTCCTACACCTGCATGAGAGACCAGGAGGAAGCTCCTGGATCCTGGCTTCGGATCTGCGCAGCGCACTGGCCTCAATGTGCTGGCCGTAGCAGCCATTTGGGGGTGAACCAATGGAAGGAAGACCTTTATCTCTCTCTCTCTCTCTCTCTCTCTCTCTCTCACTGTCTAACTCTACCTGTTAAAAATTATTTAAAAAATGAACTTTGCATTAAAATACAACATACAAAAATGTTTATGCTGTGTTGTGCTTTAATAAGGTATAAGAGATATCATACAAATGGAATTGGAGAGATTTGAAATACCATAAAAAGTTTCGCACTAAATTGAAAAATAAGCTTACATATTGTTTTTGTGAGGAGATTCAAAGAGCTAAAATCAAACCACATGGGTAAAATGTAAAAAGTTAAAAACTGACATTCATAATTCAGGTTGCTAGCTTTCAAAAATTCCACTTTGCACTGAGAATTGTAAACTCTATGGTGATGACTTCCAAGATCATAAAAAGTTCTGATGACTGGGGGAAAAGTGAAGTAAATTTGGGTATAGTCAGCAGAATGAGAAAAATCAGGACCAGAAAAAAGAAAAGAGGAGGAGGAGGTTGATTTTTATCTAGAAGCTTTTAAGTTCAGGAAAGCCTGGGGTAAGTGGCTGTGGAAACATTATTAATAGTGACAAATTGACATCATTGATTATGAAATTAATGGAAGTAGGAAGAGCCTGTCTCTGAGCTTTTATCCAAAGATTTCAAATGTTTTAAAAGAGTCCCATGGTCAATTCTTTCAAAAGAGACTGATAAATTGAACATAATCAAAGCACAGATCAAGACCCTGTCAGCCAACATTCTGGGATCATTATGTTCTCCCCAAAGGATTGCCTCTCCACCATGACAGAAGCCTAAAAGCTGACAGCCACAAAATATTACACTGCCTCTAATGATCCCGGGGATGATGTGGCTCAACTTCCAAGCTACCTTCCCAGTGATTTCCTGTGCTCAGAGAAAGTTAGCTTGGCAATAAATAACCCGTTTGCCCATAGTCTGGAAGGATTATTTGACAACCAGATGAATAGAAACTATTTTGAAAATAGAGGAAAAATCACCCTTCAGCAGAGGAAAGACTGATAAATGAGATGCTCACATTGGTCTCCGTTAACCATTTAAGAAGTAGGAACAGCATGGATAGATCAGTTGGTGGTTAGACATAATCTCCAAACCATCTGTAGTGTCAGGCTCTGAAAAAGCAGTCAGGCACATCGAAGCAAAAGGTAAAGAAGGATCTACATGTCATGACGGAAGAATGGTCAGCATTAACTGGGCTCAGTTCTCTACATCGAGAGGATATTATTTCTCTTGGTTTTTCAAGCCAGCATAAAACTGCATGGCTAAACAAATATAGTTCAAAGAGGAGGATATCTTTCTTTAGCTCAAGATAAATCTCATTTACACATGATAAAGGAAGCAGTTCAAAACTTCAGACCAGAGTTAATCCACTGCTGTTTATTAGATCAAGCCTTGAGGGACTCTCCTTTGGGCCCTCCAGCCAGGAGGAACTAGGTGGTTTGAGAAACATTTGTGACGGGGAACTTTTCCGGGGAAGGGGACAACCTGGTTTACAAATCTGAAAATCTATGACTAATTAGCTTGAGCAATACAATTTGAAATTAAAAGTCAGTTTAAGTCATATCCTACCACCATGTTTGAGGCCACACAGACACTATTGCAGACTCTCTGCCTATCAGTATAGATTCCCAATGAGTGTGGGCACACTCTGTCCTCTATGTCCTAGGCACCAGTAGATTCCGGCTTGATTGGAACTCTATGAATGTATCAGAACATTTGACCTTCTGACAGGGAGGAGGCCTACTTGAACCATCAGTAAGTGCATAGCTATGTGCTCCATACAGCTCTTAAGAGACAGCAAATGCAAGGGGTCTTCAAAAAGTTTGTGGAAAATGGAATTAAAAGTTATATTTATTTTGGTGCAAACATTTTTTAATCCAATTCATAGCTTTTTAATAATACATATTTTCCATGAACTTTTTGAAGAGCCCACATATGAATGTATATTTAATTAAGGGACATAATGACCCTCATTACAGCAGAGAATTTTGTACTGAGACAAAAGTGAATTATATTATAATTTTTAGCAAAGATGTTAAGAAACATTATTCTTACAAAAAACACAAGGCAAGAAAGAACTACTTAAAATTCTACCCCCAAGTCCTCAAACACATTCAGCACTGAAAACCCATTATTCAAGATAACTAAAAAGCAAAAATATGCACCCTTAGGCAAAGGAAATAGAAAAGACTTGTTAAACTAAGGAAAAGAGATCTGATTCATATCATGATTTCATAAATTGGAATAGACTTTTTTGGAGGGCAATTTGACAGTATTTATGAAAAATTTAAAGTACATTTATTCCTTGATCCAATAACACTACTGTTAGGATTCTAACCCAAAGAAATATTCTCAAGTATACATGGAGACAGATAAAACTTAATATATGTTGTTTATTAAGCAGTAAATTTTAACTCAAACTAAATATGTATCAATATGATATCATTACGTCAATTATAATAAACTCATAGATAGACTACTATGTAAAGATTTAAACTAATAAGAGTTGAATATTTTGATGTTTGATGATTTTTTTTAGATTTATTTTATTTATTTGAAAGAGTTATAGAGAGAGGTAGAGACAGAGAGAGAAAGGTCTTCCATCTGCTGGCTCACTCTCCAAATGGCAGCAAATGCCAGAGCTGAGCTGATCCGAAGCCAGGAGCCAGGTGCTTCTCTGGGTCTCTCATATGGGTACATGGGCCCAAGCACTTGGGCCATCTTCTACTGCTTTTCTAGGCACATTTAGCAGGAAATTGGATTGGAAGTGGAGCAGCCGGGGCTCGAACTGTCCATATGGGATGCCAGTGCTGCAGGCAGGGCTTTAACTTGCTGTACCACAGTGCTGGCCCCTATTTGATGATTTTCAAGGTGTATTACTAAATAGAAAAGGAACAGAAAAAGAAAACACATATGTATTTGTGTGTATATATATATATATATATCATAGTATGACTAAAATATGTTTCCACTTACCTGTATATTATACATACATGTAAATACATTTACAAAAAATGTGAATGCTTGTTACCAGTGGTCATCTCTGGAGAGGAAGATGGATTTTGAAAGGGGAGATAAAGAGCATTTTAAAAAATGTTATGAGTAGCTATATTATTTAAATATCTTATGTTATAATTTTTAATAATTAAGTTTGCATTAAAGTTGTACATATTTATGAAGTACTAGATGATGTTTCGATGTATACATTGTGCAGCATGCAATTTGGATAAGCATAATTCTCTTCACAGACATTTATCTTTATGGTAAAAACCTTCAAAAATCCTTCCTTCTAGCATTTACAATAAAAATATACAGTATTTTATAGTTATCTATAGTTTCCTTATTGTGCAATAGAACACCATAATTTTTCTTCATTTTAAGATTTATTTATTTGAAAGGCACAGACAGTGACAGAGAGAGAGGAAGAGATAGGATAAGATCTTCCTTCTGCTGGTTCACTTCCCAAATGGCCTCAATGGCCAGGTATAGGCCAGGCTGAAACCAGGAACCAAGAACACCATCCGGGTCTCCCATATGGATGGCACAGGTCCAACTACTTGGGCCATCTTCCTCTGCTTTCCTAGTTGCATTAGCAGGTAGCTGGACTGAAGCAGAGTAGCCAGAACTTAACCCATCACTCCAATATGGGATGCCTGCATCATAAGCTACAGCTTAGTCAGCTGCACCAAAGCAAGTCCCAACAGCATAGCATCTGACTCCTATCTGACTATACTTAGTACTCATTAATCAACCTTTCCCTATGCCTCCCTCTACCCACTACAAGAGTGCACAGGATTAAAAATGGAAACACTTAAAAAGATTAAATATTATTGAAGCAAACAAACTGTGCTAGAGATGGCCTGGAGTGCATTCAACAGCACCAGTGTCCCACTGTAGCACATCTCATTTGGCACAGTCCCTAGTGGCTCCACTTTGCCTGGGCTTTCTTCTGGAACCAGGACCAACAACTCAGTTTCCTCCAGGATACTGTCAGTTATTGTGGTAGAGGGAAAGGATGCATGGGGCATGCTTCACACCTCCTTTTTGCTTACTAAACAAATCAAGCCACATTGCCAAGTCCAAGTTCAACAAGGCAGAGCTACACAAGCATTTCATGGGCAAGTGCCACAAGGATGAATTCCCAATGAGCAACAGCTCTTTTAAAATTATTGGAGGGGCCAGCACTGTGACGCAGTGGGTTAAAACCCTGGCCTGAAGTGCCAGCATCCCATATGGGCGCCAGTTCTAGTCCCGGCTGCTCCTCTTCTGATCCAGCTTTCTGCTATGGCCTGGAAAGGCAGTGGAGGATAGTCCAGGTGCTTGGGCTCTTGCACCCACATGGGAAACCTGGAAGAAGCTCCTGGCTCCTGGCTTTTGGATTGGCTCAGCTCTGACTGTTGCAGCCATCTGGTGAGTGAGCCAGCAGATGGAAGACCTCTCTCTCTCTCTCTGTCTCTACTTCTCTCTGTAACTCTGTCTTTCAAATAAATAAAATAAATCTTTAAAAAAATAAAATTATTGGATAGGTGGAAAGATTAGATAGAGTTCTCATCTACTGGTTTACACCCTAAATGCCAACAACAGCTGGATCTGGGCTTGGCTGATGCTGCAGAGATGGTAAGTCAATCTGTCTCCCACGTGAGTGGCAGGGACCCAACGACTTGAGCTATCATGTGATGCTTCCCAGGGTCACCATTAGTAAGAAGCTGGAATCAGGAGGAGAGCTTGGACTGAAACCCATGCACTCTGTTATGGGATGCTGGCATTCCAAGTGACAATAGCTTTTTTTTTTTTTTTGAGATTTAAAAGAATGTAATAGAATCAAGGACCTCCAGCCAGAGCAGCATGGAAGGGGGCTTCCAAGAGAGGAAAACCCAAAGGGGACTGGTGGCAGTTGGTTTTAAGTTCAATTTTGAAGGGGAAAAAACTTGCTGATCAGATTGGCATTCAGTTACTAGGCAGGGTCAAAAACCATCAAGAGACCTCACTTGCAGTTCTCCATCCTGTCTGGCCTGCCAAGGGCTGGAGCTCAGGAGGAGCTCCCTTGCTATTCTCATGGTAAATTTGGAGATTCCAAAGGAAGGAGAACAGCCTGTTTGTTCTTGCTAAAGATAACGTTTTTGGAGAAGGAAGCAAATATTTTACACCCTGAATTCCATTGGGATCCCCTGACTATTAACCCATCTGACTCCTCACATTCCCACCTCCCAGATGGAAACCCTAACATCTGTTAGTGGGAACTGGGCGATGATCTCTTGGCTGCTGCAGCCTGCAGCCCTGAGTGACAAAGTGCTCTTCTGCTTCTTCATTTTCCTACTTCTTAAATGTGTACAAAACGGAACTCACCCACACATGCCAAAGCTCTACTCCGCTCTCTAACACCCCCTTTCTCTAAACTCCACCACCCTCCATGCTGTTCCCTCTTGCCCTAGCCCCTTTTCTCTTTCCCTTTCTGTTCTCTCTGGACCAGAAATATAAAATACAAGTTAAATAACTCTCTTTACTAAATGCTATTGTCTACTACACCCCAGTCAATCCGACCTCAGAATGTCTCTTATCTCCATCTCCACAACCTTCAATGCTCTTCCCTACAGGCAAACAACTCCAAACCAGCCCTCCTTTCCCCATCCCCACATTATCTCTCTATCTCTATATGCTCCATTTTGCTTCTGGAATTATCTTTTTGGAATGTTAATCCAATCATCTGTTTTTCTCCTTCAAAGTCTTTGAGTCAGACTTTCACCTAAAGATAAACCCCTAATTCCTGAGGATGTTTAAAGCTGTTTAAGATCTGACTCACATGCACCACGTTCTCTCTTCTCCTGGGTCTTACATACAGAGGTCAAACTGCAGTCAAAACAAACTCTTCACTGTTCTCCAAATATTCTCAGCTATCTTGCTTTTTTTTTATTTGAAAGGCAGAGTTACAGAGAAAGAGACAAAGAGAGAGAAAGAAAGAGACAGAGAGAGAGAGAGAGAGAGAGAGAGAGAGAGAGAGATCTTCCATCTGTTGGTTCACTCTCTAAATAGATGGAAGGGCCAGGGCTGGGCCACATGGAAGCCAGGAACCAGGAGCTTCATCTGGGTCTCCCACGTGGGTGGCAGGGGCCCAAGGACTTGGGCCATCCTCTGCTGTTTTTGTAGGTGCACTAGCAGGGAGCTGGATGGGAAGTGGAGCAGCAGGGACTCAAGTGGCTCCTAAATAAGATAACGGCATTACAGGCAGTGGTTTTACCCACTAGGAAATAATGCCACCGCAGCGCCCCTCCACCCCAGTTTTTAAAAATTTAGATGAAAAGCCAGTACATTATTCTAGCAATTAAATCTTGCCTATTGAATAAAACTAAATTTCTCAGCTACCAAGATGTTTTTTGTGTGTACAGTTGTTAAGAATTCCTGTTGAGGCCGGCACCACGGCTCAATAGGCTAATCTTCCGCCTGTGGCACCGGCACACTGGGTTCTAGTTCCGGTTGGGGCGCTGGAGTCTGTCCCAGTTGCCCCTCTTCCAGGCCAGCTCTCTGCTGTGGCCCGGGAGTGCAGTGGAGGATGGCCCAAGTGCTTGGGCCCTGCACCCGCATGGGAGACCAGGAGAAGCACCTGGCTCCTGGTTTGGAATCAGTGTGGTGCGCCGGCCACGGCAGCCATTGGAGGGTGAACCAATGGCAAAGGAAGACCTTCCTCTCTGTCTCTCTCTCTCTCACTGTCCACTCTGCCTGTCAAAAAGTAATAATAATAAAATAAAAAGAATTCCTATTGATAAATTCAAGCAATATAATTTTTTTTCAGATGACAAAACAATCTGAACTTCCACCTTGCTAGTATAGCAGAAATTCAGTCTTATTTGGTGGGTTTGCCCTTTCCATGGGCTTCCAAGTTTCAAGGGTTTTTGAAGGTGTCAAGGCGTTTGGGGAACTCAAGTACCTCTGCTGAACACCTGTCCTGTGAGATGTTCCCTAACGCCTCTGAAATAATCCTGCTGCCTTCCAGCCCCACAAGAGCACGAAGCTATCTGAGCAGCTGTCCACACAGCCTTGACCTTGGACATAGCCCAGCACCAAGCCCTTCCAGAGGTATGGGCATTTCCCTTCCAGTCTTCAGGGTTCGTCAGGACAAGGTTCCTCCCTCCATCTTCCTCTTAAGCTCTGTCTTTCAGTAACTCCTCCCATTCTCTCTTCCATGCAGGGCAGGAAAAATGTTCTCTTTTGCTTTCTTTAAAGGCATCAAGCAAATCCTCCTAATGGATTGACACTTTTAGAAACCAAAAGCCCTGAAGACACCACTTTTTTTCTACTTCCTGACTTGTTACTTTAGTTCCCCAAGGCGGTGAGCTCAGTAAGTGGGTGAAGGGGATAAAGTGAAAAGAGGTGCAGTAGAAGGAAAACCTTCATATTGCAACCATGTTATGCTACTTCAAGTGCAGATGGGGAGGCTTTCAAAATAAATTTTGTTTTCTACATGACTTGGACTGCTGAGGTCTTTTTTAACATTGGTTCAGCATCCAGACATGATTTTTACCCCCGTTGTAACTCCTAAAATATGCATTTTTTTAAGAATTAGAAAATTTTAACCGACATATGAAAATTGTACTTATTTATAGGTGTTGATTATTTTGATATACTTATTTATATTTTTGATACATGCATAAATTGTATAAGGTACAATCAGGGTAAACATATCTACTCTTCAAACATTTAGCATTTGTTTATGGTGAAAACATTCAAAATCTTTTTAACCCTTTTTTTCCAGATTTTTTACGAGAAATACACAGAATTTTGTAGAAATTATATTCCATCTAACTAACTTCACCTTCCTCCATTTGACCTTCAGGATTTAGTGTAAGTATTTAATAAATATCTGTTGAGGTGCAATGTAAAATCAATTTCACGTAAGCTAAAACCAAAAGGCAGAGGGGATGTAAGTAGTACTGAAATCCAGATGTGATAACAGACGGATGAGCTCTGTAAAATTTATACTTAACTCTCAATTATTTAGTGCATAACTATCTACATTATTCAGCTGGGAGCTCAAATAGTCAGGGGAATGGTGCACTTTCTCTATTGATACATGCTTATTCAAAAAGACCGAACCATCTTTCTACCAAGACTTAGAAGAGACTGGTTGACAATTTACCAAACTGATTCTATTTAGAGATAGTAAATATATAGGGAAATAAGGAATCTACAGTGAAACAAATTAAAGAAATGCCTTCTATCATACCTGAGAAATTTAAAGTGCCCATTAGCATAGCTAAAGCTTCTGAGGAGTTCTGCAAAAAAGTGAACAATGTAGTTTTCTTTAATTTAGTATTTTTCAAACTTACTTCAAATGCCATGAACTTATTGTATATGTAAAGTACAATCCATATATTGAGATATTTTGCATTAACTTCATATGTAATGTAAGTATTACATATACACATGATTAAGCACCTGATGAAGAATTTGTGTGCAAGTATTGCCTTAAAATGTTTCTTGATCTACGCTGGGACTTTTCTTTTTCCCCATCTCTTCCTTATCTTTCTTTCTGTGTACTTACAATGAGTTTACCTTTTACCCTTTTACCACTCTTTCATTTTGTAAATATTCACTGACAAAGGAAATGACATCATTCTAAATTTTGAAGCTTTTGCAGTCTACAAAGTTTTTCTAGATATTTGAATCAAACTCTAGAAGAGAATATAAAACAAAAGCCTGATTTTTAATGTATTTGTTTTCTCAAGTATAATATTTTTTTCATAGACCAAGAAAAGGCCATGCATCTGTCGGAAACCTGATCGAAGTGGCCAGGATGGAGAGATACCTAAACAGCAGTGGAGCAGGGCTCCATCTTTGACATTTGTTTACAGGCAGGTGGTTGAGTTTGGTTGGTTCAGTTGGATAGCTTTCCACCTCAGTCAATGGAGAAGTGAACTCCTTCACTTTATTCTTCCATCAAGGAAATAAAATTCACCATTGGCGAGACACTGGTAGCCACTGGGCCAAATCTTAGGACTAGGTTAGTCTTCCTCAAGCATGGGGAGTAGGCTAGCTCGCTGCTTCAGAGACCACCACGTGTGTCTTGTATTTCCGTTCTTCGTGCTTAGACTAGTGCTTCTCCAACTTTGAAGTACACCAGAATCATTTGGAAGACTTGCTAAAACAGATTGTTGGACCCCTTCCTCAAGTTTCTCGTTTCATAGTTTCAGGATGGGGGCCAAGAATTTGCATTTGCTGCGGTTCCTGGACCACGTTTTAAGAACCACTGTGCTAGACAAAATAGTACAGGACTTTTCCTTACTGATTATCCAGATCACTCGCATCTTGGTTCCAGCAGCTTTTCTTCTGGCTGGGCAAGTAATTCAGGAAAGTGTCTTAATTGTACACATGGCTTTTAATTTCAGTGGAGACGAACTGCCTCATTTTCTCTTGGGTGTAAGTTACTGTCCTCTCACAAAAGATGGACAGTGCAGTTTGTACTTTGGATGATAAAATTTATTTTTCATTTGGTTAAAACTCATAGTGTAGTTGGAGCACTTGATTGAATTGTTCTCAAGATCTCCTGGTCCCCCTTCTTTCTGCCTGTTCCCTCCCTAAGCAACAGATAATCTTCTGCCTAGCTTTGCAGAGATTACATGTGATTCTCTACAGTTGTAGTTTGCTAGGAAATAACTTTTTCTAATAGAAAACCCTTCTGTCAGTGTAAGATATTCCAGTGTCTATTTCCTACAGAGCTTTATGGAGCCTTTTCACACATGAGAAAGTGGCAGGTGTTTTCATATCTATCCATCATTTACAGTTCATTGCCATGGATCCATGACACCAGAATGCACATTAATCACAAAATTTAATATAAGGAAAAGTTTTTAAAGGTTCCTGGTCTCCAAACACAATATCATGTGTTTTGACTACAATGTCAAAAAATAGGGATGGTAATTTAACAAATAAGGAAGGATAAAGCAAAGCCTATTATATTTGCTGAAAAAATGTGGTGCATTACAAAGACTACAAATGTAGTAATTAATTTTCTTAAATATAATAACTATGTTTCATGTGGTAACCTTAAGTAGAATATTGTTAAAGACTTTGATAATATTGAAATTAATATAGCAAAATTTTATTACAGATGTTCCTCACCCTATTATTTATAGATGTGAAATGTTACAATGACTTAATTTTATTTTTAAAAAGGCTTATTTATTTGAAAGGCAGAGTGGTAGAGAAATGAGCGAGAGAAAGCAAGCTTCTGGCTGTGCTCGTAACAGCCAGGTCTGGGCCAGGCTGAAGCCAAGAGTCTGGAACTCCATCCTGGTCTCCCACATTAGTGGCAGCAGCCCAAGTTGGGCCATCTTGTGGGGCTTTCCCTGACGCATTAGCAGGAAGCTGGATCAGAAGCGGAGCTGAAACTTGTCATGGCACTCTGACATGGGAAGCCAGCATCATGGAAGGGGTAGTTTAACTGCTGCAACACCACACCTGCCCCTGACTTGATTTTCAACAACTGATACTAGTGAACTCAATAATGGGTCATCCATTTACATGTTGGGATATTAACAAGACACTAGGGTAAGGCTTGTAAAGAATGCTGAACAATGAGTGAATGGTACATGTTTCACTGGACAAAAAGGCTATCAGGAAATTATGCTGAGCTCCTTAGGTAGGGCTTACTCTTGGATAAAGTATGTTTCATCTTTCCTGCAGGTAGCTCCTGATTTACTATAAAAGTTACTCAGGGTTAGTCTTCCCATTTTGTTCTAGAGAGATTTTCATCTCTTTCCTACTTGGTAAAGTAAGATGTCAACAATATGGGAATTAATTCAACCAGAGACACACCTTAGTGTCAAGATACCTAATGAAGTCCTGAATTCTTTCACTGTTTATAATCAGCTGCTAAAACTCCTACAATGAACAGCAGCTTATTCAGCTAGGCTGACTTTGGCCTGATCTTCAGTTGGATGTTGAACCATGTTAGCATCTGAGGCAAAAGAAGAAGTAATATTTATCTAGTCTTAACATTTTTGGTATTTTCTTATCATGGTGTTAGGATTAGTTTTGATTTAAAAAAAATTCACCTTAATTAGTGAGATGTCAGTGGCCGACCAAGGCGAATGCCTCATTTGCCTCACCTGGTCAAGGCATTGTTGTAAATATGGCTCTCTTTATCAGAAGATGAGGATGAGTAAGGAGTTGAGCTGTTTTTTTCTATAGAAAGCTCCATCCTCCAAGTTTTTATTTGTGTAATAATTTGTTATGAATAGTATCTTTTTTATGAATGTTGAAATAATGGTACAATGAACTCCCTAGTCCCACTATGTAGTTCCAATTTCTACTATTTTGCTCTATTTGCATTATAAATTTATCATCAAATAAGCTTTTGAGAATATGAAACATTTCAAAGAACGTTGTAAATACTTTGGCACCTCTTTCCAAAAACTATATTCTCCTACATAACATGATGTAATTATCATACCTAGGAAAATTTTTAATGTAATTGATACTTTAACAATTCTCAAATGGTGTGGTAAGGAGTCCACAGGGCTGCAGAAAATTCACAGGAAGCATAGCCATAGATGATGTCTGTCAGGCACTCTGTGAGCTCCTGACTTGAAATAGTTTACAAATTCAATATTAGAGATTCCTGATGTTTTTGTTTCGATGGAATGCTGCTTTGCTTAGGTTTTAATTCTTGATAGACATGTGATACATTGATGCTTTTGTGGGGGTCATTGTCATATTTCAGTGTGTAGATACGGCACAAACTGATGGAATCAAGGAATTAGATTTTCAGTTTCCTTTCTTTGATGCTTTTCAGCCTTACAGTGTGAAATACACCTTTTTGTACTACGTCACCCCACTGTGTTGTGGAACACTAGAACATATACTTCTACCTAACTGTGTTGGTGCCCATTATCCAAGCTTTCCTTATTCCCTCTTGTCCTACCCTTCCCAGCCTATAGTAATCACTACTCTTAGTTCAGATAAACTTTTTTTTTAACTTCTACATATTCCACATATAAGAAAGAATATGTGGTATTTGTCTTTCTGTGTCAGACTTATTTTATTTCACATAATGACCTCCAGTTCCATCCATTTTGCTGCAAATGTCAGGATTTTCTTCTATTTTACAACTGAGCAATATTACATTATTTATACATACCATGTTTTCTCTACGCATTCGTCCGCCAGGAGACACCTAGGATGTTGCCACATCCTGCTCAATGAACAGGAAATGCAGGCATCTCTTTCATAGGCTGATTTCCTTTAGAAACATACCCAGGAGTGGGAGAACTGGGTCATATGGGAGTTCTACTTTTAGTTCAATTGTTTAAAATTAATTGATTTATTTGAAAGACAGATACACACACACACACACACACACACACACACACACATAGAGGGAGAGGGAAAGAAAGGGGGAGACAGAGAATGGGAGAGGGAGAAAGAGAGAGAAAGAGTGAGAAAGAGAGGTCAGTCTCCAATCTGCTTTTTGTTATTTGAGGAACTTGCATCCTGTTCTCCATAATTTTCATTACCACTAACAGTGTATAAGGTTTCTCTTTCCTCCATATACTTAAACAGCATTTGATTTATTTTTCATCTTTTGATGATAGTCATTCTAGTTGAAGTGAATGATAATTCATTTTGGCTTCAATTTGCATTTTCCTGATAGCTAGTGATACTGAACATTTTTAAAACCTATTTGCTGGCTATTTGTATATCTTCTTTGAGAAATGTCTATTCAGATCCTTTGCTAATTTATTAGCAGGATTGTTTATTAGTTGCTTGAAATTTTAGCTTCTTTAGTATTCTAGATATTAATCCATCTTTTCAAAGGAATAGCTTGCAAACATTTCCCCCCACTCTGTTGCTGTTCACTTTGTTGTTTTCTTTGCTACACAGAAACAGCTTAGTTTGATATAATCCTTTTTGTCTTACGTTGTTTTTGTTGCTTGTGCCCCAGTAAGTTCTGTATTTCTGGTATCTAGTACGTCCAGACTGCAAGATGTATTGATGTTCAGTGCCTAAATGTATGTACAATGGATGAATGAGCATATAGTAAGCATTAAATATTTATAAAATCTCCAAATACTTATCATTAATCTTATTACTGCCATAGAAATTCTCTGTGTATTTATCATAATTCTAAGTGACTATGTGCATGTACTATTTTCAACATCAAATTTTCCATAAAGGAAGGGGGCATTCCTGTTTTGTTCTCCCTGTGTCATCAAAACTCATCATCACAGTGCCTTTATTTGAGAAATGTCTGGGGCCAGGTTTGGTATAGCAGGTAAAGCTACAGCCTTTATCACCAGCATCCCATATGGGTGCCAGTTTGAGTTCTGGCTGCTCCACTTCTGATCCACCTCCCTGCTAATGTGCCTGGGAATGCAGTAGAAGACAGCTCAAAGGCTTGGGCCCCTGTACCCATGTGGGAGATCAGGAAGAAGTTACTGGCTTCTGGCTTTGGCCTGGCCCATCCCCAGCTGTTGTGGCCATTTGAGGAGTGAACCAGTGGGTTGAAGATCTTTCTCTCTCTGCCTCTTCCTTTCGCTCTGTAACTCTGCTTTTCAACTAAAATAAATCTTGAGGAAAGAAATCCTCAATAAATACATGTTAAATGTAAAATTGAGCAAAAAAATCAGAGCTCTTTTGCATGAAGCAATGATAATCAAAGTATCTTATTAAACTACATCACTCTTGAGAAAAGTAACATGTAATACCACAGTCTCATCTCTCTTCCCATCCAAGATTAGTTGGTCTTATGAAAGTTGAAGTTCCACAATCATTTGGTTTAACATAAAAGTGGCCAACTAATTTCATTCATCCTGCACTTGCTCTTCACCCAAATGATAATAACGTACTTCACATCCTGTTCTAAGCAATTTGTTTAAAATACCTCTCTAGTAGATGAAATAGGTATAATTGTGATCATCAAAACCACCTTGACATTTAATATCTCTGATTAATCTTCCTTTTGAGCATAGTAGTAAGACTGTACTTCTTGGCCTTGGAGCCCCATCTAGTCATTTTTTTGGGAGTGTGATGGCATGGTTCGCTTCTGGGAGTACACACTTGCAGGAGAGAGGCCTTCTGAGCTTTGTCCTTGGGTGTGGTGACTGGGCAGTACTCAAGATAGTAACCTTGTTTCTGTCCATGTCCTTGAACAAGAATAGCATGGAGCTTAGAACCCAGTAGATCTGCAAGGAACATGTAATATTTGCAAGAAATATCCTCTATTGCCTTATACAGCTAAGATGTGAAGGTTTGTGGAGTAGTACAATTGAGAGCTGCACGAGCAATCCAGTAATCATTCCCGCTTAGAGATGAAGAAACTGAGTGAAGAGAGTGGGCAACTGAACCCACTGTCACACCTCCAGTAATCAACAGAAGTGGGTTTCCCCCAGGTAACCTGCCTGCAGAATGTCCCATCTCCCCTTCTGCTGCACTGTTCTTCCTTGACACTAGCCATCTTCAGACTGGGACACTTTGCCTCACACGCAAAGAAGCACACACAGCTGCATACATTCAAAATGAGAAGTGGGTAATGATATAAAGAACCTGTTTAATAGGGCCAAACCTCAGAGAACCATTTTTCTCTCCTGATTGAGCACTCTGTCATTTTAATGGGACAATCATAGTTTCACAAATCATTTAGTTAAGACAATTTCTGGGATAATTACCTTGTCAGTTAAATTTAAAAATACTGAAATTAACGTTGATGTTTGAAAATTATTCACAGCTTTTGCTTTCTCTTTGTTTTATAAAACCACCAAGAATGTCCAGAAATACATGAATACTCTGGTATTATAAACCTGAGATCAAATGGAGTGCAATCAATTTTTCACAGTGGTTTAAAAGGACCAAGGAGAAAAGCATGCTCTAGCTGACCAGGGAGACATGGACTTATTATTATAATATAAAGTGACTTGAGTATATTTGCCAAAGTAAATTGTTCAAGAAATTAGAAAAACCGATATACTATTTTACATGATACTTTTTTTGATACTTACAACAATTGACATAAAGTGTTTGTAATTAGATGCCAAGCTTTTTTTTTTTCCCCATGGCAATGAAGTACACAAAAGGACATTAAATTACTGGTGTTCTTGCTTTCCCTGTGGTACAACAGAAGCACATGTAAATCTTCTTAGAAAATTTGTAGGTCTGTACTAATATAGTAGCCACTAGTCACAAAACCAGCTTTAATGCATGGGGATGGGAAGGCAGGGGCAGGCAGAGGGGGAGAGTTAAGAGAGGAGAAAGTAGGGAAGGGGAGAGTAGGAGACGAGGAGAGGAGGGGAGAGAGGAGAAAGGAGGGAAGGAGTAGGGAGGGGAGGGGAGAGGAGAGAAGAGGACCAGCTGCTCAGCCCTACTAGCCATGTGTCAAGGCAGGCAGGCTATTTCAGTAACGTGTGTGAAAAGCTAGTCATGTGCCTGGAAGTCTAGAAGAGGGGAATTTTCAGCACTTTGTTCAGGGAAGCCATGCTAAGAGATAATTTGTGATCTGTGTCCCGACAGCTCAGTAATGAGAAAGATAGTCAAATCAGTCTGGGGAGAGCACAAGAATCAGAGGATACAGCGTATGTAATAATATTGACTTGAGGAATCTTTGATGTGTTGTGAAACTAAATCTACTTAAGTTGTATCAGGGATTAATGAGTGATGAAGCTGTCAAGGTTGATGGGACTCTGCACTGAAAGCTTTCCTATGCAAAAACACTTGCTTGTTATTCTGTAAACTAAGCAGGGAGCATGAAGGTCTTAATGTAGGTGAATAGCAAGGTCAGATTTTATGGTGTTCACTTGGCTATGTGAACCAGGAAGCTATATTCAAGTAGAACATGACCATGTCCCTGAGGAAACAGTCCCCAACTGGGACAAAGGTAAGAAATGCAGACAGGAGCTGGTGGATGAGAAACTGCATAGCAAGTAGAATGAGCAAGACCTGTTTAACGTTGTACAAGGAAGTGAGAACAAGAGATGCTAGCGTGGCTCCCAGATGTTTGTTTGTTTGTTTGTTTCTTTCTTTCTTCTTTCTTCCTTTTTCCTTCCTTTCTTCCTTCCCTCCTTCCTTCCTTCCTTCCTTTATTTCTTTTAATGGGATTATCTACTCACATAGATTATTGTAGGAAAAGATACATAGTTACCATCATGCAGATGACCAATAAATATTGTTCAACAGACCATAATTAATTTTGGATGAAAGAAGTAGGAAGTGATGTTAAACACTTGAAACATAGCAGATTTTCACCAGTGACTAAAGGTGGAAGGTTGTAAGAAGTTACCTAGTTTGCTCCCTAAACCAGACTACATGGAGACTTTGGAAGGCTTTTTGTTTAGAAAAGCACCATTGTTTCAACTGTTGGATGCACTGTACAGGACTCGAGTTGCTATGAAGGAACTAACCTGAAAGGCTTTTCTTAATCCATCTGTGCTATGACAAAATCTCCTGAGCTAGTTGACTTTAGAAACAAGGAAAATTTCTCAGTTTTCCAGACTGGGAAGTCTAACATCAAAGCATTGACAGATTGTCTGATAGATCGCCATCTTTCCCTGCATCTCCATATGGTAGAATATCTCTCTTGGGTCCCCTTTATAAGAGCACTAATCTCACGAGGGCAACCCCAGTATGAGGTCATCCCTAATAACATCACCTTGGGACCTGGGATTCAACATATGCATTTTCCTGGGAAATTTTCAGATCATTCATAAGAGGTCACAAATAATTAAGTATAGTACAAGTTGGATTTTGCAGTTTCTCTTGAATGTATTTTAGTGATAAAGATTGTCAACCTGCATTTCTAGTTCCTGGTTAGTTATACCCAATCCTTGAGCCTTCATGGTTTAATTAATATGTTTTTATTCTGTGACTTGTATGTTTAAAATAATTTTAGTTGGTATTAAATTTTAAATAGGAAAAATGAATCCAAAGAGTTTATGCCTCAAACAACTCCCAAATGTAATTTTCTATTTTTGTTAAAATCTCTTTCCCTAGTTGATATTTTTTGGAGCATTAATGGATGATTCCATTGAATCTAGAAAGTAGTTATTAAATAGTCACCATTACTAGATACTCTGGGAGGTACTCAGAACAAAGAAAAAAAAGAGCTCTATCCTTACTGATATTAAGCAATAAAGTTAATCTAATATATATATATATTTTTTTAACCTTTTCTTTCCTTCCTTGTCCTCTTCTGGCAATTACAAAAATGTTTTCCAAATAGATCTAAGGCAAGTAGTTGAATTAGCTTCTGTATCATCAAAATTGTACATATAGCTAGGGCTGGGTTGGATATTTTGCTGTGATTACCTAAAGAGAAATAGAGCAGATATTCTCTGTCCAAAGTGACTGTTTTTGTTCACTTCCCAATGCTTTGGGAAAGAAGGAAGCATCTTAGAGCAGTGGATTAGGCTGCCACTTGTGATGGCTGCATTCGGAGTGACAGTTCCAGTCTCAGTTACCTTGCTTCGGATCCAGCTTCCTACTAATGTGCAAAGGAAGGTGGCAGAAGATGACCCAAGTGCTTTGTCCTCTGCCACCCTTGTGGGAGACCAAATGGAGTTCCTGGCTCCTAGCTTCAGCCTGGTCCAGACTTGGCTGTTGTTGCTTTGATAATCTAAAAACTAAATGCTGATCTAGTTACTTTATTTACCATCAAGCCCATTATGATGGCACACCACACCTAAGGATCCTGTATGTAAAACATCATCTATGACCAACAGAATATCTATAAACATGTGTGGATTAGACCAAGTTGATTTAGTCAGCTTGGGAAATAGAAATTAGTAGGTGCTAAGAAGGTACGGAGCTCAATTCATTGCACAGAAGAATCTGCATTGGAGCCCTGGAGAGCTTTACAGATTGTACTTTTTGCCTGCTTTAATAAATTGCATATTTGCTAGAGGGTATGGTATCATCACCTATGTATTTCTACTAATAAACACGGCCTATAAACAAATGTTTTTGAGAGAAAAGCACAGTTAAAAAAGCAGAAGAATCCCTCTGATGGCTGATTGGCTCCTAAGCCTTCATTGTAGTACTCAAAATTTTGTTATTGTGACAACTGATTAGAAATTTCACCTAAAATTCCACGAGGATTGTCCCCAGTGTAGAAGTTAGCATGTTACAGCAACGTGTAATGATTGTGGATTTGTTTATTGTTTTTTTTTTATATCTTCCCTGCAGACCAAATATATTTAAAACATATCCCAATGTATTATTGCTTACAAAATGTTGATTTTTTACTTCCTTAGTCCATCTTAAAATAATAGCTTTTTTAAAATTATCATGGACAATGGTGTGTACTAATAGGAAGTACTTTTTTCCCTGGGTGTCTAACTTTTATTAGAAAACATTTTATGTAAAATAATGTGCTGTAGCTGAATTTAGTGACAGAAATTCATACTGATGCTTGTCTCCAAAACAGCAGTTGTTAATCATAAAGCATTTAAGAATTTGCTTTTGAGGTTAAATTGGTTGGGTCGGGAAGGTCAAAAGGAGGACGTTCCAGTGACTTCTTTATTTAAGTGCATGTGAGCAGCGTCTGGGAAGCAGGCGTTCAGGAGTAGGTCTTGTTAAAATGATGTGTTGCTCTTGAAATTTAACTAATTGAAATGATTATCTGCCCACAGTTTATGTTAGAGTATTACTGCCATCCTGTAATGAAGGAACATGCTGCTGAAACCGTGTTTGTATCAAACTTTACTCAAATGGAATAGTTCAAAATGCCAAAGAAAACAGTCCATCATCAATAGTTCACTCTCCAAAAATAAATGACCATCTATTTCCTGCTGAACTCAAAGATGTGACTACGGTAGCAGTGTCTGAAAGTGAATTAGAGGACACAAAGGCATCTAATGAGTAGGGCTTGCTGAAAACTTTTACCAACACTAACGCATAAATGCAGTCTTTATACTTATGAGACAAGCGTAGGTGTTTAGTTTAGAGATTAAGACCCCTGTGTCCCATATCCGAGTGCCTCTGTTTGACTCCCAACTCTGGCTTCTGGCTCTGGCTTCCTGATAATGCAGACCTTGGGAGACAGCAGTGATGGCTCAAATAATTGGGTTCCTGTCACCCAGGTGGAAGGCCTCAATTGAGTTCCTGGCTCCCAGCTTTATCTTGGCCCAGTCTTGACTGTTGTGGGCTTTGGGAAATGAACAGGCAGAGAGAGGAGCTATAAGTTTGTCTCTTTTAAATTAAAAATGATGATGATCATGAGGATGACAGGGAAATCAAGACCAGTAGCTTGTACTCAACTGAAGAAGAAAGTTAGTATTAATTGTTGCTGTTGTTACGGCTGGTATGAAGCAGGAAGCTGGGAGAAGTGGTGATAGATGCTTCATGTGATATACCCTGTGCCAGTAGTTGCCTCCGATGATACATTCTATATGAACATTAACAAAGGTGCTCTTCATATTACCAACACCCTGGATATATTGAAGAACAGTACTGTAAAACTAGAAATCAGATTATGAATAATGTTTAAAAATTTTTTTATTCATGAATATGACCAGCTACAGCATGCAAAAGCCCTCCACATCAACTATTAGTTTTTGCTTTTCAACTCCTGTTATTTTCACTCTAAGTTATGACAGGGAGAGGGATATAAGGAGGTCTTGGCCATTACTGAAGATTAACTTTAGCAACTATAAACTTGAATAGCTTTTGACATTTCTTTGTTCATGAAAGGATGAATTTGTTCATGCCAGGATGTTTAAAAACAAGCAAACACACACCACCGGGGTTAACAGAGAAGGAGAACAAAGTAATTGGCTGTATACTTTAAAAATGGCTTATTTTTCTCTTGTACAAATGTTTTTAGTCTTAGACAATTTTGGCTCAGAAGGAATCAGGCCGGTGTTGCAGGTTTCCTGGTACAACTGGAGATGCACCAGGACCTGAGACAAAATTCAAAATACAAGGGACTTCTGTTCTTTGGACAATTTCCTCCTGATAGTTTTCAGAGTGCACTGATGTTCAGACTCCAGGGTCACACTCTGGCAGTCTAACGGGGGAATTTATTCTGAATAAGTGTTTTGTTTATTTTGCAGTATTAAAAAAAAGTCAGCATATGATGTTTAGAATTCCCTTTGTCCATTTCTTCCCCTGAAAACTGAACATCTGGGAACACAAGTCATTCTCCCTTGGCAATATTCTTAGAGCCCAGGCACAACTACCTTCATAGGGGACCAAGCTCTCCTCTTCCCAGGAGTCTCCACCCACCAGGTTCCTTGCCTGCTCCTTTTTTGTGTTTGAGTTTCTGAGCCCCTACCCTCCCAGAGAGCTGAGACCAAAAGGCAAGGAAGGAAGGCGGAACAGTGCTGATTCACTGTCTTCCCTCCCTGCAGACAAGAGTAAATAGCTGATGGCAACACATTTCTCCTTTAATGGGATTCTGACAGTTCTGGGTGAGAACAAAGTGTATTCAACTTTGTAGGAAAAGTCGGCCCTCACAAAAGAATCCACTGCTCTATAAGGAAAAGTCATCACACTGTTATTACTTTACTCTTATCTTGAGAACATTGCCTCCAGCTGGGAAACAAGCTCATTACAGTTGTGAAAGCCCCCCAGAGTCTCCACTCTGTTGTTTTCAAAACACGGGCGATGGGAAAGAACAAGGGGGAAGAAGAAAAAGTAAAAGGATTTGTTCCTTAATTTGGGTTCACAAAAATGAGAAATAAAGATTGTGCAAGCAGGATGCACTAATTATTTTGGAACTTTTGAAACTAATCGTCTGAATCAATTATTTATGTGCTTTATGTCCTGTGCTTTGGTGTCTCTTCTTCTGGTTAAAAAAGACTTGGGTGATTCTTCCCACAGCCTCTTTTTCTCACCTGGGTTTCTTCCATGTCTTTCAGAATCATCAGAAACTGGCACTGGTTAATTCCATTTTAGATACACAAAGTACTATTATGTTAAACTTTTTTTAGATGACTTGTCAGGATCCTCACATCCTAGTCACTTGGATATATTCAATTGAGTCAAAGTTGAAACTGTGCAAGCAAGAGTTTTTAATATTTTAACAAAATTATTACTTGATATTCAACATTCAATACTTGATACTCAATAAATGTTTTGGAAATAAACACAATTTTTATTGTTAATCTTCCTAAAGAAACTAGCATAATTTTTACACAAAATCTATCAATATGAAATTGATTAAAGAAAAAAAGAAGCAAAGTCAAACAAAACAAGATGAGAGAATCCAGGCTTCATCAGTCTTAGAAATGTTTTTTAAAATGGTGATGTGAGTTCACCATCCGGTCTGTACTTCCTATTGCTACATGGATGAAAAGTGAATCCATAGAAACCATACCAACACCATCATGTATAACTGGTGGTAAAACTTTATTATTCAAGTTTAGATGTAACAGACATCTTTGCTGCCTGAAGATTGTTTGCATAAGAAATACACCAAGAACATGTTTGTGAGTAGAAATGAACATGCACTATGAAAACAAAATAAAATAAAACGAAAAAATTCCATGTGTTGTAAGAACAGAACTATTATAGCCAACATTCTAATATTCAAATCAGGACTACAAATTGCATTCTTCTTCTTAGCAACATGAAATCATTCCATATGAAAGACATTTTCTGCTGGTGAATATTGCTGAAGGTGAATTTGACATTGGCATTTTGAGATGCTTCCCACTCCCAACCCTCCCCCCCAAGTTGCCCATGTTGTTGTCAAATAGTCCACCCTAAGGAATTTGGCATTGTGTTACTGTGATATTTGCCTTGTTGGTAGCCATTAAGAAATTATGGTTTTATCAGCCTTGTAATAGTTTTGCCTCTTCATAGTCAACACTATAGGCTGTCTACTTATGATATTTACAGCTCATCTTTAACAAAAATGACCCCAACCTTTCCTGGCCCTTGCTAAACTGAGAGTTTAAACAACCCCCTTGGCCACATAATAATACTTGGCGCTCCTATGGTGCCTTTCAACCAAGGATCTCAAAGTGCTTTACAAACAAGTACTACATTACCATTATTATTATTATTATTATTAATATTATTATTACTAATATATTTTTCCATTTTACAGCTGAGGAACCTGAGGCACAAAAAGAAAAAAGTGATTTGCTGCAGTTCATATATTGAAAAAAAAAAAACAACCAACCAACAAACAAAAAAAAGAACAGCCAAGGGTGTAACCAGGATCCAGTTTGGGACTTATGGGTCTTGAAGAACCATTTTTTCTGATGCAGGCTAAACATTATTTCCATGGTAAAGTTATTCTTGCTTTTCTCTGGCACAAGAAGCTTATAGCTCTTCCCTTGAAGAGACCAATCCATGAACACACATTATCCCGTTTCCATGTGTGAATTACTGTTGAATTTCACATTTTCTTCACCCTTGACCTGACACACTTCTGCCCTAGCATTGTTCAGAGGGTCTAATTACTGAAAATAGCTGGGGATGCTTTCTAAACAACTGCACCACTATCAGGAATGCGTGAGTCAGCTAAGAACCAGCAATGGAAAACCAAGTAGAAGTGCTCTACAAAGACACTAAGCCTCTGCCCGTGGCCAAGGCTTTTCTTTGGGAAAATAACACTGCCCTCCAAAGTCCTGATGCATTCTTGCTATATATTCTTCACATTTACAGTCAGCCGCCTGCTGATAGAATTCCATCTAACAGTACCTACCTTTGGTTAGCATATTTAGTTTCATACTCGGGTTGCATTTCCATTCATCGGCTTTCTCCTGTGCAAGCTGTCACCTACTTGCTCACCAAAGACACCTTGAGTTCATTTTGCCATGGCCCTCAGTCAACCCAAAGATAGGGAGCTGTGAGAGCATCTAAGATTTAGGCAGAAGGCTGGCATAGAGTATAGAAGCAAACCACCAGCTTCTCCACTCCATGTTTCCACAGCTGGATGGCAGATACTCCCCCTCCAGGGATGCACGCTCCTGTTCATGGATTAAACAGGCAGGCAGGTCGCAGGTCTCAAGACAAGTCACTTTGCGATGGTTTGCAGCCACACAGCAGAAGGCTAATATTTTAATAGCAGTATTGGTATCTTCAATTTATTAAGAAAAATGTATTTCCTCAGGCATTTTAAAATATATATATATACATTTAATATTTTTGGAGCTGTATTTGCATTGGATCATAATAGAATATGTGCACATGTGCAATCCTAAACATAATGTGCTACCACAGGCTTCAACAGAGAGCTGTAAAAGATAATCACTTTTTTTTCTTCTTCTCATTACTATTACCTTAGATAAGAATCCCCATGCTTGTTTTCTAAAATCTACCTTTATTAAAAGAGGACAGTTACAACAGAACATCACTATCTTAAAAGTGGATTTTTAAAAGAGAACATCTCAATATGTCATGTAGAGAGAATTGGGCACACTTTTTACCTTCTGAACTACAGAGTGAAGGGGTTAACAATGAGAGCTCCATCCTTTTCCTACCTATTTAGTCTTGGAGTGTCTCTCTAAATCCACAGACTTCCGAGGTGGGCTGACTCTTTATGATTTTTCTATCCCAAACAACAGTATGGATCTAGGGCTGAATGCTAATGATAGAATAAGAAAAGGAAGAGAGAATGCTGGCCTAAAGTTTGACTCAAAGCTCAATTTAGAACATAGACAAGTCCTTTTTCAAGGATCTGCAGCTTTTAAATGGCATTCAGTTTTAGCTGACATACAGTTTTCATCATAGGGGAAGCCTTTTCCAAGGGGGAAAATTCCTAAATCATCTTGAAAGTCCTCTAACAAAAGATTAAGAATCTAAATAGCTCATTTAAAATCTCAACTTAAGACAAATGATCAGAAATCTTAAAACAAAAAAAAATATTTTGAGAGATGGAATAAAGGCTTTTATTAAGTCAAAAAATAAAGAGTATTTTAGTGTTATAATTTTAATTGTTTTTTTTTAAAGCCCAGCCTCTTCTCCAACAAAAATATGTATAATAATGAAAGCAAAAATGAAAGTAATCAATAAAGGAGTATGGCATAAAATCTATCATGTCAACGCTATTCAAGAATATTCTACCAAAAGTAGACTGACCATAAATATTCCAAGAACAGTGATATGTATTTTCCAATACTAATCATTGCTACTACGTCTGAGAAAATAACTGAATTAAAAAGAAGGCATACATGCCAAATATGAACAACCTGTTTGTGTCTGACACACTGGAGAAATCACTGAAAGAGTAGTTTTGCCCAAAAAGTAATACCTTTAATGTGCCTGTTAATCAAATTTCTGGTATTTTCTCATTTGAGCAGTCTACATATAATGTTGCTTGACGATTGCCACAGTGCATTTTATTATTCGTTTCCTTAAAAAACATAAACGTTGTTGGGGGAATCTACTTTTTAGGTCTTTAATTGTCACTTCTGAAGTCTGCCTGTACATTGTGGGATGCATCCATCAAAACTCCTAAGAAAGATAAATTATGGCAAATCATTGAATGTCAAAGCTCTTCATTCCACCTCTTTATTTCAGTTTATATGAATAGCAGAGCTATGCGACAGATGAAATCAGATAGGGCCCCTTAAACTATGAAACTGAACCAGAGGACTTAGTCCTGATTTCGCTCTCTCTTTCTCTTTACATGAAAACAAAAATGCAAGAATGGAAATGACAACACAACATCAGAAAGACATTTTTAACTTCATTCACTACAACAGTCATGAACCAGTTGAACTCTACCTGCCATCCAACTTTTAGAAACGAACACCCGGCACTGTGAAAAAAAGAAACAAAACCCAAACAAAACAAAACAATACAAAGCAACTGCGAATTCATGTAAAAATGGAGTGCAAATGCAACTACAGGATGCAATAAAAACATCAGCGCTGCGGATTCCAGCAGCACTTATCAAAATAATTTCTGAAATGTTTCATCTGAAACATAGACAAAGCAATACAAAGAGGATATATGTTTATCATCTTAAGCATAACAATGTGAGTTAAGAGCTTAAAAATTAAAAAAAAAAAGTACTTGGAATGAATAGTGCTACCCTTTTTTTTTCCTAAGTAGGCATAAAAATATTTCCATTTCCTTCTTGTTTTCCATACCATGATATTAAGAACTTTCATTTGTTTCATGTTACCGTTTACAACTTTAATGCACACACACACACACACAAGATATCTACTGCCATAGAAATAGTTGCTTCATTACCTTGTTTGCTACATTTGCAAATGTAAACAGCTAGGCAGAGCCAGAACTGACTCTAATGCATGATGGAATATCTTTGTTGCATACGTACACTGTAGAAAATAATTATTCAATATGTCAGGCACCATTATTTGAAATGTAATACATTAATATTTACTAGAAAAATAAGTTTTTTTTTCCTATTTGTTCTCCCAACTTCTTTAATGAAATAAGTTAATCTGACAGTGCATCCAGTAGCTTGTAATATCTTCTACATCTCCGTGGCAAAAAAATAAACTACTGGTTGGGACAATATAATGCAAATTATTAAAGTCAGTCCTTGTACATACATCCTTGTAGCAAGCATTGAGGCTCGACTAACAGCACCTTTAACCAATTATTTAATGTTCAGTTATTTAGCCCTATTTCCCTGAGCAGTTATGCTGAGGAGCTTTCCCTTCATAGATAGTTTTTACAAAGCCTTAAGTATTAAAAGTACTATGAAGACATACTTCTAAGAATCCTATTTAATGCTACTTAACTAAACCTGTATAAATCTAATGAAGGGATTGATTGGTACATATACCAACTGTCAGTCTGTGGTAACGTAACCTTAGACGCTGCCTGACCACAAAGTTTGGAAATTATATTTAACCAAAAGAAAATAAATAAATACAGCAGGTTACCTTGTGGAGAAAAACCATGTGTTCCAAACAAATTAAACCCACAGTCTGACTTGTGTATCCATCTATTCTTTTGAACTGAGGGGATTCTTTTAGTTATAATGTGCCAAGTGAGATTAGTGACCAACAGGAGGCTTAGAAAACAAATCCAAACTGGTTCATCCCATACAAGAAAGAAAAATGTCTCCCTAAAATGAAATTACTACATAAGCATCGAGGACATTGTGTTTTTAAATGGATATATATTTGGACAAAATGAACCTATACTGCAAACAAAAGGTCTACTAAGTATTTGAACATCTAAAGGACAAAAATACCAAAGAGGGTGTGCATGTGTATGTACAGGCAGGGCTGGTCAACAACATTGTGCCACCATTTGTCATGTTTCCTGCTGCTCTCTCACCAAGCCTAACCACAGCTCACATTTCTAGGTCAAAATCTGAGACATGGTCAATGAGAGGAGACTGATATCAGAGGGCGCCATTTTCCTTGCATTGCCTTGGAGATCTGACTTCTCCTCCTCTGCCTAGGATTTCGTGATACTTCTAAATTTAGGCAACAATTTGTGGATCTTTGAACCAACGGGCCAATGGCCAGCCCAAAACTGCTTTACTTGCATCATGTGTAAATCCTTTCTAATTCTAGCCAGGTGTTACCTTTCTTTATAAACACAGCAATTATCATCTGGTGGTACTTCTTACAGATCACTTCCCCAGTGCACATCAGTCAAGATGGTTTTAACTTAGTAGGTTTTTAAAAAAATGATTGTTTGCCATCTTCCATTCTTTCTCACTGACCATTTGCCTCACTTTTTAGTCTCGGTAACCTACTCATTGAAAGAAAGAATAATAAAAAGAAGGGAATTTCATGTTGGATAAGGCAGGCTCTATGAAGTATTTCTTTTAATAGGTCTTCATAAGACATTACAAGCTATTGAATTCCCATCAAGAAAACCTATTTCTATGTAATTGTGCTAAGTGCTAAGGTTTTACTCTTTAGGTTTTCCGTTCTTTTCTGCTTGTGCATTGTTCCTATGCAGGCCCCTCTGGATGTGTGTTGTGAAGTCATATTTGTCCGTGCAAAGATGCTGGCATATGCTGCACTGGAAAGGTCCACTGTCACCATGGCAACTCATATGCAAAGCATACATCACTTCATCCAGAAAAACAATGCCACAGTGCACACACTTTGTGGAAAGTTCATCTTGAGTACTTCTATCCACTTTCTCTGTTTTTACTACATTCAAGGGACCTTCATTTTTTACATTGGGTGGTGCCTTCGTTTTCTCCTTGGAGGCACCGTTTGCAGTTGGCCCAGGTCTGGAATGCTTGATCGCCAAATCTAGAGGAATGTCATTGTCTGATCCAACAGCTGAAAAATGAGGAGGCAGATTGAAGGTGGGATAAGGCACATAGTTTTGGCAAGGATTTGGTAGGCCAGGCACATGACTCAAGTAGTGCGGATTCCCAGGAACGGAGAGCTTATATTTACTCCAGAACCGCAGCCAATCAGCTTCACTCTGGAAGTCATTATGTACAAAGGGAAGTCCAAAAAGTGGGTACTGGTACTTTTCAATAGGGCTGCCTGGTGGTGAATAATTCGGGTGCTTCGCAGGTC
Source organism: Sylvilagus floridanus (assembly GCA_949820135.1). Lineage (NCBI taxonomy): Eukaryota > Metazoa > Chordata > Mammalia > Lagomorpha > Leporidae > Sylvilagus > Sylvilagus floridanus. Next base: position 142,307,185 of record OX463241.1, read on the forward strand.
TCATATACTTTTCTATGGGACTGCCTCTCTCAGAGCTTCCTTTCCCTTCAGATACGGATGAGCTATTTCCTGGATCTCCAGTACTTTCCTGAGGACTTTTTATCTGAATGTGCAAAGGTTGCATCCTTTTGTGAATATCCAGAGTTTGGCCGACCAGGACTGGCTGCTGAGCAGAATGGCTTTTAGTCAATGAACCCTGGGCTTCGTATTTGCTTAGGCTCGGGAGCGGAATTTCTCGCTGGTGACTTTCAGTTACGTGATCTTCTGACCTCCTCTCTAACGGGCTCCCGTTGACCTGCTCCTCACTGCTACCCCTCTGCTGTTTGTTGAGCTGCTCAGCCTGAAGTGCCTCGGGGTTAAGGCGCTTTCTTGTTCTTCTCCTAATGATCTGCTCACCGTTGTTTTGTTTAATGATGTTTAAAGGCCTGGGAGTCTGCAGAGAACACACACACAATACATAAAAGGAGAACATTAAAAAAATGCATTTAAGTGCATTAAAAATTCCTCACAAAAATAAAGCAAGCTTAAGTTCAAAGCACGGCTAGACTTTATGCTATAGATTTGTTAAATCTCCTCCTCTGCCCTAAGCAGGATCAGGGGAAATCACCGAAGTGCACTATTTTAGCCTAATTAAATCATGTCCAGTTTTATGGGGGGAAGAGGGGACTGAAAACTAATCTGCTTGGAGATGGCCGTTCCAAACTCAACAGATTTGGAGATGGCATCATTTATAGAAATGTATGTGAAGACACTGACTTTTCTGGAATATTTTCCATTTTTGTGTTCTGCACTAACGTAACAACAAAGCAACTCAGGAGATATGTATTGATGATATCAACTGGAAAACTGTGCACTGCTATGGACTGAGTTGCATCCTCCAAAATGCAGCTGTTGAAGACCTAACCCTGAATGTGACTGTGCCTTGTGATAAGATCTTCAGAGAAGACATTAAGGTTGAAGAAGGTTATAAAGGTAGAGTCCTAATCCAGTGGGAAGAGAGGAAGAGAGAGGTATCTCTCCCCACCACGGGAGGACATAGCAAGAAGGAAGCTCAGTGAGAAAGAGCATCTTCCTGGACACCCAGTCTCCTGACCCGTGAGAAAATAAGCATTGCTACTGTTCTAAGCAGACCAATCTGTGTCACTTTGTCAAGGCAGCCTAAGCGGACTGGTACAAGGATACTGCTGTGAGTCCACAGGAAATAGAATGACAAGACAAGTTTACTTTGGTGAAAAAATTTTTGAAGTCCATGCATATTTTTCTCACAACACACCTTTCCCATAAACTCCCTGAAGACCTCTTTTACATGCATCCTTCCAAATGATTAGAAATGTGGTTATAAAATATGAATTTTGTGAGGAAAGAGATCAGGTAATCAAAATCATATCAGAAAGTTATGTTTTCTCTCATTTTTGTCTTCTTAAATGACATTTTATATTCACTAGGAAAGATTCTACTTGTTAATAGGCACAGCATTAGTTTTGTGTTGAAAGTCTAAATTCATTTGTGGCCTTGGTTCAAATACTCAATCTGTCACTCTACTCTTTACCTAAAATGCATGCTGACTTTTACTCAGCTTAAGTGTTTTATTTAGCTTTACATTCCTGGCAACTATGTGTGTGTTCAACAGGTGTTTCTATAACATGACTAAAATCAACAGATAAGACTACAAAAAAACTACTTGCAGTGAAAGTTCTAACTTGATTTACAAAATTAAAATAAGTTTAATGAATCAAAACATATTTACAGAATAAAAATTGAGGATAAATTTAAATAGGCTGCTGAAATCAGAAAATAATATTTTCCTTTTTTAAAGATTTATTTATTTATTTGAAAGGCAGAGTTATAGAGAGAGAAGGAGAAACAGATCTTCCATCTTCTGGCTCACTTCTCAAATGGCTGCAAAGATGAGGGTTAGGCCAGGCTGAAATCAGGAGCCAGGACCTGCTTCCAGGTCTCCCATGTGGGTGTAGGAGCCCAAGCACTTGGGTCATCTTCCATTGCTTTCCCAGATGCATTAGCTGGATCATAAGTAGAGCAGCCAGGACCTGAACCAGCCCCCAAGAGATGCTGGCGTGGCAGGCAAAGGCTTAACCTGCTGTACTACAGTGCCAGCCCCAGAAAATACTTTTGATATAAAATATGAATGTAAGCAATATTTAATTCATGAATTATGGCCAGAAAGGATGCAACTTAATGCAAGAGAATATCATTAATATACCAAACAAAATACAAATATAAAACTGTTTTTGGAATATTTCTATCATCATAAAGGTATTGAAAATTGCTGGTTTTAAAATGAAAATGCTGCATAGCTTGAATAGGCCGTGTGCATTTTTTTGGTCAGAATGTTCAGGTTTACAAAGAGTTCATATTAGTATTATAAAATAAGCAGTACTTAATCTCCATCCAGTAAAGACATCTGAAATTTGCATTCCATTTTTAAAGTTTCCTAACTTTTGTGGCAGTTTTTGACACAAAATGTGAGCATCTTAGGGTCAGCACTGTGGTGTACCAGGTTAAGCCACAGCCTGCGACGCCAGCGTCCCATATGGGCACCGGTTGTTGTCCCAGCTGCTCCACTTCTGATCCTGGTTCCTGCTAATGGCCAGGGAAAAGCAGGCAGAAAATGGCCCAATTGCTTGGGCCCCTGACATCCATGTGGGAGATCTTGAGGAGGCTCCTGGCTCTTGGCTTCGGCTTGGCCCAGCTCTGGCTCTTGCAACCATCTGTAGAGTGAACCAGCGGATGGAATATCTCTCTCCATATCTCCCTCTCTCTAACAGTGCCTTTCAAATAAATAAGTACATCTAAAAAAATCTTGCCTCTGATTTGCAGAGATGAGTATTAAAATATTTTTTAGAAAATAGTTTATATCGTAGTAATTATCATAACCTAGTGGAACAGTAGTTTAATTAATTTTGACCTATGATTGGCCAAAGTTCAATTAAAATCATTAATGTTGATCCTCATCAAGTGAAAGCTTATTGCTGAGCTTAAATAATGAAGATTATAAAAATGTGTGGTGGTGCAGGGTGGTGGTATCTTAATATTAGTCACATGCCAATAATTAAGGTTTTTATAGTTCACTACCAGGTAGTATTGTTGACAGCATTCTTTTCTTTTCTTTTTTTTTTTTTTTTTTACGAGTGCTTCCAATGGTCCATTTATGAGAATGTTTTGTCTAAAACTGTATTCCCTGTAGCTGTAATACACTCACTGGCTTGTGCTAAGAGCTGGGGTAAAATGCCAAATCAAATGTAAAAGGCACAGGGAAAGAGATTTCTGTTTACTATATGGGGCATTCTTATTTTAGAGTCAGCTCTTGTCTGCAGATAAATTTTCTTTTTTCTGTTTTTGACAGGCAGAGTTAAGACAGTGTGAGAGAGACTGACAGAGAGAAAGCTCTTCCTTCTGTGGGTTTACTCCCCAGATGGCTGCTACTGCCGGCGTGCTGCGCGGAGCCAAAGCCAGGAGCCAGGTGCTTCCTCTTGGTCTCCCATGCGACTGCAGGGCCCAAGGACGTGGGCCATCCTCCACAGCACTCCCGGGCCATAGCAGAGAGCTGGACTGGAAGAGAAGCAACCGGGACAGACTCCAGCTCCCCAAATGGGACTAGAACCTGGGGTGCTGGCGCCGTAGGCGGAAGATCAGCCATAGTGAGCCATGGCGCTGGCCTGCAGATAAATTTTCTAAACTAAAACGTATATATCCTTCAGTAAGTCAAATGCATATACAGGTGGGGGGCGGCTGTGAGTTTAAATTTTATTCTAGAATTCTAACTAAAATGTGGGAAAATGCAATTTGAAGGAGCACTGTGAGCCAACAGCAGCTGGCGATGACGACAACACTAAGCACGAAGCACCTTACTCAGCCCTGAAGTGCCGCAGGCAGACCTCTCACGCCAGGTCCACTGGAAGAACCAGAGATGCAAGTGACATTCTCGGATCCTTGTTCAGAACTGCACTTGTGAATGCCCGGATCTCCAGCGCCCAAGCAGCCAAGATGACACTTGCAAATTTCACAGGTGAGCTGGAAAAATAGCATTCTTTCCCTGCCCCATATTTTATAATGTCAGTCTTAAAAAAAAAAAAAAAAAGCTCCTTTTTGGGTATTTCTGAAACTTATAATGTTTCTCTTTGCATCTCAATTAATTCTACTGAACAACAGTAACCAAGAGTTTGACTTTCTGTTGTGTGAAGTTCCCAGAAGTCAATCATTTTCCTCTTTTATAACAAAAGGGGCATAATGCATTACTAATGAGCTCATATGTATCTCCCCATTACATCTAAGCCTCTTTCACCATAAATCACGTGTGCATTCAAAGTGACTGTATTAAACAACCCTGCGGGGGCTGGCGGTACAGGCCAGGGAATGGGGCTTATCACCCAGCACACGAGGCCAGCCTGCTCTATGAAGCTTTTCCTGGAACAGTGGGACAGGTTCTTACCGAGTGAAGCTTCTGGTAGAGGCCACACGCGTTGCATACATATCCGCCATTTGCGTTCTTTCGCCAGAGAGAGGTCTTTGTGGTCAGGCAATTGGCACAAAAAACACCGGAGCCTCTACGCCTCTGAAATGGGGAAAAAAAAAAAAAAACAAGGTCAGAGGTGAGTCACATGATCAGTGGAGTAGGACCAAATCAACCCAGGAGTTTTGTCTTCAGACTTGCAACAATGACAGTATAAAACCACAGTGCCCATAATGAGGTCAGGTTCAATTGTGTTTAATAGGCACCACTGATTTTCATTATAATTAACCCTACAGTGATGGATGAGGTGTGTGGAACACCAAAGGCTTTTCACAGAAACAGCTTTAACTTTTTGAACTTTTGGGTTTTGTGGGTTTAATGATGGCTCCTCAATGCTGAATCCTAAAATACACCTTTTAAAAGTGCCAAGGCAAAAGCTAAAACAGAAAAAAAAAATGGAACATGGCAAAATGCTTCATATACTTTGGAAAAAGAGGGGCACATACTACCTGAGCTTAAAAACAGTCCAGTCTGGAATTAATGCAGCTTGGAAGCCATTTAACATCAGAGCTGATTTGTATCTTCTTCTGTTACGCATGTAACGAAAGTACTAACAGACTAGGAGACACTCATTGCTGGTCTCTCGCTTGCAGTTTTAAAATCTAAAAGAGAACACACTGTAGTCTACAAAGCTGAGGGGACCAGTAGAAACTCCTGCCAAAGAGAAGCACTGCTAATGAGAAGGCTTAAGAGGTGCCTGCTTAAAGCAAGACAATGCGATCCCATCAATGGCTATTTATTTATTTCATTTGACTCAGGCTTGGAAATCACAAGCATTTCCACGGAAAAATTGACGTTGGTGACCTGAATTCTGTAATCACCGGATTCAGAGATAATTTAAGAATAGTTAAAAGTGGATAATTAGTGTTGCTTGTTGCATTCTTCCTATCAAGTGATGATTCTGCTTAAATGAGTTAAACTTCTCATTTAAACAAAAGTCAGGCAGGCTGTGTTTGTAGGCACAAATACTAACAGGCAGGAAATGGAATTCTCTTGCTGCAGAAAAAAAGAAAGAAAGAAAAAGCCTGAATTGCAGCTCAGCTCTCCTTTCTCTAGAAAGCAAAGTCTTTAATGATAAAATATTCATGTTAGATAAGGAGTGGAAAAAGTCTTGCTGGAACCCAATTTTATTATAAATTAAATATTACAATGCTATAAGTCAAAATTTCGGGGATTCATAAAATTTAGGCAATTTATTTAACTCGAGTCCATACTGTAGAAGAGTGGTATCCCTGCCAAGAAAATACAATGGTTATAATTGTACTCTGATACATTTCAAATGGAAAGCTTTCTGCAGACATAATTTTGGCTTCAAGACTGGAACACTTTCTTGGCATTGAAAGGGCATTTGATTCATCGGGTGTTTCACAATGTATCACTAAAAAGACCTGGTGAGCAGCCAGTTCCCTATAGGGTAATTTTTCCATCCAGATGCAAGTGCTATCAGAGGCCCTCGTCAGCTAAACTAATTATGATCTTGCAATTGCTGATGCCTGCTCACTCTAACATTCGACATCCTCCATTAATCATCAATACAAGGAAAATGAATGAAACGTAAAGAAATGAGGGCTGGTAAGCTGCACAGCTATAAAAATCTGAAATGAGAGCAATAACTTAACAAGATTGGGGGATGTTTTTAGTGAGCACAAAGTCAGGCTAACAATTGCCCTTTTAAACCAAGAACACGATTTCATTAGTGTAGCAGGTTGTGCTACTTTAGGTGATGTAATAAAAACTAGATTTTTCACGAAGATAATCTCTGGCTCTCTTTTTAACCCCCCCTCCCCCCCAGTCAGAACCAAGAATGCACTGCGAGTTTCTAAATTTCAGTAACAGCAACATCAGACTTTAGGTGTTGGTACAAAGATTCTGAATGTCAGTTCACACGTCCCATTTGAGACCTGCTATAAGAATGGGGACCACCGCCTTCTGAAAACCAACCCACTGTTCGAGGTTGTGTTTATCCAACATGCCAGGAGCCCCTTTATCCAAAGCAAGCTGGGGAGCCAGTTAGATTATAATTGTGAAACTTTCCTGGGGCCATCCTGTCATTTTCCTAGATCTAAATAACATGTTTGGCAAATAAACACCAACTTGATCCACATAAAGGCAATGCAAATGTCCATTTGGAAACTAACCCACATATATGGCTGAGGCTCAAATCGGGATGTGTAACCATTCACTCCAGCCTGCTTTTCTTTCCTTATGCCCTGGGTGCTTGACACAGCATGTCAAAGTGGGTGTAATCCTGATTTCGGTGAGCATTTCAACCCTTGCACAATTTGGTGCTTAATTCTCTTGCAAAGAAAATGCCTTTCATTAGTTAGAAAGAAAATCCTGAAATTACAGCACTCGTTTCCACAGCATATCTTGCTTTAAGCAGCACTTATACTCTAATAAAGGTTGCTGTATTTTAAATACGTATCTTATTTTAAATGCAGCAGGGGTGCTTTGAATTCACTGACTCAGAGTCAGTGTAACACGGAGGTTAAGACTCAGATTTAGGAGTCAGACTACTTGTACTCAACATCTGTCTTTGCCATTTGCTAGGTGCCCCTTTGAGCAAGCTACTTAACCTCTTATTGTTGAAATGTACCCCATCCTCACACTTTGAGCTGCTGTATTTTGTGCATTAATACACGCACTTTAAAAAATACCAGGGATGAAGTGAATGCTCAGTAAGTTTTTTTTTTCCAAAGGAGATTCAATTGTGATTTCTTTTGTATGAGAAAAATAACTGTTAGTTTTGTTTTCAGCCCCTTGATGTCATTATTGAACAACTGAGGTATGCAAAAAACACAGGGTTGGATATTTCCAGGTATACTTCATTTGTACCAATCTTATCAAATATGAGAATGGAAAGTTGAGTCAGAGTGAAATATCTAGATGTTGACACCTAGAAATTCAATAGGAGCCAGCTTGCAAGGGTGTGGTGAGTGGGAGGTAAGTGAGAAACATTTCGTACATAAAATGTTACCTACCATAGCAAGAAATGTAGCACTTAACAACCAACTCTGTAGACCTTATTTTTGGTGAGCTTGGAATTTCTGGAAGCAACAGAGCAAGCGGGAGAAGTAGATGGTGTCCCCAGATGTGTGACCTCAGAACTGCTTGTCTCTATATCACAGCACAGCTGACAGCCCTGATCTGGTCACACTGTGTGCACTGGAACCTGGCTGGACGCATTGAGGCGCTTCCTGTGACGTTATCAACATCCTTAGCTCAGCTACCCACAGAGAAGCAGGCTGTTGCCAAAGGAAGACTAAACAGATGCCTTCTCTGATCTACTTCTTAAACACGAGCTTGGCCTTGACTTAAAGAAAAAGAGCACTAAACACCTTATTTCATTCGCAGTTTTTCCTGCATGACAGAATTATAAAAAATACCCTCATTAAGTATTGAAATTATATCACCTAATGGTCATGGAAAATTGTAAGTTATAGCACCTAGGACAGTGCTGTCTTGAGAGGATAAACATTCACAAACTTGAAAATAATCTTGCTTTCTATAATTTTTTATCATTAGTATTCACTCCGATGTGGGGGGTGGTTAACTCCCTTTGCAATGTCTTCCATTCAGGCTGACAAATTTATCTGGAGTTGGGCAGAGATGGCTAACGTCACAGAAAGATTCAAGAACATTCATTTCCAGTTCTATACTCCATGCTTGGTGTTTTTTTTTTTGACAGGCAGAGTGGATAGGGAGAGAGAGAGACAGAGAGAAAGATCTTCTTTTTGCCGTTGGTTCACCCTCCAATGGCCGCTGCGGCTGGCGCACCACGCAGATCCGAAGCCAGGAGCCAGGTACTTATCCTGGTCTTCCATGGGGTGCAGGGCCCAAGCACTTGGGCCATCCTCCACTGCACTCCCAGGCCACAGCAGAGAGCTGGCCTGGAAGAGGGGCAACCGGGACAGAATCCGGTGCCCCGACCAGGACTAGAACCTGGTGTGCCGGCGCCGCAAGGCGGAGGATTAGCCTATTGAGCTGTGGCACCGGCCTCCATGTTTGTTTTTAAGAACGATCTGATGCCAAGTACTTGCTGAGTGCTGTGTTGCTAGGTTAGCTTGGACAAGGCACCAGCTTGCCTTCATTTGCATCATATGGTCATCCATATAATCTGTAATACATTTCTCCTTTTGCTATAAACTGGTTTTGAGTCTCCTGCATTCCACATCAGAATGCTTGGGGTTGATTCCCAATAGTGTTTAGACTCCGTTCTCCTGTTAACGCGCACCCTGGAAGGCAGCAGGTCATGTCCCAAATAGCTGGTTTCCTATCACTCACTTGGGACATCTGGATTGAGCTAAAGATTTTTTTTAAAGAATACTTAAAAAATTAATAATCTGTACCTCTCAGGAAGAGAATTAGGAATTCTATGGATAAGAGCAATGCTAGGAGAGGAAAATGAAAGCTCAACTGAAATTTTCTACAGATAAAAAAAATCCCAGAATCAACAATTCAGGAATTTTTTTCTTTTTTTTTTTTTTAGCTTTAATGGCTTGATTATTAGATTGTATTTGTGTGTCGTTTCCATTCTACTTTTGTTAGCTGGTAAGTTCCTATGTGACAGAGGACAGATAATGGTGAGAGCTGGACAAAGAAGTTTTGAGGCCAGAGGATGGCCTAGCAAGTGCTTCCAAGTCATAATTACTGAGATGTCTTCAGCTCTCTTGCTTTTTTTCTCTATTCAAATGTGTGATATCCACAAGAGTGAGTTTTTATCATTGTAATCTATGTGATGAATGTGGACCACCATCTATGTTGGGTTTAAAATAGAAAATGATGCCCCTATCTTTTAATGTAAGTACTATTTAAATTCAACCTGTTTTGTTTTCTGCTTTGAAGTAAACATACAATGACCAAATCATGGACAGGAAACCAACTTTTTAGTTTTTAGGTCATGACTATTCACAGTATCAGTGACTCTCCAGTTAAATTTCTCAAAGTTTCCGATTTGTTTTGCTTTGGAAGAGCTTCACTCCTCGGTCACTTGCATCTGATTCCTGGCTAAGTCATGGCACATGCATTGGTAAGCTCAACTACAACTTAAGGAAAAGCAAAAAAAAAAAGTTTTAAATTGGTTTAGCTATCTTTATTGCTTATTTCATTTTATTATTTGAAGATCTGCCAAAAACAGAAATTTTAAGGTTTTCAAAGTTCATTAATAACACATAACCAATTTCATTTGATTAAAAGAAGTAAATGTGATTAAATTATTTATTCAAGTGGCTTAACATTTAGAGGCATGGATATTCATCTCTAAGATATTGAAAGTCTGCATTGGTGAAGGAATTCGTGCAGAAACGATCTTTTGTAACAGTTTTCTAAGAAAAGAACCATACTGAATCCATGTAATTACATAACAAGCCCTGGTAGGCAGAGTATTTACTCACATTTTTTATGGTTTTATATCTCAGCCATTTTAAATCAAATCAATCTGAAATTTGATATACATCCTATTAGTCTTCATTTACTTCAAATATTTTTAACTCTTTAAATATTTTATACATTTATGCAACTATATCAAGAATCCTGTGCAAACTGCTTCTTAGAGAAACACACAGGTGGCTGTGACAGAACCTTCTAGTTTAACTCCATTCAGTTCTGAGAACAGATTCTGAGTGCCCCCCATGTGCCTGGCATTGTGTGAGAAGCTGGGTCACAGCGATGCCCGAGATGAACGTGGTCTGCAGCCTCGCAGGCTTCCAGCAGAATTTGCGAAACACACACTCAGTGTGGCGATAAAGTAGCACAAAATGATACTGCTCATGAACAATTTAAGTCACGTGAATTATATGGACACTTTTCTGAAGAAACAAATTCCCTATACATAAATCTCATTTAAGGGCTGAAAGTTATCTAACCATCAGAGATTTCTCTCGATACTTTTATAAAAAATGCACAATAGTCTAGTTGTTTCCAAAACAGTTTATCACTTGTTCATTGTCCCATTTGTAATAATGTCCTATCAATACCATCACCCTACTTATTAGCTGACATGAGCTAAATAATAATGTGTTCGTGACTGTCATACATACAGCACCCATTCAATAATTGTTGAATAATGAGGAATATTACTTTAGTGTCTATCACTATTCACTGCTACCACACAGGAGGGCACTTCCCTACCTCTGTCCCTCCGAACAGAATTACCTGGCTATTGGCTACGCATCAGTAGATCCAGAAGAGCATACAGAAAGCAGCAGATAAAATAACTTTTAAAAGTTTGCAGCTTGCAATGGACACCTTTACATTGACAGCCAGAATCTACCAGAAGCACAGGCTGGCTGGCAGTGTAGCAAGAACAGGGGAAGGACTCTGCCAACAGAAAGCAATGGTTACCAATATCCTGGCTGCCGTCTGTTCCAAATAAAATTGTGAAGAATCAGTTGAAATCGGCTGTACAGCAAGTCTATGCCTGTTTTAGCACAGCTCTCTTCCCTCAGATTTCCTGCCAGAAAACTGAGGGGACTCTGCAAGGTTCAGCCAAGCACCCATTTTATAATCACCTATCTCAGAGCTTGGAAACCAAACCTGTTTACCCTGCTTATTTGATTCACTTCCTCAACACATCAGCAATGATAATGGAGAGTAGTGTAAACTAAACTGACAACCCTGGCCAGCAGCACTGGAACAATTTCTGTTCCAGGACATGAGGCAATGCATACTCTAGTCATCTAACAACTTTGCCCAGGTACCAAAGTGCCTCAGCCTTAACCCATGGACACCTCACCACCCAGGGAATCGGCCAGTCTCTCCATTAGAGCCAGTGCGCTCCGCACGTTAGCTCTGGCACAGCGCAGATGCAACGGTGCCTCTCAGGGTGGGAGCAGGAAAGTAAGATTAACCAAGGAATATCTCTCCCTTTCTTCACACAGATTCTTCAGATCTGAAGATTTTAGAAATTTTATCACAAAGATAGAAAACCTGTTTTGTGCATCTGGGAACCCCAAATCTCTTCTTTGATTTACTCCATGTTTGGTAAATTGGTAAATCAAACAACCAACTGCACATACACGCTATGTAACAGAATCAGGCCTGGAAAACCCAGAGCTTCGGAGTTCTGACCCATGCTGTTTCTAGAATAATGCTCTGCCTGTATGGGAAGTATGCATTTGGACAGTTAAAAACATGGCTGAAAATTTATGTCTGCACTGTCTTTCTTTCCACGTGGAAGTCATTATGGTTAAAAGAACCACTCAAGTCTCTCACTGAGTCTGTTTCTGCCACCATGTATCTGTTTTCACCTTTCCCTCAGCTACAACAATGGTGGAAAACTGCTCTACAGGGAATTTCTTGTATGACAGTGCCAAAAGCTGACATTGAAAGGAAAAAAAAAAGTCTTTTTCTGGCACAGTTAAACATTGTTAGCACCTCCTAGGCAAACTTCAGCTTGAGAATATAAGAATTTGTCTTTTAATGAATATATTTTACTTATGCATCTTTAGTAAACACAGTTATTATGGAACTATTTCACATTATGAAAAATAAAAGTCTCAGAGATAGTGACTTATTGTAGTTGTAGAAAAAGCTTAAAGCCCAAAGGTCTTAGCTTGTAAGCATTTAACTGGTGACATAAATACAGCTTTTTAACATATGATGAATGTAGGTTGTCTTTATAATATATAAAGAAGATGATGAGTAATTTGAAAGAAACAGGAAACGATGAACAATAATCAATAGTTCTTTTCACATTAGCTAACATGCTAACTGGTCTATGAAGTGTTGCCATTTCCAGGCAGTTCTGTGCACATTAGTGGTTCCTCAATGGTTTCTGACATTTTTGGGAGTCATAAACTTGTTGAATAAAATCTATTACATTCTCCTCAGAAAATAAATTGTGTAAAATGTTTTACAAGCAATTTCAGGATATCCCCAAAATGTTCCTCACAGAACGTATCCAAAGATTTTTGTATCTATCTGAGTGCCCGCTGATCCCAGGGTTAATAGCTCCCAGCAGAGGTCATCCTATTTTAGCTGTAAAATGAATTGTTAGGTATTACTATTCTCCTTTAATGATGAGTTACAAAACTGAGCTTAGTCATCTCACTTCGTTGGCCCCAAGTCTAGGCAACAAGACAGGATCATATTCTAAATATCATTTTCTAAATGATTATCTGGTAGGATTCTCCTGTTTAACTTGACTCTTCTTTAATGATCACTATCATACTTCTAATAGGCACAGGATAATGGAACATAGGTTTAGTCTTATTTAACACCTCCGAAGTGAGCCTAAGAGACTGAAGTTTTGTTATTATTATTCCCTCTATTTTACAGACAAGAAAACTGAGGCTTAGAAACATTTTCCAGCGCTAAAGCATAGAGCTGAGATACAAGCTCAGATCTCCCTCACTTCAGAACCACACTTCTTAACCATGTCTCAGGCCTTATACCTAAAGAGGAGATGGGGAAATTTTTACCAAAGAATATTTCACCACTGCCTGGCTTTCCAGAGCCCTTATCTTTCCAAACCACCCTATAACAGCTGATTGAAATTATGCAAGTCTTGAGGCAGCAGAAAGAAATGACTCATCGTTGATCAGATACGGCAAAGGGCTGTTTTGAGGTCGACGGGCACAGTCATAACCAGAGGAACAGAGCCTTTGGTTCAAGGAGCAACCGTGGTGGAGAAAGGGGATGGGTGCAGGGCATGTGTTTTGACCTGGGCATGTCAAAAAAAAAAAAAAAAGTACATAAACTAGGCCTGTGCTTAAAAGCTGAAGACGCTGGTGATACCACTGACTCAGAGCCTTAAAAGGCCTTTCCCAAGTGAGGGCCACTGTGCAGTAGGGTCTCTGTTTTCCATTGGACAGGATGTGGCTGAAGATGGGGCAGGAAAAATTGCACTGAGGTTTTTTGACACGTTTTATAAACACACATTCAGGTAACAATTTACTAGATTTGCATTATATTTGCATGTTTCCAGGCAGAGGCCTTTTGTAATGTTTGATATCTTTATTCACGATAAAACACTGCCAATTCTGAAAGATGAGATTTCTTTGACCAAACTCTCAAGATTTAGATAATATGAAAATGTTTGGAATTATCATTATTATATATAAAATTTATGTTCCTTATCAAGCACGTTGTACTTTTCATATGTGATACAACTTCCATTTCTTTATAGAACAGCAAAAGCAAAAACATTCTTCACTCTACATACTTTTTATAGGCTATCAAATTGAGAGGAAATGATACAAATCAGATGCTGCCCATATACAGAATTCAGTATGCTCACAGAAAGTTAGTAACCAGTACTATTGCTTTTGTCATTCCAAACAACTACACTAAAAACAGACAGGAATACAAGGGTTAAATACACAATACAGAATATTTCCCCCAAGATTTCATTATCTATGGCTTTTAAATACACCTGGGGAGAGGGGTAGAACTTCAGAAAAATGACCCTGAATTTTATTTAATTTTTGAGCCTACAAATTATTTTTAAATGTTATCTCATTCTTATTCAATTTTATGTTTCCTTGAAGTATAGAAAGTTTATGGGTTCTTAAAGGTACTTTCTGATGGTTGAAGTGAGTGCCTCGAACACTATGTGATCACATGGAAAATGCGTCTCTCAGTAAGATCTCTGTGCCGGCCATGGGTAAAATCACGGACCAGCAGATAATTTCATTATTGAGGTACTGTGCACACAGGGAAATCTAAGCTAATTTTTTTGAAGTTTTAATAACGTGATTTTTAAAAGACAACTTGGTATTATGAATTTCCTTAACAGTAATGATGTAATTTTGTAATAACTGAGATCTTTCATGGGAAACTGCTTCTTCAATAACTCATCCAGTCAATTACACAGGAAAGTCCTGTAATAAGCTGTCCCCCCGCCCCCGCCTGCCCCGTCAAATAGCTCACGTCCACGACTTCCTTTTCAATTACCAACTTGTCTGCAGTACCATCTGTAAAAACGAACACATACCTTATGCTGCCAGTTTCTGCTTTTGCACGTCCATTAGGGGGACTGGCTGCAGCTGCTCAAGAAGAAAGCCATGACTGTCTTTGTTTTGATCTGTGTATTCCCCCTTCAGTGCCACCGTGTTAGCTCAAGGTAATGCACTGTCTTAGTAGGGGGCTGCACTCCAGAGTCCTGCCCGCACCCAGTTCTGCGTGTGCTCTGGAGTTTGTTAATCGCACTAGATCACATACCAAAGCAAGAACTACCTCACTGCACCAAGCACTCTACCCCTCAGTCATCCGTACCGAAAGGAACAGTTAAAATCATTTCGTTCTTTGACGTTTTGAACGTCGAGCAGAATACCAGGAAACCAATACTGAGACCTGGCAGCACAACCTGAGACACAAAACTCCTGGTGAGGGAGATTTAATTTCATGAGGGGCTCTGCAAGTAACACACAGTAAGTTTTCGAAAACTTTCTTTCCGCCTGCCTTAAGTTTATATTCTTTGGCTGGTGCCATTGTTTTTTCCCTTGGCGAGTGCCATTAAAGGGTTCACAATCTCGGCAGAAGAAGTAAATAAATTATAGCGAGAAATTACCCACAATTAATTTTTAAAGCGATTTGCCTTAGAGAAGTAACATGTCTCCCCACCGTGCTGTAATATGAGTGAAGGAAAAGAAAAGCCCAACGTCTAAGCTCTTAAAAATAGAGTCACAGAGGAGCTGAAATTGAAAACAAACAAAAGGAATACAAAGAAAACAAACAAAAAAATGGCTCAGTTGTGACTTTTCAACATTTCCCCAAATATATCAAAACTGCTCCTCATCCCAAAAGGAACGTCAGAATGACGATTTTGCCTCACGTTTTCACACACAGAGTTGTCTTCAATCACCAAATACCTCTACTTTTTCAGCACTTGAGTGTTAGACTATAATTATTTACATCAGCAAGTCACTTTCGGGGACCCGAGGCCTCTAAGGAAGGGCCTGTCCACTTTTAATCATTGTATTGCCAGTGTGTTGCACATGAGAGGCACTTAATTAATGACAGCTTAACTGAACTCACCACCATCAGAAGACAAATTCCTGATTTTAATAAACAGCCACTGTTTCAAAATATACGCATGTATACGTGTGTACACATACAAACGTGCTGTGATTGAGGGAATCCCATGTTCAGTGTACCTTTAGTCATGAAACATAAATGGCAATCATCGTGACAGAAAAGACCTCTTCGATTGAAAACAGGTTTTCTTCTATGAAATGCAACAGAAAATTAATACATTCTCTCTGGACCGTATTTGGACAGTATACTCTATTGAGGGGAGAAAAAAGGAACAGGCCTTGTTTGCTTGAGCTGCTGGGTAATTTGCAGAACTCATATGAGTGGCATATGTTGGTGTATGTAAGAGAGTGTGTATACACAGACACCCAGTGCACTCCATACGGCAATCAATTGAAACACATTCAGCATTGCCACAATGGGAGATGTCACTGTTTTTTTTTTTTATTTTTATTAAAGCAATATCTTATTTTGTAAGTGGGACTGAAATATCAGTAATGTTCTTAAGAACTTCTGAGTTTCCTGCAGAGTTGAGAATAAATTTAACTAAATATATCCTAATGTTATGAATATTTAAAGATACATTGGTTAATGGTTAAAATAAGTGCCTCACATACAAGGTCCTTCAGCTGGACAGTGTGCCTTTAAAAAAGATCTCTGGGCTGTATAGGTAAAATCAAACAGACTGGAAAATAAATGAATGTGCACAGAATAGCTAGGAGAGTGTCTTATGTATCAGCCTAATAATTATTGACTTTAATGGGTGGAAAATAAGACATTGATATCTTCTGATTCATTTTTATGACCAATTTATTTTTATTACTGTGTTAGAGTTCTCTTAATTCACATACATACTCAATTAACTTAAATATAATTACATATGGGAGACTAATAAATGCTATGTTTGACATGTATCACGAATCCAATGAACATTAAATTGCTTCTTTCTCTCTTAATTTCAGAAGATATTGAATAATTCAATAGATATTTTAGAATATGCTTAACAACTGAATAAGCTTTGGACAAATATATACATATAAATAACTTAGTATCCAAAGCTACATGTTGAGGTTTATATGTACAAAAATCCTACAAATGGCTTCATCTTTATTCATATTCATTTTTATAACATGTAAAAATATATGTGTAGTTGCCAAACCTCCCTATATAAGTGATGTCTGCAAAATATATGTTTATAGCATCAATTACACATATAAAGTTATACGAAGACTTATATTTTCTTTTCTCCAGCTCAACTTTTTCCTTTCCTCCATTGCCTCTTTTTGACTGAGTTCCATAAGACCTTTAAGGGTTTCATTGCATGAACGCAGCTGGTGGTGATGTATTCACTTTCATGAGATTCATGCGCCCATCAAAGATACATACAAGGATTCTTCAGTAGGTACACAGAACATGACATTAAAAGATCAGTTTATTTTGATGTGAAGCGTTTTGAATGCACAGTTTTTCCCACAGTATGTAATCCCCCTGACCTTTTCCAGGATTCCTCATGTACATGGGTTTCAACGTTTTTAGCACAGAAATAAATTGATCATTCAACACAATTTTCCTTGAGATTTTTTGTAGTTGTCTTGTATTTCTCACCCAAAAATGAAGTAGAAATTTGGGGAGGGGTTCAGTATTCTTTAGAATTTTCTAGCACATAAAGCAATGCTTTATAGATCACTTTCCCTAGTGCGTATTTTATTACTCATTTCTAACTGCATAGGTTGTTTTCTTCTTCCATGTAGTGTACTCAGATTATACACATAAGATACAACAATGGATATTCATAGACCACACATAAAGTTGATTCACTTAGATTTATATAGATTCAGATTTAGAATAATTCACAATGATTTTGAGTGCTAGCTGTAAATGTATATCAATACATTTTATCTTATTGGAATTTGATTTATGTTATCCAAATTAATTTACATGTATATATAAAAACACATGCATACAAACATGAATTTAAAATATGTATATGCATACACACACATTTTCTTTCCAAGAAAAAGTGACTCAAGGTCCTCTGGTTCTAACACATTTTGAAAAATCGGAGGCTGATGGTCTAATATTTTAAAATATTAACTTAAAAATGAAGTCATACTTCTTTCCCAAGTTACGGGGCTATATGTGACACAGAAGACAAAGCTATGTCTCTGACTAAAATGTGAAACATGTAATGGTAGAGTCAGCAAATCAATAAAAGTTAAGAAATTACCAGGTAGCGTTTCATGAAGAAATAATTAATGTATGATTACAAAACATTTGCAGATGCTATATCACCCAAAAAGTATGTACTCTCTGAAGAAAAAAGCTCAGTGCCTAGAATCATCTGTCTTCTTCCACTTACTAAGATTTCATACACACACACACACACACACACACACACATACACAAGTGGTGTATGGGTGTATAGTGTGCCCATGTGCATTATTTCTTTGACAAAATAAAAATGGAAACAGGCATCTTCCCTTAAATTCATCCCCAATGAGAGCAGTATTTCAAACATACACAGAATGTACTGACTGGTACCATACTAAAAATCAAAACAACTGGCATTAAAAAAATAGGTAAAGAAAATTATGTCTTAAACATAAAAGTCATAACTTTTAAAAAAAGAAGAAAATCACCATTAGTAGAAGTTTAGCTAATTAGTTGATCTAATATAGAGCTTTTATGTGTGTTGGTTTACAAATTTAGAAAATGACCAAATTATTCCACTTATATCATTAACTTGACCCCTTCCAGAATTTGACCTTCCTAATAGATTCGTTTTATAAGATATGACATCGTGAACAGCTGTGCTATTCTTTCTTGAACTTGACTTTTGGGGGGGTAGGAATGAAAATAGACTGGATTTACTAAAGCATGTGTATTCTTTGGTGGGGGAGGGAAGAGAATAATCAGAAATGCAAAAAAAAGTGAGTTCCTATCTGAGTGAGTCATTTTGAGACTCAAAGACATTGAGGTTGTACAAACATTTGGGGCCAGTTAAATAATTTTACACTTTGTGTTTCTGTGTGGGTGCAAACTGATGAAATCTTTACTTAGTATATACTGAATCAATCTTCTGTAGATAGATAATTAAAAATGAAAAAAAAATCTTGGTGTTAAATTGGAAATTGCCTAGAAAATTAATCAATTTTTAAAAAAATATATCATGTAGGATCTCTGTCCTTAATGTGCTATACATTGTGAATTAATACTATAACTAGTACTCCAACAGTATTTTTCACTTTGTGTTGCTATGTGAGGGCAAACTATTGAAATCTTTACTTAATATATAGTAAACTGATCTTCTGTATATAAAGAGAATTGAAAATGAATCTTGATGTGAAGCAAGGGGAGAGGGAGTGGGAAAGGGGAGGGTTGCGGTTGGGGGGGAAGTTATGGGGGGGGAAGCCATTGTAATCTATAAGCTGTATTTTGGAAATTTATATTCTTTAAATAAAAGCATTATAAAAAAAATCCAAAAAAAAAAAAAAAAAGAAAGAAAGAAAAAAAAAAAAAAAAAAAGAAAACATTTGGAAATATCATAATCTGCGTACCTTAGTAGAAATCAGTGTGACTGATATTGGAAGCTATGACTTTGAATGTTCTGATCTTCCAACTCTCACCCACTGACTGGATGTCATCACTTTTCCCTTACAAATGGCCAAATATCTAGTCTCAATAGTTAAAGCTTTATTAGTTGTTTACTTTTAAAACTTTAATACAAGTAAGGATTAACTTAGATAATTTCAGAAGAAAAATTCTCTAAATTTCTTACAGGACACAATAAGTTTTAGGCGTATTGGGAATTTTAATCTATCCTAAAATTTTAATGAATGCAGTAACTACAAATTAATAGTTTGATCTGAATCCTAGTGTTAGTACTCAGAGTACTCTTAATGATAAAAAATAATACTGGATTTATAAATGGAGTACGAAGGGGGAAAACACATGTTTAATAGCCATGGTTTCCACCTATACTCAATTCAGTATCAAGTTTAATCTTGTAGAGGTAGTTATGTTTAAGTGTTATTTTTCTACCTTGGCTCCATAAGGTTTCTTGACTTATAATTCAAGAAAGTACTTCAGACAAGTAATAAATTGTAGCACAGTACTAAAAGCATATATGAAAGCTATTCTTCATTTCAATTACACTTTTACTACATTAATTATCTGTTTATCTGATTACTGCTTCTGATAGGTTTGCCATTGTCCAACACCTCCAGCACACTGTTTTCTTTACAAGAGATGGAGGCATTTGAGGAAAAAAAAATCAGACAACTCTGTTTCTACTGTCTCGGGGATAATTGTTACCTTTCTCTTTTTCAAGTTTAAAAGAAAGCAGCTCAGGGCAGCTGTTTAAAGCTCCTGCTGTCAGAATCTTTTTCAACCTGAGTAGATTTAGGATTATTTAAAAATGATTATTGAATCACACAAAGCCTTCTATTGCTGTTAACAATTGAGCATGCATAACGTCCACATTCAGGCTCACCTCTGTGTGTAGACAGCCACATAAACATCTATTTTACACGGCTGATTCTCAATGGATATTTTGGGGGAGGGGAGGAAATTTAAGAGAAACATTTAGGCAATTCTTGCATGGAGAATATAATATTGGTTGTCTGAGATATAAAACTATAAAATATTTTGCTCTACACTGATAGATCTGAAATTTATATTTCAAAACAACAAATTCTCGAGACAATGTTCCTTGAGAACAGAGAAACTTATGGAAGTCAAAGTCGTCTTCTACTCTATCATGCAATATGCTATTGTAACATCACCCCTGAATATTCACAGAGAGTTTTTACTTTAAAAGTCTAACAAATCATGTACACCAAACTACAGCAACCCTGGTGATATCCCTACAGTTTGTAAAAATACTTGTCTTTATCACTTAGTTAAGGTCCAAAAAGTTAACTAGGGTCAGTGTTTTTAAAAATACAATTTTTGGTTCATAGTTTAAATGACTGGACTTTGCTTCTCTTATTAGATAAATATGTAATTTCTAACTTGGCAATTCCTGTGTGATTTTCCATTAGAACTACAATTAAAATGCATTTTGGTTCTAGCCATAAACACTGGTTTCCTTTAGCGTCCTTCTAAGTTGATTTAGATTTTCCTTAGCAACCAATGCACAGCCTTCTCCACCCCTTTATTTCCTTGAATGTTTATTACCTGTTGAAATCTTCTTGGCTTGCAGAAGTAGCAGACAGGAAAGGAATAAAAGTACAACCTAAATGTCTGATATTTAATCAATAAGCAAAGGATTTTCTCCTTCAGGGATTCTCTGCACTGCAAACTCTGCCTCCTCTATTCTTTTAGGAAAAAAAAAATGAAAACCTCTGCTTCCCACGAGATCAAAAACCTAAAGTCACTACAACACTTATAGAAGAGCACAAGAAACACGCTCTTACTATTTGTCATAATTATTTATTCTATTTTAATACAAGTGCCTATCAGTTTACACTATATGAAGATGACAAGGCCCCTGGATGTGAGCTTCTACTTCTACTTCCAGAGTTTTTCAGGAGCACATATCCTCAAAATACTCATTCTATTTTGTTCTCACAGTTATAGAAAATCTACCTTCCTGGACAGCCAATCTCATCTGGAAAGAAGCAAAATTTATTCCCAGTAAAGCTGATGAATAAGCTAGCAGAACAACTTGGTGATACCCAAGGGAGAGTTTAAAATCGACAAGCATACTGGCATTGCCACTGACCAAAATCAGGACCAGTGCCGGCTTAAGTATTAGAATAGAACTCCAAAGAGTCTCTGTGAAGTCAGGTTCTACCTTTTCATTGCTGGATGGGGTACCTGGAGCATTACGGGGCCTTAGGGGATGCCGGGTAGAGGTCAGTCAACAGGGATTTAAGTGTTCTGACCAGGTTCACTATTATTCCTGGTACTGTCACTTTTCATAAGAGCCAGTTGTAACTGACAAAACACCAGTGTGATCTCATGGCTCCAAAACTGGTGCTGATCATTTTTCTAAAGAGTTACAGCAGCCTTCCCTCCAAAGTCAGCAAAACCTGAATAAATTGGCAGCTTCCTCAGGTGGTGGTTTCAAAGTCTACACTCGTTTGGTGTAAGTTCTGGTATGTTTATTTATAAACGTCTTATTACTTTAAATTATCGCCTCATGTAAAAAAAAGTCCAGTGCCTTTGAAGTATTTGTAATTTTGAGGGGAGGTAAGGTAAATAGACATGGAGCAATTAAGAGGATGATGCAAAAAAGTAGACACATCTGAATCCTACGGTTTTTATGATTTTTAGTTTTCTTTATGCTACACCAAATGAGAAATGGGACACACACACACACACACACACACTAACACACATACATTCAGCTAATGGGCCTGTGGGAAAAGGTGGTGGGACCTGAATAAGTTCTTAGTCATTATTCATCACTGTTATCTTTTACTTTCTTTCAGTTGTCTGTGGCAGAAAATACCATACAAATGATTGATATGAAGGAAATTTTCTGATTCATGAATTGAAAAACTGGAGAAACCTCTGACTTTGGACATTGTATAACCAGGGTCCAAATGACATCCTGAGATCACAATTCCTGCCTCTAGAACAGGCTTCCTTGCAGATTCATCTCACTCTGACACCTGGCTGGCAACATGGCTGCTGTGTATCTAGCACCACGGACTCTACTGAACAAGTCAGAGGGGAAATGCTGAGTGCACTTTCCTGGTAGCTTATCAAAGTCCTTGAACTGGGTCTTGTCGGCCAACCTCGGGTCACATCCCTATTCTAGTGTGGCCAGGTGGATGGATGGCCTTGATTGGCTTGTATCCACTACACTTACTCAGATTCAATGTGTATTACAAATTACCTAGAGAGCTTGTTAACAACGCCTGTTTTTTTTTTTTTTTTAAATTGACTGTATGTGGGATAGGAGTTGAGATTCTAAATTTCTAATAAGCTTCCAGATTGAATAACAAGCATGTAAGGGGCATACTTTGGCTCTAGGTCTAGAACACAATCAGTATCATCTGAAAAAGTTTAAATAAAAACAAGGCAGGTATGGATACAGAAGAGAAAATTAAGGATTGCTCCCAGAAGTGTTAAAAAATGCAATAAAAATAAAATTACTACATTTCATAGTTTTTTCTCAATCTGCTGCACATTATGTGTCCAGAAGAAAAGATTTTAATAAGCAGAGTAACTGATAGTACTGCTGATCACACTGAATAGTCCATCCATGCCATCTAGTATTTTTTTTTTTTGGGTTTGAGTAATCCTTAAAGAGTCTATCATTATCTTTACTTCTCATGTAATAGTTTTGACAAAAGTCGACCCATGCCATTTTGTTTTTTCTACAAAAGACACACTGTGAGGAAGCAGTACAATGGTGACTACACTGCTGGAGAGTCTGTTTAGTAGGACTTGGCATAACTTTATTGGCACAAAAATCTGGAGGGATACTCCCACGACAGGTGCCATGGTCAACTATTTGAGATTCAATCAATGCCATTTCCTCAGTTCACAGGATATGTTTTGAAGGTTCACAATAAAAGCCCTGTGGCCAGCTCACATGAGAACCCTCCTGAAGATTTATCTGTACTTGAAAGGCTAAGACAGCTTTTCAGTTGTCACAATGATGACAAAGGAAGTGTCAGATTTGTTTTCTGAATGCATGTATTTACCATCCTATCTCAAATATCAAGAAGTATTTAATAGGCCAATAATTGTTCCCATGGATACATATGCTAGAAAAGCAAATAACAGACAAAAGTACTGTCCTTATCTTCCAGAAATACTATCTACATGAACAAGAGGAAAATTTGCCTTCATTCATATGAGGTATTGGGAAAACAGGATGTATCTTTTCCAGTGCTGTGTCTAGTCCGGGCTCACATTTATACCATAAATATTAGATTAGCCATTATTGGCTTCAACTTTGGCTGTCTTCACATCCTTAAGGAGTTGGTACACGGGTTTGTCTGAATTCTGTATCTCGTTTGTCTGTGTTACAGGTTTAAAGTCAGAGAGGAATGGGCTACTTTCTACATTCTTTCTAAGGCAAAGAAAAGCTATGTGTTTCATTTTTCCCTATAAACTAAAGACATCTTACTCTAGTGAATTTTATAAGTGCTTTATGAGGTTAGTAAGGCAAAAACACAAGAACAGGACACTTTTTTCCTAAGTCTAAATGAGAGCAAGCCAGTATCATCCAAAAGATGCACAAGGGTCATATAAAAAATAGGAAACAGTGCAACATTCAATCACTCCACAGAGCTTGTGAATATAGCACCAGGAAGTCTTATACGTGCAGGACTGCCTAAGAACCAAGGACATGGCACCCTCAATGTGATAACTGGTGGTATCTGTAATTCCTTTATTCGTTTCTAGTATCACTCATTGAGTATCTTTCCTGGGTGCTGCAGCATGCTGGATGCAATAGCTATAGAAGACATGAACAGACGATCCACAGGCTTGATTGGTCAGTAGCTATCAAGGAAGCCATATAAGCAAAGACCTGACAAGTGCTCCAGGAAAGCAGTAAAACCATTTCCTGGGCTCGCTTTAGCCAAAAACAAAACAAAACAAAAAGTTGAAAGAAAAAAATAAACAGCAAATGGTCAGTTGTTAGGAAAGGTTATGCATATGATGCACACACCCTCAATTGTGGCAGTCACATAGATGTTCAATAACTTAGTTTCTTCCTTCTCTTTCTCTATATTTATATAAAGGAGGGGAAAGATGGACAAACAGCAAATGATGTCCAATGTCTCTCAGCTCATGGTCTGGAATAACCTCACTGGCTACGACTTACATTTTCTTCATGCCTCCCTCTGCTTCTACCTCCTGCCTGCTTCTCCTTCTTCATCCCTTCTTCCATCCCTCTGTCCCTCCTTGCATTCTTCTCTCCCTTCATCATTTACAGACTGCTTAAGGTCCAGTCACCACACACTGGAAATCTGAAGGAAAACCTTACCTGAATTCACCATAAAGCAATCATTTCCAAAATGCTCCTCTTACAGTTATTGACAAATGATTCAAATATGCTAGGACCAGTGACTGGTGCTGTTTAACATGAGCAGAAGGCGGGGATAGCGTAAACTAATGTTAATTTCACTTATTTAACAGATACATGCCAAATACAAGGGGTCTTCAAATAATTCAAGGAAAGTATGTATTATAAAAACATTCATTACTCATGGGTTTCAAGATAAACTTATCTTTTAAATTCCATTTTCCATGAACTCTTGGATATCCCCTTGCATATGGTAGAATCATCATCTCTTTGTAGGTTTGTCTTTTGCTATTGTTTGAGATACAGTCAACTGTTGCAGTTGCTTATGGAGATGGCGTTAGATTGGCTTCTTTTTCTAACAGCCTGAGGAGCCTATAGGAGGAGTACCTTAGTGGGTGCAGTCATGCACTTTATTTATAAACCAGGGATGAGGCTACTCATCTGTTCCATCCTGGTGTGGGGACTGAGAGCCATTCTTGCAGGATAGTGATCTGATTTTCATCTACTGGCACAACAGAAGGCTGGGAACTGGGAGACCCACATTCTTGCATGGCTCTCCTTGGGACTATTTTTTTGACTGGAACAAGTCCATTTATTCTCTTCCAGTATTTATACCTTCCTTGGAAAAGGGGAGGAGAGATCCCTGCAATGCCATTTACAGGAATGCTAAGAGGGTAACATAAATCGGAACATGTGAAATGGTTATGAAAGTAAAAGTCATGTTAAAAGGCCAAAGGATTTTTAAAGAAGATTAAATAGAAACTGAACTAGTTAAAACAGCACGGATAAATGGAACAAAAGCAAAAGCAGCAAAAGCATGATGGAGTCATTAGGTTTTCAATCGGCTTGCAAGTTATTTTCAGGGCCATCCTCCAGGACAAATTTGGTTAACTATGTAATGTTCTTCAGGTCTTTACAAAGTTTGTTTTTAAAGTAAATCACTGGTAACACTGACATTCACTTTAATCTCGAAAACGTTCTATTTAAAGAGTACCGGTTTTCCTCATTAGCCACGGGGGACATTTTGTACGCTGTTTACGTTATTATTAGCACTTTGCAGCTAACAAGCAAGTTTTAAACACCACTCGGCAACAGCTGTAACACTAAGGCTTCCCGCCGTTGGTCCCTTCTGCTGAATGTCCAGCCACGCAGTGTTATGACATGTGAGAACATCACCCTCATTTCCTTTAAGCTGAGAAAGCTCAGGACCGTAGAAACGAAGCGAAATCAACAGGAATCCTCTCTCTTACTGTATACAGTATCTCACTCTCTGATTAGAGCCCCATGGCACACTGGCTGAGACAGCAACAGCTGTTTTTTGTCTTTTCAGCCCCTGCTCCTATTAATGTTATTTCAATTGTGTTATGGTCTGCACTTTAGATCTAAAAAGAAACATTTAGTTTTATTTGAATGTTTCAATGATTAATGACTTTCTAGTGCAGTTGTCCTCTCATAATTGCCACAGAGTAAGCTGCAATTTACTTTAAAAATCCAGACCTCTGTGTCCTATGGAGAGCAAACGATAGCTCGCCAGCGGACCCCTCTGTTGACAAATCATTTTTTAATGCATTCATTTCCTAGCATTTATATGTGGGACATTTATTAAAATGTTCATGGCCGTGAAGTCAAGTATGAGTCTAAAAACTTTTCCTCTGGAAAAACCAAGAGCTAGCCACACAGTTCATGGTGCAGGGCTACGTAGGTGCCAGAGAGGCTGACTTTGCAAGGAGAGGGAGGCTCCGACTGGCTGGTTGAGGCAAGCCTCCGTGTGCTTCAAAAGGCTTTCTTGCATTTCATCCGAGAGCAGCACACAGCTGTACACCGAAGGGAAGGAAGTAGTTACGCGCTCCTATCATGTAATCACGAAAAGGTGCCTGTAAGTCGTAACAGGCCCATGTGCGTCTTACATTCTTGTATTTTATACAGCCAAAAGCCTCGTATCCCAGTGAGAGTCGGAGCAGCAGCCTACATCAAACGCCTAACTCCTAAAAATATAGATGTTTACGCTTTTCTAATGGAAAAAGACATGGTGCTTGCTTTCCAAAGTTTCAGCAATATGTCTTGTGATAAGTCTGCATTGCTCTTCTTTCCTTTCTTGAAAATACAAAATACATTAAAGAATCAAGATTCAAAGGCATTCTTGCACAGCAAGTACAGAAAAGACATTTGAAGGAATGGGTGGTAGGATAAAAATTGACATTATCAAACCACAGTGCCTGTGAGTTATCTAGATAGTATTGTCAGTTTGTTGTGTTTTTCTTTTTCAGTCTTCTGGCTCAAATGTTTTCTGACTTTTGTCTTGGCCAATTTTGGGCCACACTGAATGTTAAATAAACTATTATTTAATCAAATACAGGCATATTAGTCTCACTCCTGCTGACAACTTCAATTAGAATATTTTTGCTTTGTTAAAAAAAAAAAAAAACCTCATGATCTTTAAACTGTTAAGGCCTCTGAACAACATCTGGTAACAATTTTTGATATATCCAACCATCAAACTTCTATCTCCGTGAAGTGGTTTATCCAAGATTTGTTTTAATTAGGCTGCCTTTCTAACTTCACATGGCTTTCAAAAGGCAGAATCACTCAGATGTTTTAAGCTGTAAACTCACTGAGGTTCAGAGGCTGTAATTAGCGCTGCACCAAGGTGGACTATTTCTGTTTATTAGCTAGATAGCTAGGTTAATTCAGTTGCCTCTTAAACAAGGACAATAAATTATTTCTAATTTTAGCACATGGGTTTTTAATTTTATAAAAGCTTACAGTTGCTCTTTAACATCTTACTCTTCTTGCTGGTGCTCAGATAAAGAGCAGTTGAGGGTCCTACCTTTCCCTTAGGAGCCCGCACTCAAAATTACATTTCTAGGCTTGCCCAGCCCCAGTTCAGTTCTGAGAGTTTTCCATTTAAAGTCCAATTAGTACGACTTATCATTGGGAAGGCAAGATCTGGTAAAAGCAGAATATGAGGTTACTTTAAAAAGTCTGTAGAAAATGGAAATAAAAATATTAGTTTATTTTAGTGTAAAAATTTTTGCAGCAATTTTTTTCATGATGTGGAAAGGACATATATGATAGGGTTTCAAAATTGTTTTACAGCAACATAAACTTGTACTTCTGATTCACTCATTTTTTAATGAACTTTTTGAAGTACTCTCATATACTAAAACAATGGGCATAAAATCTGTGGATTCCCTTTAACAAATCATCTTCGTCCCATCAACCATAGTCCTGTAAGATGAAGTTCTATCACACTTACCTTGGCTGTTCATTTCTTAATATAGTTCCCTCTGTATAAACCTTTGGGAGTATAAAAATCTCCTCTCATTTATTTGTATCACAGGCACAGATTAAAGGCAAAAAGTAATGTGGAAACTTAAACTATTTATTTTATGAGGTAAGTATTTTAAAATCTACTGGGAAAATAAAGAAAAATGGTCTCATTATTCCTGTTTTTTTTGTGAGCCAGGCTTTATTCTACCAAGTTGGGTCTCCCTATCAAGTGTGTGGGGGGAAGGGAGAGAGAGAGAGAGAGAGAGAGAGAGACAGAGAGAGAGAGAGAGAGAGAGAGAGAGAGAGAAGATGGTAGCCTGTGGCTTTTCGCCAAAAGTTTTTGATGTTATTCCTTTTGAAGCACTAGCACAGCTCCATAACTTATTACAAAACTTAACAAATACAGAGGTTTCTCACCAAGGTTTGCAAGATTTAAGAATGGATTCGTATGATCACTAATATTTTAACTTTTCTGGGTAAAATGATCGTACTGCAGTTCATTATTTAGTCTACATGAGGTAGTGCATGTGAGTATTTGGAAACATTCGGAAGACTGACTTCAAATGTCACATTTAGATTCGTTGGTATTATATATAAACAGTCAGATGCTCTGGGTGGATGACACTGTGTAGGCGGCAGCAAATGTTTTTACTCCTTGATTTCTGAAGGAAAAACAATATATCTGCTTTTCTGTTTTTGCTTGCAGAAATTTGGGAGAAAGGTAAGTGTGAATTTTCATGTAAAACTTGTAAATGTAGTGAGATTTATACTACATTGAAAATTCTTTGTCTATGGTAAGAAATAAGGGGTATCATTAATATACATGTAAAATACATAAAGTTTTTTTTATTGTAAATCAGAATTACCTTCCCAATGAACATACGCCTGATGAACATGAGCTACTAAGTGTGTGTGTGTGTGTGTGTGTGTGTGTATGCTCTGATGGTATGTGTAGTCCCACAATGTGATACTAAACAAAAATCCAGCTTAATGTTCATTATTTAAAAACTGGATGATCTCACATAAAATCCATGCTTTTCCTATGTTTCACTGATGATAGCTGTGAAGTAGAACTACTAGGTTCATTTTCTTGCAAGACAAGACACAGTTAAGGTGGTTCTTCTAGGAGCTGTACTTGCCACTTCTCCAGAGACCTCTTAGCTTGATATCCATACAAGCTGCTTAGTTTTCTTAAGCACTCAATGGTTCCATAACTTTCAAGTATTTTTTTGAAATCCATTAACCCAGGCTTTTTCGATGTGCACTGCCAAGGTAATCTGGAGGTACCATAGGCCGCCTTCCTGGGTTCAAGTTCTGCCTTTCAAACATAGTGGCTGTGTGACCTTGGGAAAGTTTCTTAAACTAGCCTCAATACAAGAGGGCATCATAATGGTACCTGCCTGCCAAGCTAATGGGAGAAGTAAAAGAGTAGAAACTGCTTGGACAATGTTAAGTAGTCAGTAAATATTAGTTATTCTAATTCCAGCTTCAAGCCTTAGTCTTCTTCACATACATAAACTCAGCAATCTTAATTTTCCTGTGACTGGCTGACAACCCCATTTGGACGATTAACTAAAATGCATATCTCCATGCATAATATGACTATATCAGTACATAAATATTTTAACTTAGTTTTCACCTTTCTAAAATACAGATTTACAATATCCTCAACATAGAATGAGAATTCTCTATTAGAAAACCATGACCTAGAGGTCTCATTCCTTCTACACTTGGCCTACTTGATAATGGCCATCTTCTCTTCCATCAAACACCTTATCCCTGATGCTTTTTCTCCATCCATATGGAATTACATGCTTTTCACTTACTGCATACTTGGCAGTTTTTATCTTTTCTGATGGGGAATGTGATTTCTTATCCTTATGTCCAGTGCCCAACACAGTACATACAACAAAGAAGACGCTCAGTGAAGCTTTGTTAATGCATGGATGATTAAAACAGGAACCCCAATGATTTCAGTTCTTCCTACTCATCTTCTAGGGTAAGCTCACACCAGTTCTCCTATCTCCTCTTCCAAGGTTATCTCTGTCTCATATTTTCTCACTTCATTTAATTGGTTGTTCTAACATTTTCACAGTATCATTGTTCCTATAGCACAATGATATCTGCCAATAAACTACATGTTTCTAAAAAGCAGAGAATTCAGGTTTCATTTTTTTTTTGCAATTTTTCCAAGAAGTCCTGTAAATCATCAGTACTCAATTATTCAATGGGATGATGCTTCATCGTCTCAAAACTCAACAATTATTTAAAGAAAAACATGCTTTATCCACAAATGGTTTCTTCCCTTTTTCATTATTCAGCGTGACTCCACCGTCCTGAAATTGGCAGGAACTTTAATGATTTCCTCTACCATATCCAACCAGCCACGAAGTCCCGCTGATTCTTCCTAGTATCAAAGTTTTCTTTCCACTAGACAGCTCCCTATACTTGCACTGCTCTTTCCCAGTCCACCAGGAATACCATTTCTAGGTTAAATTTCTGAAGACAATCTTAATTATATTACTTCCTTGTTCCTAACTTTCATCTGTTTACAACCCGGTGGATAAATTCCAAAATCATCTCTTCCACACTCACAAAGCTTGTTGCAACCTAGATTCCTCAATCAGTTCCCATCACCCTTTCCTGGATGCTCTAGTCAAGCTACATTGCCCCTCATTCCCTAGAGTAGATCTGTACATTGCCAGCTCAATGCACTGCACACACCTCTCTCTTCCTTACTCTTCACTGCTGAAACCTTTGGAATCCCCAGAGGCCAGCTCGTGATTCTAGACTTTATGATGCTTTACATGAAAAAGTTTAGTTTTCTGGGATAGGAAGTTTCAGACAACTTGCCTTTTTCTTTTTTCTTTTTCTTTTTTAAACTATGCTACCCATGCCTACCTCTTCAGCTAAATAAACATCTTCTTGCTACTTCTCCTTTCCTGCCATATACCAGAAACGACCCTTCAGTGAGTCCTGTTAGATGACCTGCCTACTATTGTCACACACTTTTCATTCTATTCTTTTCTCAGTTGGTCGAGAGATGCTGGAACTAAATCCCACCAAACTTCTTTGTTCAATTGACAACATAAATAGAGCAACAAATGCTTATTACTCTATGACGTTGTGAATTCTAAGAGGCAAGTAACTATGACTTTTAATTGGTCAGCAAAACTCTGCCGACTAAAAAAAGTAAAAAGAATTAAATGGCTCAATTGATAGACAAGAAAAGGAGGCACGAAGATTATTTAACGCAAGGATAGTGTTCTTTTGAAACACTGCTTTACTAAAAAGCTAAAATGGATGGAAGGAGTGATAGAATGTCCAGAGAAAGATTATTAAAGCAATACTTGATTGTGGTGTTGTTATTGAAGTTTAAGAAACTCATCCACAAAGATCAATGCATAAGGGTTTTAATCAAAAATGTAGCATGTCATTAGCCACAATTTTATGCATGGATACATTTACAAAAGGATAGAGAAAAATATTAATTATGAACGTTTTCTTACTAAGCCAATTCAGTGCTTTCCTGCAGAAATTTTATTTTTTTCCTTTCAAACCATAATCATTTTTTAATTCTGAGATTGGATGAAAGTTCTCTGAAATGCAACATTCTGGCTTGTGCTTTGTGATGCTGAGTGTGGGTATGTGGACTGCAGTTTGTTTTAACTTTACAAAGTGGTTCTTCATGGAATGCATGCAGAACGCAAGAATGGGTTTAGCAGGAATGTTTACAACCCTCTGAAAAGTGTTTCCATGCTATTTTAGAAGCATCATTTTCATAAAAAGGAATTTGCCATGTATAAACTACTACTATGTTTATTACTCTTTGCTTCCGCCACAAGAAAGGATTTTCTTTCCTATCAGACCCAGAAACGTCTGCTTCCCCAATCTCACGCTTTTCACCTGCGCCAGCTGCTTCCAATTACCTGCTTCCACCTGCAGGACCCCGTCTAGTCCTATCGAGATTGGTTCCTGTTTCAAAAACAACCGAAAAAGTGACCTGGGCCTGAGGCAGAGGCTGCTTCAGTTGGGAGCAAGAATCTTGCATCAATTTAGTTTCCTGCTTTTTTTTCTCCTCTGAAATTTTCTGCTCCCCATTCTTGGCATGCTTTCTGAACACTTGTACTTTTCAATCCCTGATGTGTGCATTTTCCCAGTTCTAGTCCTACCTTGCATTCTATAACCCTTGAAGGCTAAAGAAGTTATACATGCAATCATGAACCTGGAAAAGTCTTAGGGATTACAAAAATCACATTCTAAGAATTACTCATTGGGCAGTATGGAATCCAGCTTCTGAGGCTACCAATTCAGTCTTCCTTTTTTTAATTTCTAAAATTTATTTGAGAGTCGGAGACAGGGACACACACACACACACACACACACACACGGGGGGGGGAGGGGGGAGAGAGAGAGAGAGAGAACACAAGTACACATCCAATTTCTGGTTCAATCCCCAAATCCTCATAATAGATGTGGTTAGGCCAGGGCTGGGGCCAAGCCAGGAGTTGGGAACCCAATCCAGGTATCCCACGTTGGTGGCAAGAGTCCAATTTCTTGAGTCATCACTATCTTCTCCCAGACTGCATTAGGAGGCAACTGGAGTCAGAAGCCAGAGCTGGGACTCAGGTCCATGTACTCTCACATGAGAGGCCAGCATTTTAACCCTTAGGCTAAGTACACACTCCCTCAGCTTCCTTTCTGTTCTATTATGCTGTCTTTTGATGCTTTAAGTTTGGTCTTAACCTGTTTTCACTGCTTAGCCTTGCTTTAATCCTGTATTTGGGATGGAAGATTTCAACAACAATAGTGTTTCTCAAAGTGTGATAGATGTGCCACCCTCATCGGAATCCTGCAGGATCACTTTTTAAAAATGTGGAATCTTTTGCCTCACCTGAAGCCCCACTGACTCACGATCAATAATACTGAGCTGCAGGAATGCACATTTTTATCCAAGACCCATAGTGGTCTTGGATCACAGTGTGAGAATCACTTTTACTCTTTTAGCTCTAGTTGAATCCTTCTGGATTCTGTTTTTTTTTTTTTTTTATGTATTTTTATTTTTGATAGGCAGAGTAGACAGTGAGAGAGAGAGACAGAGAGAAAGGTCTTCCTTTGCCGTTGGTTCACCCTCCAATGGCTGCTGCGGCTGGCGTGCTGCGGACAGCGCTCCACACTGATCCGAAGCCAGGAGCCAGGTGCTTCTCCTGGTCTCCCATGGGGTGCAGGGCCCAAGCACTTGGGCCATCCTCCACTGACCTCCCAGGCCAGAGCCATAGCAGTGAGCTGGCCTGGATGAGGGGCAACTGGGACAGAATCCGGCGCCCTGACTGGGACTAGAACCCGTGTGCTGGCGCCACAAGGCGGAGGATTAGCCTATTGAGCCGTGGTGCTGGCCCTGGATTCTGTTTTACGTTCTTTACCAATCTCTGTTCCTGAGAATCTTAGTTCTGTGACTGAAATATGAGACCAAACAAGGTTTTCCCTGATTTGTTATTAAATCTATTTGCAAATAATGGAATTTCATATGTTAGAACATAATTTAGCAATTCAGAGGTGTTCTCTACCTGTTTGTTAGTCTTGGTTTATTGGATATTTTTTTTCTCACAAAACAAAAATAGAAAACAAATGTTTTCTTACGTCTTTTAGAACACAGCAGGTGAGTGATTTTTTGAATTAAAGTCTAAAGAAATGCAAATTATAATAAAATGCACTAAAAGCAAAACACTATGTCCTGGTATAAATGTGGACACAGTTCTTAATCAAACTCAGTTGGGGTGCCTATTGGATGAAGCCAGCTTAATTTAACTTTTATTGTCATCTTAAATAATTCTAATTTTTAAACAGGGAATAAAATACAATTATATTTTAGAAATAAGTTGAAGTTCTTTGAATGTCATATGTATGAGCCATATGTGACTCTACATATTATATACATATAAAATCAGAAGAAATGTCAATAGCAGCCTTCAAAAATAATTCCATAGGCTTTGAAAATGTACAAATATTTTAACTGTTAAATTTTTTGATTAAATACTTAGCGAAAATGAAACTTATGTTCAATGTCACCTACTATGAAATCACTGGATAGAGATCTGACTCCATACGTTTACTTTCATAATTGTTGTCAAAGTTAAAGGGCATTAAACCTTTGAAAATAGAAACTAAAATGTCTCAACTTTCTAAATCACATAAAAGAGAATACATTTTATGCTTGCTTTGCAAGCCTCTGATGTCTTTTCCTTTCAAGTGTACTAAATTACTGACTTGCCACGATGACTAACATAAAAGGACGAAGCAAAACACTGTTCATTTACCCAAGAAGATATATAGACTCATTATAATAAAGCGCAATTAATTTTCCTTTATGTAAACTAAACAACAACAACACCAGGAAGAACTGTCTTAGCCACGCTCGCAATCTTTATTTCGGAAGCGTTCAAACAGAAAGCAGGTTCACGGAACCGAACTGCATTTGTATATTTTACTCTTTTTTTACCCACCACAATGCTCGTATTGCTTTAGACGTTTTCATTATTCATGTGATGTTTGAGAAATGACAAAATTAGAGAAGAGGAATGTGAAAAAGATACAGCATGGCACAAAAGCTATATGGATAATTGCCTTCACAAATGTAGTTCAGCTCTCATCTCTCCTAATTAGCCTCATTACCATACTTTAAGACAGACCAGCAGTCACTCAAGACCTTGTTCTTTTCTGTGGGAACAAGTGCTGACAGCCAAATGGACAACACATGGAAAAGTACCCTCTTTCCGGCTATTCTTCCATCCTCTAGGCCTTTGGTAGAACAAGCAGGCCAGAGTGTTTCCTAAAGTCCATCCTCAAACAGACATCTCTAGATCACTGGTAGAGCAAGGCGTTTGAAATGCCATTCTCACAGCCCACCTTATCACAAATCTGGGGATTCAGGTCATGCATTTCAGGGATTTTTTTTACAGAAATTTTTGATCATTTTTAGTAAGAACTTAAAAAGTATAAGCAAGCTAATTTCTGCTAGGCAACTTTATTATTTTGACCTCTCTGTTAAACAATTATAATGACTCTAACCCTTGGATCTCCCATGTTGTTACTTTGTCCTTGACATAATTGCAAGGTCTCTTGAATTTCCTTCCTAGAGGTAAATGTAAGGACTTCACTGATCCCATGAAGGGGAGTTTTAGATATTAATTTTTAAAAGGAAAGTAATCCTAATTACAGCATAACTGTCCACATAGGTTCATTTGCTGAAGGAAAAACACTATGGGATGCATCAAAAGAAGCAAATATCTGGTGACAGGCTGAGACTCATTTCTAATTTCTGTAAGCGTCACTGTAGGAAGAGACTTCAAATGTATGTAGACAAATGGAATTAAAAGATAAGTTTATTTTGGTGCAAAAATATTTTTTTGAAATGTATGCATAGCTTTTCTCAAATTCACAACATTCATGAACTTTCTGATTGCCCCTCCTGTGGGTAGGTTTCAAAATTTGTTTGAAACAAATTATTTTGCACTGAAGCAACTTATCTTTGAATTTCATTTTCTACAAATGTTTTGAGGTAACCTAAGATACAGCCCACTTTCTGATGAACTTATTTTTTTTAAAAGGAAAATATGATATGATTTAAAAGGTATATTAAATGTACTGCAACAATGGACAAGGTGGTTGACTATGTTTGTTATAATTATTATGATCTGATTGTTTTTCCCATTCTAAAGGAGGCAAAATATTTCAGTTATTTTAAGCAACTGAACTAGTAAGTAGTTTGATAGGCCCTTTCTTCCTAGGCTCATTTGTTTATATAGCCACAGGTATTTTTTTTCTTTTTCTTGATCATTTTTCCAGTAGTCTAAAGAAGATTTTTGTTAGATTTTATTTTGCTTCTGCACTGCAAAGCCGATGATGCAATCTCAACGGCAACAAAATCAGGGAAATGGATTTTCTGCACTTTGCAGTTTGGGGAAACTAACAGTCCATTCAGCGTGACTGAAAAATACCCTGAAGGCCAATATTTACTAAGCATGGCACACACACAGGAGCCTTGTTAAAAATCCACAACAAATCTCTCATTGCAAACAAATCCAAAGGCTTCGGAGCTTCTGCAACTGTCTGAGTAATGTTGATTCTGACAGCAGAAAGCTGCTTTCTTACTAATCCAGCGGCTAGCTAGAGATCTCTTGGCCCCACACCAAAACTTGCTGATTTCGTCTCTGTATTCTTTGCTACATATTCCTTTTATAACTGTCTTCCAGAGAGTGAAGAGCATAATATTAAGGTGAGATTCTTCTTCTTATCTGTGTTTAACATTCAAACGTGATTGGTAAACACCAACTAGATGTTTAACTTGATCACTCCAATACAGGCATGCATAATTAACATGGGGCTCCCATCACACTCTTGGAAGCAAAATAAAATAACGGTCGGCGGCATTCCCAAATAACAGGAAGTATTTTTCGCTTTGCACATAACCCTTTAAAATGCATGTCTGCCTTTCCTGAGAGGCCAAAATAATATGTGATTACAAATACAAACACAGGCACCCACATGCAAATACTTGGAAGAGGAAAAAAGTGAGGGCATTTCTTGTGTGAAGAAATTGAGAATATATAGGAACGCGAGGTTAACTCTAGCTAGGCAGTGTGGGCAGAGCCACTCGGCTGAGAAATATGACTTCCAAGTTCCTTTACAAAAATCTGATTGTAAATGTAGTGAGTTATCTCTGAAAGCCATTTCTTGCACCCACCTCCTATGTGGCCTGGGAAACATCTGTTCTGGTCCCGATGTGGAACCTCAGAGTCACTGGAGCCCTAGATCCACTGCAATGAGATGATCAGTATGCAGAATCCTCCTCTGTCTGCAGGCGCTTCACAGAATGGCACAGGCCTCTCTGGCCATGCAGAATGCTTTGAACATGCTTTTAATTCTTCATGCTATTTAACTTTCAAATGCCTTTCATTCCATTTCCAAAAATTAGATAATACAATTAAGGGCCAATGATTTTGTGAGGACTTCTTAAGAAAAACCTCTAGCTAATGCTCCAACTCCTTTAAAGATGGTTTTTAATTCTGAACTGGAAGTCAGAATGCACATTTTTTTTTTCCTACCTCTCTGTTCTGCAAGATTAGAGTCCTGCAGTCTGGTAGAATCTGTCAGGAACTTCTTTCTTTTTCAGAGTCTGGAGGGTGACTCATCTGTCACCCATGCATCCCTGAACACCAAATATACATGAAAAGCAGAGCAGTGAAAAGTGTTGCACACATGTGCCTCATTCTTGCCTCTCCCTTAATAAAAACAAATTAACAGCAGAGCCTTGGGACAGCTTTTTAGTGTTCACACCTTACAAAAAATTTCATAGATCCGTAACACAGCCTTCTGGGAACACAACAAGTTATATATGTTTGAGACCATTATGAAAACCCACAAAACAACAAAGAGAGCAATCAAAAATCTTTTTTTTTTTTTTTTGAGAGGCAGAGAAACAGAGAAAGAGAGAGAGACGACACACACAGAGTGAGCTCCCATCTGCTGCTTCGCTTTCTAAATGTCTGTAGCAGCCTGGGTTGGGCTGGGTCAAAGCTGGGAGCCTGGAACTCAATCTAGGTCTCCCAAGTGGGTAGCAGAGATCTGTTTACGTGAGCCATCACCCTTGCCTCCCAGGGTTTGCATTAGCAGAAAACTGGAGTCAGTAGTCAGAGCTGGGCACTGTAAACAGGTATATGGATATGGGATGCAGGTGTCTTAATTTAAGTCTTAACTGTGAGGCCAAATGTTAGCCCCCATCCAGAATCCAGATGGCACATTCTAGACACAATTTTTCCTGTTACTGTGCACAAAA